>JABAKD010000020.1:9559487-9679487 GCA_012845835.1 Undaria pinnatifida
GCGTGAGTGGCCCCGAATCGCTAAACTAGAAACACCTCAGACGTATTGGTTACCCTTCGTGCGGCTCGCCAAACGCCGAACGCCTCACGGCGTGGTCCACGCGATGTCTTTGTCGGTGGGCACGTAACGTGCCCCGTCTCGGCATTGTCGAGATGAGAGAACCGATGGCCTTATGACTACGGCTGAGTACACCCCCCCCCCCCCCCCCCCCCCCCCCCCCCATTCCCCCCTCGGGGCGTACACCCTGAGAGAACTGCATTTCAGTGATGTGGCGTAGCTACGCTCCTGTTAATAGCGCGAAAGGGGAAGCTAATCCTTGAGAACTGTTCCTTTCTTTTTTTACACTGAAGCCGTCGATAAAATGCCCGCCACCAAGAACCAAGAAAAAAGAACGGCCGCAAGGGCGTTGACCGACGTTCCGCGGGACCAAAGAAACTTTCCTTCAGAAATCGTGTTCAAGACCGAGCAGCACACAAAACCATACCGAGACGTATCACCGGCCCGTACACAATATGGTTTTCACTTCAAGACGGTATTTTTTTTGTGGTTTTTCGTGCACAGGTTGATCAAATGCGAGCTGACAAAATGCGGTATATGCCTCTGTCGACCCTGGTATCGTACTAGCTGGACGTAGGGGAGCCGGCGGCCCGCTGTGTGTCCTTCATGACGACACATACGCACCCCGCTTTTCATAGACAGTTATCGACGAAATCTTCGATCTCACACCTGTACGAGCGTCTTTCATCTTAGTTTGTTCGGTGAACATATGGTTTCAAACCCTGATCAGAACAGGCTCTTATCTTGTCGGCAGGCCGTCCTGTGTATACTGTTCCGGGTGCGGTAACCGTCCTCCGGAAAAAGAGGAGCGAAAAGCGCTGCTGTCATACACCCCTATGTACCAAAATACAAACAACAATTTATTGCAAATATTAATGAAAAAAAGGTGCGTGTTTTTCCGGACAGAGTGGGACCAGGTGCCCGTTTGCTCCCTGTTACGCAGGTCAAGCAACACGAAAACCATAGTCATTTGCAATGGCGCGCTACCTCCAAGCGCATCCCAGCACGGACAACCATATGGTGATGCAATTTTTTTCACATCCACTGCTGGAGTTTTCCCCCCGTCGCCCATATGTTAAATTGACACGGCTCGCGCTTTTTTTTTTCCCGTGTCGACTTTTCGACGTGCCCGCTTGCGCTTGCGCTTTTCCGACAGGCTTTAGAGGAGAAAATGCGGGTGGAACGCGCGGCCGCTCTTCACGGGGTAAGGACGTGCGCCGCCGCGGCCGAAAACATGGCGGTGGTAGCTGATAGTTGCGCTGGAGGTGCCGAGGGCGACGGCGATCCAGCGACGGAGATTGCGCTGAGAAGGATGAAGGTGCGTGTTGATGAGAGATTGCGCTGAGAAGGATGAAGGTGCGTGTTGATGAGGACTAGGATAGAGTATATCGGTATAGTAGCTTAAAGTAGATGAAAGGTTAGGAAACGGTTCGCCGAGGGTCATAGGAGAGGTACTACTGTTTTTGTGGAAAGATGTTCGATTTATTTCGGAACGGCGTCAAGCCCAGCACCCAGGGTCTTGACGCTGTAGGTGTTGGTGTTTGTTTTCAATGCCTTTTTCCTTGTAGAGGCCCAAAGCGGGGTAAACCGTCAGCGATCCGAATCTAGTATCAGTGTGACTTGCCTTGCTCGACTTCCGGATACTGCCCGCCTGCTCAGGAGGCCCCACCTGGCCGCTAAGGAGAAGCTAGAGTTGTGCCCTTGAAGCAAACGGCACAAAAAACAATAGTAAACCTTAGAACAATGATAGTCGGAGTGACATCTACCTCGTACGAAGTATACCAACGGATGCGCGATGCCAAAACAAACATTCACCCGAACCAATATTCCCCTTTTATGAACAACACACGCCCAGACGATATTGGGGTCTTCGGCCAATGCTACGGTGGGGGGGGGGGGGGGAAGGGGGGGGGGGGATTACCCCCATTCGGCCACTTTTTTTTTCAGTGGCTCGGTGTCACTCGCGCGAGTGACACCCCCCCCCCCGCTGTTCCTTGCGGTCAATTTTTGTTTTTTGTTCGTGCTGTATTAACACTCTCGATGTTAATACAAAGAGGGATGTTTAGCTACGCTGCAACAAAAAAAAGTCGCCGAAACGTGCGTTTTTACCCATGTGAGGTACAGGTCTTTCACCCACGCGAGCGATGGAAATCCGGTACTAGACATCGGGGGGGTGATACTACGATACCGTAGCCTGGATTCTTCGCTTGCCGCCACCTTCTTGCACGGGGTCCTACCTACCCGCGACGAGAGAAGCTGGAGCGAGATCTCATCGAAGAGCGAGAAAACACACCCGCGCACAGACACTTCGCCAAAAATACCCGGAGTGTGAAAAAATACTAATCGCGTACCCCCTTTAAATGAGCGAGCGATGTTAAGCAACGATGGTCCGACAGATGAACACCGGCATGCACGATGACTGTGTGTTGCGCCCTCTGTGTACCACCTGCCTGTGCAGGAGCTGCACCTGGGCAGGCGAGATGGATAAACCTACCGCTCAATCTCAACAAAAAAACCGAGCGCAACACAAAGGCAACGTTTGACTACGAATATGCCCCTTTGACGTTGTTATGTGTTCAATCGGCCATCATCCGGACAACAGTGTGTCTGCCGCCCGTTCCTACCGCTCGCTTGAACAGGAGCTCCACATGGCTGCGATGGAGAAGCTGGAGGCCGATCTCAGCAAGAACGAGAAGAACGCTACCAGGGCACTTCGAGAACGCCTTCTGCTGGCGAGAAGAGAGAGAGAAGCAATGTGTGTATCGCTCAACCACTCACGGCTCTTCCTTTTCATTTCATGCACCAACATTCTGGGCGGATAGACTACTCTAAACCGTCAAAAAATATTAAGCTGCAAGCTCGTTACGGGGCCGGCACAGTCAGTTTTACGGCACCGGGTTACGTGCGCGGGGGCCTACATCATTTTTTCTTCGCGTATTCGTAAGTTTCAGTACCACCCCCGTCGTTTCAACCTGCGACACCCCCCCGGATTTCAAGCGGACAAACACCCCGGGGGGGAACCTTGTCCGAAAAGCCTATACCCCAGGTACTTTCCACTACCTCCACTAACCATATTTTTGGCTTCGATTGCTACTGTTATATGCTCCAACGTAATAATCGCCCTTGTTGACCCTTGTTACCATTACTGCCTGCGATCGTCTACGAGTAGCTTGCAACTGTGGAGGACAACGTATTTTTGTTTTTTAAGACATACCCGCCATCGTCACGACGCGCGCAGGTGCCGTAGACTGTGAATCTCCGTGGAAATAGTGTTGCGACGACGTCAAGGAGTCCAGGCGTTAGAATGAGAGCCGTGAAATGGTACAAGTTTTATCCATTCGTGGAGCTTCTTCCGGCTGAAAGCCTCTCTTCGTTTGGTGCTACCTACCATCGCCCTGATGCCCACACCATGCGATATTCATCCGGGCGAAAGAAATCACGCAAAATGACGTAAGCTATTCGTTTCCGTTACCGCCGGTCCTCCGAATCTCCTGATGCATGCATGCATGCATGCGGCTCTTGGGAACACCGCATGCGCATGCGTACTGCAGAAATTGTTGCACAAATGACTCGCGTTAATCCGTTCGCTGCCCTCTTCCCCCAACCCCCTCTTGATGCATGCGACACTTGGGATACCGTATGCACAACTACATACATTGAGAATGATTCGTGTAGCTCTCACAATTTTGTGATGGGCTCGTTGCGCCCACGCCTTCTCTCAACACATGTGATACTTTCACAGTCCGCCATTGTCGATATGATCTCACACATTTCGCATCCATCATGGAAACAATCGTGCGACGGCGAGAGTTAATGACACACTCATTGCCCCACCCGCCCGCCTCTCGATACATACATGCGATACTTACTCGGGGGGGGGGGGCAGTCTTCGAGCCCAACGCAACATGTCGGCCTCCGAAGCCGCCAAGCGTGCTAGAATCGAGCTTGAAGCAGAAGAAGATAAGGCCAAAGCGAAGCTGGTGAGGCGTCCTGAACTTCCGTACAGATTTAAAAAGCAGATCAAGGGTTTGTGGAGTAGCCAATAACGTCTACGGTTGCCGGGTACCATGGAGCCACATCAGATAGTTGCTTGTGATGCTCGGGTATGTATCGACTCTAGAGCTTGAAGCCGAGTAGGAGAAGGCCACAGCAAAGCCGGTGAGCCACCGTGAGCTTGAGTGCAATTTTACAAAAAAAAAAAATAGTAGTATAAACGTAACCTCCAGGATCTTGTGCATCCCCATGCAAGGCGCTGTTTCATGAGCCGTGTGGAGGTCCGTGCGCGGTAGGTCATGTCCGTAAGAAAGCAGCTATCCTGATGAGACACCATAAAGTTTAGTTGCAATTAACAAACAATCAAGCTTTTGCATGGTAGAGTAAGGCAAAGCAAAGATGGTGAGGCATCATGAAGTTCTGTTCATGTGAACTTATCAACGGCGTGTGTAGTAGAGCGCTCGTGTACTGCAGTGTGTAGGGTACCCAGGATATCATACCTGGCTATCACATCTGAAAATGTTGCTGGTAATACTCGGGGAACGCGTACTGGTACCGTACCCGCGTCGTATACCGGTACATATTTTCAAATACGTCAGAGCCCTGTGACTTGGATCCGTTGAGGGGTCGATCGATACCCAGCTTGCGAAAGGAGCGACACGTACAAAAGTATATCACTTGTACGTAGCCTAACCTCGACGAGGGTCCCGCGAACCAAAACTTTCTGCGACGAAAGAGGCGTTCGGATGATGAGGGACAGTTCCACGTGCAAAATGAATGTATACCAGGTAAAGACTATAGTAGTAGTTGCCGGGTTGATCCCGCTTCGTCGTACTTGTATAAACACCCCCCTAACAGTGCGTTCCACAAATGCGTTGGATGTTGAGTTAGTGCTCCGCATGCGATAAAAATACATACACCATGTTCATACGGATCGTCATGGTACGAAACGTTGCAAGCTGTGTGGACCCCCGCCATCCGTCTCATATTAGCTGTGTATAACCGACCGGATCATCCCCACACACTCGTTTCGAGCGCTAAAAAGCAAAATAAAAAAAAGTGAGGTTGAATGGTTGGTTGGCCGCCAATCGTCTGGAGGCCTATCGCTCGCGCCAAGAAAAATGCGGAAACGAGCGCGTCGATTCTACTTTGTTCGCGCGATATATTGGCGCCCTGATCCGCCCGACAATAGGTTGTGCGTGTGTATGATACGCCCCACGGTTCCCACATGCCCATCTTTCCGAATGCACGCATTCGGAACACCAACAACCTACCCCCCCTCACCCCCCCAAACAAAAATGTTAAGAGTTGGCCGCCGATCGTGCGGAGGTTGTCGCCGACAGTGCCCAGCGAGTCTTTGACGAGGGTACCGTATGCCAGCGTTTCGCATCAGCGGAGAAAAACGACGGGTGCTAGGGTGGGGGTTCCTCATTTTTTACTTCAAGGTTCCTCGATTTAAGACGCTTCAGAATAAAAAAAAAAAAAAAAAAAAACGATCTGGAGAGACAAAGAAAGCTGAAAAAAAAAAAAAAACTGCTACATGTACCGGATGAAAATGAAAAATACCATGGTCTAGGTAATATGTACAACGAGAATCATGAAATAGAAAACTTGATTTTTTCCCGACGATTTTGGGTTAAGGAGCCCCCCGTCATTCAGAAATAATTTCAGCCAAAAAACGGTATACCTCTATCGTATCATAAATCATTTAAGCCAAAAAACGGTATACCTCTATCGTATCAGAAATCATGTCAGCCAAAAAACGGTATACCTCTATTGTCCCACGCGTCCAATAGCTTGTTGGTTGTGTGTACAAATATGCCCAACCGATCCGACCGTTCCCACTCACCCGTTCCGAACATCGACCAAAAATTATGCACGTATTTGTAAAAGGCGGAGGAGTTGGCTGCCGATCGTGCGGAAGCTATCGCTCGCGCGAACGCGGAAGCGAGCGAGTCGCTGGCGGCGCTGGAGCGGGGAGAAGGCGCCGTGTCCATGAAAGAGGAGGCCGACAGGCTGCTTGCGGAACACAAGGATCGGACGCAGGAACTGCGGGAGGCGATGGAGGTACGATAGGTTGATGTTCGAATCCAAACCGTCCTTCCGGTGGTGGTGGTGCAGATGCGTTTTCGTCTTTCGGGGGAAAGGGGGGGGGGAGCAAGTCCTGATGACACATGCCCCCATAGAGGCGCAGGAACTACATGCATGCAAGAACTACTTGAGGCACCCATTCCGCAACCTAAACCGAAACAAAACGCCCGAAGAGTTCGCCGCCGATCGTGTGGAGGCCTAGGGGAGGGGCGGGGGAAGCCTTTACGACTCGTACTAGAATAGAGCTTTACGAACTAGTTCTGACTGCCCCCGTGGGGTTCGTCGACTTAGAAGCTGCCCGCTACCGATTGACCATCGCTTGCGCCTTACTATACCGTCGAGGGTATACCTGGGGCGTCGGATTGCTCGTCGCGCTGAAAAAGCGTGCAACCATGATCGGGTTATTCGCGGAGGTTGTTAGGCGTACGATTTTATCTCGGAGCAAGGTGATGGGCGAGGAACAGAGAACTCTTTAGACGATGGAAGCCTCGACGACGGCTGTATGATAGCGGGTAGCTCTTCTTTCTTGGTGACGAAAGGAAAATATTTTCCATGTTTTCGGGGAACTCCTTCACCGCAATATCGCTCGAATGTCATTTTTTGTTCGTTTTCGCCATACATATTCTTCGTGTTTTTAACCTAGGCCATGGAACTTTCTTCGGAGCTACATCCCCCCCCCCCCCCCCCGTCAACTTTTTTCTTTGTTTGGGTGAGGTCTAGAGTAAAGCTGCTTAAGCTAGGGAACCCCAGAAAAAAGACTAAGATCACTCCTACCGAAGCATGCCTCCCTCACAATAAGAACACCCATGTGCCCACCCCTGCCGTCCCAGGCCTCGTGGGCAAGCTCTGCAGTAACGAATGAAGCGTATTCCGTATTTCGTGCTCTACCCGATGCTTCGTCTTGTTTTCCCCTGGGTACGCGGGCCCTCTGGAACCGTTCCACTGAGTTTTCGTTTTTCTTCGCATACGCTCGGTCATTTCCGGCTTCCTCCCTGGTTCCCTTCTTCTCCCTGCTGCTAAACGCCGTCTCTACTCTCCCTTCAACGCACGCAATGCTCTTTATCACTGTCTCCCTACCGTGAACAAAAGGCTGATGCGGAGCGCCAGAAAGCTAACCTCAAGAAGCGAATGGAGGTCTTGCGCCAAGCTACCAACGCCATCGTGGCGGAGGCGCAAAAGGTTTCCCCGGCTGCCGCCGCGAAGGCGACCGCCCTCGCAGACGCGGCCGAAGAAGCCGAAACAAACGCGCTGGAGAGAGATCTCCTCGGCGAGGCAAGCCGGTTCGAAAGCGACGCAGACAGCTACGAGCGTTCCGTGAAAGAGATCTTAGCCTCCGCCGATGCAGACGCCGCCAGTGCCGCTGCCACAACGGCCGTAGAAGTGGTGGAGGAGGGGATAGTGGAAGGAGAGACGCCACCATCAGGAGAAGGAGAAGGAGCTGGAGAAGAAGGGAAGGGGGGGACGCCTAAGCCACGACGACGGCGACGAAAGCGGCGTGCGTCGGGCGCGGCGCTGTGGGCGAAGGCGGCAGCGCACACGAAGGACAACAAGGAGCTGCTCCGACACATCCACGAGAGGGGGATCGCGGCCATGGAGATGCAGACAGAGAACAACAAGCGCGCGGCCGCGGGTAGGCTTGCGCAGAGAAAGGCCGCGGCCATGGCGGCCAGAACGGAGGCTATGAAGGCTGCGGGTAAAAGCCAGGAGGAGATCAATGCAGCAAATGCCGAGGTACGACACCACAACACCGGAAACAAACATAAAAAATATTCGAAGAGGATAAAAACGCAACGGAGAAGAAGGGGCTGCTTGCCGTTCTCAGCGAATAACATCTAGCCGGTAGAGAGGATTGGCCTTGTCATCAATTGAACTGTGTCGGTTTTGCGGATACAATATACTTTCGGTTTTGTTGTCCGAGTCTTTAGAGCGTTACGAATATACTTCGTAACAGATGTACCCAAGCATCTAGTCTATACAAATTAACCGCGTTTTTTTTTCCCGCACCGTGTTTACGGACAAAAGTTATTTAATGAACTCGACCGTCATCCAAATACTGGACAAACACGTTTGCGCATGAATAAAACAACCATGTACGCGGTCCTTCGGAGATCTTGTATTGTGACAAACGTTTTGAGCATACTGGATTAATTCGGGGGGATAAATGCTGGGATCGCCACAACATGCCTTAAAACGAGACTCATAAACGTTGGAGCTCAAGATTGATAGCTCGCATCTGAGCGTGTTGTTGCCGTTTAATGCATCTCTTTCTGTGTGGATCACGTCGTTCATGACACCGACCGCGGCGTGTTGGACCTTAGGCTAAACGCTCTTGAGACCTACGCATGTCGACCCAAAAAAGCGACGAGCGCGACTTTTGTCGAGCATCTACAGCAGTAGGGAGAGAGTATGGCGCAGCACGAGTATTACCATACGGCCGGCGTGCTTTACAAATCATACCGCCGGCGTGCTTCACAGCTCCTTGAGGTGAAACTCGGCCACGTCTTCCACCCTACCAGCTTGGGCTGTTGCTCGTGTGACCAACGATATAGTCAAGTGACTTTTTTTTATTTACACCCGGAATATGCGCCTGGTTCGAACCACAGGGAAGCATTTTGTATGCCCCGTGCCAAGCCATCTGACAGCGGCTCTTCTTACACCATTATCTCTTAAACCGTGACCCTTACTGGTCGAACTCACTTTGCTTTTTGGCATGGTTGCCCCCTCTGGATTCCCAAGCGGACAAAAGGACAACCCCACAATTTTCCCACCCGCATTGTCTAACCACCCAAGCCCCTATGTTGCTCTTTCGTTGTGGTCGAAACTTCATTCAGGAGGATAAGCGTACTGCTCAAGAGGCAGCGGAGAAGGACGCCGCCATAAACGAAGCAGGGCTGGCGGAGATCAAGGAGGAGCAGGAGTTGCAGGCCACAGCTGCCGTCAACGACGCCGACCCCCAGAAAGAGGCGGCGAGGATCCGCGATAGACACGCGCGCAGCGTTGTGAGTGGGGATAACTCCGTTTATTTGCTGATATAGGAACAACAAACAATCCACTAGCCGGATGACATATTTCAGAACGGATTAATTAGATCGATGCAAAGCCGAAAGTAGATAGGCGCGGGAAGGAGATAGACTTTGGGCGTAGGTTTCCTGTTTTTGTTCCACGTATTCGTTGTGCTCTGTTTTGTATGGAAACTGTCTTTTTTGAGCGGTCGGTCGATGTTGATGCTCGTGCTGTAAGCACATTGTCGGATAGTAAGCGTAATAAAAACAAGTTTGTCGGATGGCACATAATTAATGACAATATACCACAGCAACGATAAAGAAGACGGAGAATAACAACAAGAAAGGTGAAAAACCGTGAATAATACTTATAACCCGCTTCAAATGTGCAAATGTATGCAAAGGAATATCGAAAGGCATTCCGTTGCAGTCCGGATAAACAATACCTGGCAGTACCCACCATGGCACTTGCATACTCGTAGCCAATACCTACGATCACAAGTTTTAGGGAGCTCCTCGGTATGTTTGTGAACGCACCCCCGTTTAAGACTGCCTAATTTTATGGTTTTCTACCTGGCACAACATTATTTGTTGGGATTCCTAACCGCCCCGGTCATGGGCTCTTCGTATGCACCAAAACATGTCAGTTACTCATCCCCGTCTCGACTGCGTACTCTACCGCTGTAGCAATGCCTTGAGCCATGGTCATCCGGTTGCTGCCCATGTGCAGGCTGTGCTCGAGAGGGAGTTGTTGGAGCACCACCGCGAGCAAAGAGCGGCACTAAACGGCCGCCTCCGCGAACGTCGAAAGGCGAGGGAGGAAGCCTTGCGCAAAGCGGGCGCAGGAGCGGAAGAGGTAGCTGCGGCAATGAAGGCTCTCGATTTCGAGGACGAAAAGTAAGCGTTGTTGTTATCACATGCTCAATTCACTCTATCTATCATACATACGCGCAGAGGTGCACATTGAATGCTCAATTCACTCTATCTATCATACATACGCGCAGAGGTGCACATTGAATTGATTCGAAGCAAGGGGGAGGGGTGCGGGGGGGGGGGGGGGGCAGAGGAGGGGAGGCGACAGGGCAGAAGTCGTGGACTCGTTGCCGAGCATTAGTGAGAGCTGGTTGTACATCGGATGTGTGGATGGAGCTACTGATTTCGTGATGGGCCTGCCGTGCGCGCTTACATCCGTCCCAAGTGAAGCTGCTAGTTTTTTCGCATTGTTTGCTGTGTACGTCAACATTTTATATTCACTGCGCAATGTTCACCTCCACCACTATTAATAGCGTAAGAGGCCCCCATCCAACAAGGACGAATAACAACGTCAGCGATATTCAAGCAACTGCATTTTTCATGTTTTCGACCTACCGTAAACTCGCCGACATTAGACCACAATTTTGCCGTTCATCCTCAGTACGGGATTCTCGAAACTGGAAATTCTTGGTCAAACCGCTTCGTTCGAGCGCGGTCTGCGGGGGGCGGCTCCAACGCCCCTCGCCCTGCCGTATCACATTAATATAGGGTGGCTTGCTTTCCCAGGGAAGTTCTCGGGACTGTTACTTCGGAAAAACAACCCGCGTGGTTTTGTTGTAGAGAGATACAAACGCTCGAGCTCCGGCGATCAAACTCCTCGGGAGTTCTACCGTGAAAAAATTCTCGCGGGGCGTGTTTTCATGCAGTAGAAAATGCTCTCCAAGTCCCGGCCACTCAACCGTACATCCCCTTCATGTTGTGTTTCACCGTGTACATATAGTATAGTATATATTTCGCCGGGATAACATTCAGCTGGATGGGGCGAACTGCTCTCCTCATTTGTCATTTCACATATATACGATTGTCTTCTTTTTTCCAAGAAGTCCTACGGGGTCTCCCGAGCTCCGGCTTTTTTCACCCCGTCTTGTGCCCAACCACATTTTGAAATGCGCAGGGACACCATTCAGCTGGAGACAGAATTGCGCTCCTTGAAAGAAGCGGAAGAAACAAGCGCGAGTCAGGCTGCGGCCGTCGCGTCGGGAGAGGACGACCACCCGGAGTCCGCGCTCGCCGATCTGCGTGCTCGGCACCAGGCAC
Organism: Undaria pinnatifida; assembly: GCA_012845835.1. Taxonomy (NCBI): domain Eukaryota; class Phaeophyceae; order Laminariales; family Alariaceae; genus Undaria; species Undaria pinnatifida. The sequence continues at coordinate 9,570,701 of JABAKD010000020.1, forward strand.
GTACCCCGAAGTATACCGCATACGACAAAGGACACGGTAGCTGAGCATCCTTTTTCTTTTTTTTTTCTCAGATGGCCCTCGCTCAGTGCTGTTTGGTTCTTATAGTATGGAAGCTTTATGCTAAAATACAGACTATAAATTTTCAGAAATATTCCCGCTTTGAGTAGAGCGCCATGCTAGGACTCTACAAAACCAACAAGGAAACACCCTCGGGAAAGCAACGCAGCGCTTGAGGAGCGCTCTGTACCTCGCCCAAACGCTCACCCCCCCCCCTTCCGTAAAATTGGAAGTGCGGCGCAAGAATGTTGCCAGTCCGACCACTTTGGGATAAGAAACTCAGTCATTCAGAAAATGACGCGTGCTACGATAGAAAGGCAATACCATGTTTTTTCTTAATACTACCTACCTCTCACTTTAGGAGGCGGTTGAGACATGTCCTTCTTAATCCAAAACCTGTTTGATCCCGGATGAAAAATAAACCTGCTTTATCGCGGATGATAAATCTCATGGCCTAGATACACAACGAGAGAATCAAATGCCAAAACAAAAAATGGTTCGTTTCCGACGATTTTGGGTTAAGGAGCTCTCTTCTTTCAGTTTTAAAGCCTAAAAAATTAGCAGCAAATGTGTTAGTGATAGCTAAAATGTTCCATAGAACCTCTACCCGCTGGGGTGCCTGCTTCAATCACGCTAACTAACCCTTTAGGTTCCCAGTAACATCGACCAAAAAACACCGAGAAGCCGTTCTACGGTAAGCCCCCCCAACTTTTCTATAACGAAATCGCCGGTTTTTAAGCCAGCCTAAGGCCGTGTCTCCTGAAATACGGTGACGACCCTTGCCACCCTGACGTCATCGTTCGATAGACCTTTGCAAGCATGGAATGTTTTGAGGATGCTGTTTTCATAGCACCCTTTCTCGTGTCTAGCAGCCATGAAACGTTCGTTAAAGAAAATCGCAGGTTTTGGGGGAGGCTATCGTAGAATCAGTCCGAGAAGTGCGATCGCATCATCAAGAAGAGCGTGCAGCGGTTCCAGTATCACCACTCTGTGCGCTCACGCGTCGTATCGCTCCTAACGTTTCGCGTCGGACATAACCCCCCCCCCCCCCCCCCTATCCGCCCTCAGTGACCCGGGCGGCTTCTCATCGCCGATGTTGCAATCATCGTCAGGTTTCCCCCCCCAACTCCAAGAGAGCAAGAACAATAACTCAGCGGGTAGAGCTTCTGACTGATGAAACATACCCGGTAGACGCTAGGGTTCGGCACATGATCTCGTCAGCGCTGTTGATTGATCTCTCTGGGGTCCTCCCCGCACTCCCCTCGCCAGGGACTCCACGGGTGAAGCTTAAGCTTATGAAAAACCAAACACAGTTTGTTCTGGTGCTCTTATTCCTCGCCTCTCAAACATGAAGGCGAGATTCTCCGGAGGAAAGTTCCTCTCTCTTGCCCCGTCCTAACCTCTCCTGCCGTCCTCCTCCCCTTAACAGGAGGGCGAGATGCTCTTGAGGAAATCCCTGCGAGCGGAGGCCGGGTTGAGGAGGTCGCGCATGCACCAGAGGATCGCAAACCGCGTGTCCGAGCGCGAGAAGGAGCTTAAGGAAAAGGGCCTCAGCGAAGCCGAGATCGAGAAGGAGAAGGACGCGATTCGAGCCGCGGGGAAAGCTGAGGAAGAACAAATCGAGGCGGTGAGGACGGTTTTTGGTGTGGTGTGGTGTGGTGTGGTGTGGTGGGTCGATCCGTCACTCTGGTGACAGTTCACCACGCCGACAGTAGGTTCTTCAAAACGGGCGAATATTTCACCGGTTATGTGATGTGACAGACATCGTCATACACGCGAAACGTTTCTCCACAACCCCCAAAGCACATTATCGCCGGCGCTATGATAGACACCATCGTATGTTATACCGTACACGGCAATGAGGCCATAGGTGTAAGGATTGAACGATTACACGAGGCATAGGTGTAGTAGCTTGTGAAGAACGATGCGATTTGAGCCGCCGGGAAAGGCAATGGAAGAACAGGTCAGATCTAGGTGGAGATAAGTACTAGTGTGGTGTCGTGGAGCAACGCATAAAGGGGCAGTCCGAAAATCGATGTACTGTTGCACCCTGTCCTGGCGACGACCAATAGAGCATGTGACAATAAACGTTGTTCGGTCTTCGTGTTTGCTCTTCCCCAATTGTTGTCGTCACACATATTATTATAGCACCACCGTGCTCTTTACATGACTGACCACACGTTTCTCGATCACAGCGTAATCCAAATCAACAGTTTATGCGTATGAAACGAACCAAACACAACCCCACGTTCGGGGAAGGCTACGTCAGGGAAAACATTTTAGCCAAGCACTATTGAGTGACCACGGCACACGCAGATATCTGAGGCAAAGGCATGTCCCGGCTTCCCCGTCAGCGGTACTACACCCCCATATTACGCCGACTCACATATGTACGATATCCCGCAACTTCCAACAGGTACACGCGACCGAGGCGGAGGCTCGCGTCCACTCTAGCCGCCTCGGCGCCCTTCAGGAAGAAGCCAATTTGGAGAAGCGGCAAGAGGAGGCGCGCGAGCTGCGGGAGCGGCACGCACAGGCGGTCGCAATTCTGAACGAAGAAATGAAGGAGAAGAAGCGCCTCGCCTGGGAAGGAGTAGCGGCAAAGATCGAGGCAAGATAAAAAAAAATACACCAATCATAGAGTTCACGAGAGGAATAATGCCGTTTTGGGGACAGGAGAAAGCGCCATACTCCATGGTTTGTCGACCGCCCTGGGAGCCGAAAGCGATGCATGAACCGTGGTTTGTTGGTGGATACAGAAGGCCATGGTTTGTTTGTTTATTCCACGATCGTCTAGGGGTAAAGGGCCGCCACGCAACACTACGTGCCTCGCCTGGGAAGCAGTGCCCCGCAACGCTAGAGGCTGATTAAGAGATTGTTATTGTGCTATCATTTTCGTGCCGTATACGTTGTATGCCCTCACTGTTTCGAATTCAACACATTGAAATCAAGCAAGTGCGCCCCGCTCCACATATCACCAATAACATTTTCCAACATGGTTGCACGCACGCACGCACGCACGTAAAACAGGCGCGCAAGGCTAAGCGCATGGAAGAGTTGGAAAGCGCCAACGCGAGCGAAAAGGAAAAAGCCGACGAGCTCGCGCGTCTAAACGAGGAGAGACGAAAGGAAGGGCTGAAGGTTGAGGTACGAGACGCGAAAAATTCGCTGTAAGAAAACTATATACAAAAAAAAAGAGGGGGAACAAACGCAAATAACAAAAATGAAGGACGATGACCCCCTCCGATAGGGGTGGCGTTTTTGTGGTCCGAAATATCTCGGGCTGGCTTGGAGTCCAACCGATGAGCTACCGAAAGTCGTTTGGAAAGCAGGAAGGGAGGCATTTTCACGATGTTTTGTCGTCGCATGCCTAGGCTACGGTCGTCGGATTTGCGTTTTTGCTCGTCTCTTGGCCCATTCAGCACCGCACTCACAACATGGGGACAGGGCACTTGGAGATAGACTAGGAACAGTTGTAGAGTTGGAAAAGTCAGAGAGCTCTTGGAGCGGAAGCACCTGGCTGAAAACAAAGTAGGTGGGTGCTACGCGAGCGCTATCTATCGCAGCTTGAGCTGCATTGCAATTAATCGCCAATTGCTGAGCGCACTGTGGAGTGTCACGCGGGTGACCAAATCGAGGCTGACGTCACCGGTGTGTTCTGAAATATGCGATACACGACGCTGTACTGCACGAACTTGCATAAAACACCTTTTTCGCGGATATAGACCGCCGTGTACAAAAAGTCGTGATGATTTTCTCTGGTACTGGTCTTGCTAAGACCCAGGCTACGATTGGGGGGTTTCTGTTTTTTTCGGAATTTTGTTTTCGGTGACCCGCAGTCACTCGCGCGAGTGATCCCTTGTTCGTTTCGCGACGTGAATCCGCAACGCAATGATTAGCCACCCTGCGCTAAGCATATCGCGTAAAGACCTGGTCCTTACGCAGATATCTGGAGAATAACAAACATTTGCGTGCGAGAAACACGTGGATATTTTTACTTGTTTCTTCGCGCCTTCCAAGGTCTCTGTGTAGGCTAACGTTCAAGGGCCAAGCATTGAGAAAAGTTGCTTGCTTCGGGCCTGCTTAGGTATCGAAACAAATGTCCCTCTCCATACGGGTTATAAATACCTGGTATCGTGTCAGTGCGCAGAATCATTATGGACCGAAATTGCTCTTGTCACAATTGTCCTGTTGACACTGGAAGCGTCCAGGGGGAGGATCATCTGCCTATATCTTCAAACAGTAAGACATCCGTAACAACGCGCCGCCGGAGTATCATGCAGCTTGCAAAGATGGACATCGACCATTAAACTGTTCGACTCACAGCTGACAAACTTTTGAAGATAGTATTCCATAAATAAAATAGCGTGCGCGCCAAACATCGATTGATACACCAAGCGTTGTTCACTTCGACCACGTTTAAGGTATCTCGACGATAGCCTTTTTTCATTCCAAAGATAACGTTATTGCTTTTCGGGGAGGGGTGTTAACATGTAACCTTTTGTAAACACACGTAACCTTTTTAAAACCTCCACCCACACTTCTTGCGGGAAAACTTGAAATTAGTGCGGGATGCTTTTGGGGAGTAGTTAAACAGTCTTGGAAAAAAAACTCGCCTTGAACACAACCCCCCCCCCCGCCCCCCCCCTCCCCCATTCCCCTCCCCGCCCCGGCGCCACTTAACGCATGACGTCACATTTCCTCAGGAGACCATAGACAAGGAATCTGCACGGCTTACAGAGGCTCAACACAAGATGCTTTCCGACAAAGAAGCCGAGGTGGGCCTGACAGGGACGGTATAGTCCCTGGGGTTGGATCAAGCCTCGTGTGGTTGTGTGTGGGCCGAGTGCAGTAGTGGCGAATCAATGCAGGGGTAGAACGCGTAGTGTAGCTCAGGGTGGGATGCCTCCTCTCCGGTTGATCGCGGCAGAGATGCCTTGACCGGTCCCAAAGCGTGCTCTTCGTACGACGCTGAGGCGACGACGGAGTTTTCCAAGGGAGGGCGTTTTCGTAACGGTACAATAACAATTTTTTGCAAAAGCAAGAATAACATTCCGACGATTTGGGGTTTCCGCCTTTTACCACTGCAAATCCGTTTTTTGGCGAAAAACACCACTTAGATTTAGCATAGGGAAGGGGGTGCGGAGCTAAGGGGTTCCCGTCATCCGGGAACTTGTTCACCTAGAAAGTGCCACCTGTCACGCGTTCTCACTCCTTTGCTTCTGCGTTTTTCACTGTTGACCTAGTTACTTGTTTTCCGCCGTGTCTCAACGTAGACACTCGTTTTTTTCTTCGTTCCTTTTTTTCAGACCAATGGTACGGTTAGGGGGGTGGGTCCCTTTTTAAGGAGATTTTTTTTTGTTGTTTCGGTGGATAAGGGACGCTCGCGCGAGTGACCCCCCCCCCCCCCCTCCCTGTTCCTTTCCGGCCATAGGCTTTCTTTCGTGCTGTTGTTGATTTTATGAGACATTAAAACCCCCCAATGGGATGGTTATCTACGCTGGGACCAAGAAAATCGCCTCAAGTATTTTTTGTTGTCAGCGCGGTACAGAGTCAGTCGTGCGAGTGATGGAAACCCGGCAGTGAAAAACGGGGCACCCCCCCCCCCCTTGCGTGTAGCCTTGAAGTTCGCTCGTTTCTTTTTCGCGGGTCGGTGGGTGTCTGTCAACTCTGCCCACGCTATGTTTACGTCGTGGAACCCCCCCCCCCCCCCCCCAGGCCCGGGCCAACCAGCTTACGGCGGATAACTCGGCACGAGCGACCGGGGCGGAACTGGAGCGTATTCGTCGACAGCACGAGCTCCACCAGGCAAGCACGAACAAGCGATGTGGGGGCCATACTGTAGGCAATCGTATAAAAGCAAACGACGACCGCGTAGATGGAAAAGGACGTTGCCAAAAGATGACTGTACAGAGGCAAACGAAGATCGTGTGGATGCAATGCAAAAGACTGTTGTATATATATATGTGCAAAGGGCGAGTGTATATGATGGACGCAACTACACGATTGCATAAGGTGGACAAAAACGACGATTATTCAGAGGGAAAAGCCGAGCGTATTGTTGGAAAAGTCGATGTCCAAGCCAACTCAAAGATAGTATTTTCACGAATGCCTAATCCCCAGCTCCACTGATAAGAGTGGAAGGGTGCTGTTTGGTTCAGCATATACCTCGAAGTAGTTAAGTCCATTTTCACCGGTCTAGCATACACCGCAAAAATATGCTCCCGCGATTCCCACCCCAAACTCGACAACCCTCCCGTACTCCAACGATACCATACCGTTCGTTGTGTGCAAAAATCGCTCCCCAACTCTCGAATTGATATTCCGCAGAGGGGATTCACGGAGGCTCAGGAGAAGAAACGCCAACTTCGACGCAAGGCGCTCGCGGACAAACTAGCTCGCCGGAGAAAGGAGAAGATGGACGAGCTTGTGGCGCGCTTGGCAAGCGAACGGGAGAAACAGATGGTACGATATGGTACTGTACTGCGCATGCCTATGACTTCTTGTGACCTCCGCAAAATAGTGTGTGTGTTTGTGTGTGTTTTCTCGGCAGCGTAAAAAACAATGTCGTCATATGCAGTACAAGAATATCGTGAGACTGAAAAATGCCAATAGTACGTGCAGCGGTAGTAGGTCTTGACTGCAAACACAAGCAAAACAAGAAGGGGTGTGGTCAACGCGAGCCGGTTATACCGCCGGCCACCCGATCAAGAACTCTTTTTAGTTTTCAAATAAGATCTCCGGGGATCGTTTTTTTTTTTTCCAAGACGCTTAAAAACAAAAAAATCTGGCGTGCCACACCGTGGTTGGTGCTCAAGCCCTCCAAAAGAGAGATAAGAAATCGGCGGGGAAAAAAAAAAAAGAATTCCGTACGGAGTGGTGATAGAAGCAGCAGCGGTGATCGGAGCAATACAACACAAGGAACGGCGGGATAATGAGCGTTGTTGGTTTTTTCTTTGGGCACAAAAATCAAGATGTAGGGCATGAGGGGACCGAAATTAACGTTTTATGTAATGTATGGAAGAAATGCATTGAGCGCCCGCACGTTTGGAGGTGTCTCTGCTAGGAGTTGGAATGGTGCTCCATCTCAAAAGGGATGCGTGGTCAACGGTCAAAAGGCTAAGGGAAGCAACAAATGAGGTCGCTCTCTACACCGTAGCCTTGAGCGGATATCTGGCAAGAATCAGCTCTGCGTGAAAAAAATGTGGAGCTTAAACAAAAGCAATGTACTATCGCTGTGGGGAAGAGAGGCACTGGCATTGTTTCCAAGAAAGTTTGCTTTTCTGCCGATGCGTGGTCAATGATCAAATGACTACAGCAAGCAACAAATGAGTACCCTCCCCCCCAACCCCTTCTGGACCGGTTTGGGATAAGCTAGACATTGAGGAGACCAAGGCGTAAAAGGCAGTCGGTGGGGAGTTCGTTTGCAAAAGAATCGAGCAGCGCAGTACGGGTGGGATACCAAAATGTAATGGGTGCATTTTTGTCCCTGCGAAATGATTATCGACGCTTTTGACAATTGTGTGGTTGCCCCCCCCCCCCCCCCCCCTCCTTTATGTTACAGGTTTCGGCAGAGCTAGACATTGAAGAGGCCAAAGCGTACAAAGCGCTCGACGAGGAATTTATCAAAGAGATGTGCAAGTCGATCGAAGAGGACTCCAAACGGCAGACCAGGTGATCGCGTGAGCGACTGCTATCACACGCTTCTACTACTGCTACTACTGCTGCTGCTGAAGTTTCACAGCCGCACCGGATCGATTGATCCCATGCGCTGAAGAGCTTCCACAGCCGCCATAGATCGATTGATATCACACGCTGAAAGCAGTGTCGCATCCCACAAAAAATCGATTAGCATCATACGCTGAGGCAGTGCCACAGCCGCAGAAAAACGACGCCGGGAGTTATCAAGCGTTTCCGACGTGCTGATGCGTTTCGCTCATGCGTGTGGCCTCCCACAAACGGTATTTTTTCTGACGAGCTCATGCCCGGCAAGGTAACACGCCGTCAGCCTGGCAATGCTCCATCTAACATGTTGGGTGTTTTCAGCTACGCGTAAAGTCTATACCCGCTAGACGCTAGGCTTCATTCTTCTTACGAGGGTCCATAAAACGGCCCACGGTAGTAGTAGTGGTCCCTCATTAAGGCGGTCTGAATAAGATTATTCTTACAAGCGTCCATAAAACGGCCCACAGTAGTAGTGGTCCCTCAATAAAGCACTATCCCCATATGAGGCGATATCCCGATAGAAGGCGGCCCAAATCGCTTGGCGCGACTGAGGAGTTGCATTCATAACCCGGAATAAATACGGAGGCTCCCTCCAATAAGGTGGTATCCCTATATAAGGCGGTATCCCGATACAAGGCGGTCCAAATCGCTTGACGCGACTGAGGAGTTGCACTCATAACCCGGAATAAATACGGAGGCTCCCTCCAATAAGGCGGTATCCCTATATAAGGCGGTATCCCGATACAAGGCGGTCCAAATCGCTTGGCGTGACTGAGAAATTGCACTCATAACCCGGAATGAATAAAGAGGCTTCCCCCAATGAGGCGGTCGGTATCCCTATATTGGGCGGCATTCCGATATAAGGCTGTCGAAATCGCTTGGCGCGACTGGGGAATAAGTGCACTCATAACTTGGAATGAATACGGCGACTTCCCCCTACAAGGCATAAGACTGTCCAAATCGCTTGGCGCGAATGGGGAATAAGTGCACTCATAACCCGGAAGGAATTCGGCGGCTTCCCCCTACAAGGCGGTACACCCGTGTAAGGCGGTATCCCGATATAAGGCGTTCCAAATCGCTTGGCGCGACTAGGGAATAATAAGTGCACTCATAACCCGGAATGAATACGGCGGCTTCCCCTCACAAGGCGGTACATCCGTGTAAGGCGGTATCCCGATATCAGGCGGTCAAAATCTCTTGGCGCGACCGGGGAATAACTGCACTCATAACCCCGAATGAATAAGGCGGCTCCCCCCCCAAAACGAAAAACTAGGGCGGTCATGTGTCCCTGGCACACCACCGACGCCTTGCTGGGGGAACCCCTAACGCTGTGCTACCCGGATCGTAGCCGATATCTTCAGTCCGACGCAAAGCACGCTACCATCGCTTAGCTTGTTTCGTTCGCTGGGTTGATACTTCTGCCTCATCTGACTGATGCTGTACCTGTCAACACCCCGATGCGTGTGTGTGCGTGCCAACGAACCCGTCATGCCCACAATTATCACTCTGTAAACAAAACGAAACCTCAGAGCCGAGAACGCTGCACGGGAGGCGTCGGAAGTGGTCATCGAGCAGGCCGAGAAGCGGGCCAGGGTTACGAAAGAAGAGTACGAGCTGTCTACGAAGAGACTTGACGAGCAACTGGCCGCGGCCAAGGTAAGCTCTTGTTTTATTTCACACGCGTTTCGGGGGGCACCGTCCGATCCATGCTGCGGCGGAGGCACACCATTTGTAGACTAGTGTTTCACTCCTCACACGAGTAACTCTACGCCTTACCTAAGTCGTATTCTGATGGTCAAAGTACACAACTGAAAATGTTGCCAGAGAACACGAGTGACGCTTCTGGCGATCTTTAAGGCTAACTGACTACGCTACCGTCGTTCAGAAAAAAATGCCACGCCTCGGGCAAATCAGTATCTACAGTAGATAATGTAGATGACCTAGATCATTAAAGATAATGATCTAGATCATTATCTATATTATCTACAGTAATAGATCCTGCATCTGCGGCCAGGAGATTGTTTGCCAGGCTCTGTACATATATATATATATATATATATATGCAGTGCAGATCCACCCCATGAACCTTCATGTGCTAGGTCGCGTGCAGATCGTACGGCTCCCACCCGGTAACACGAGCCGGACCATACAGATCTTCCCTGAAATATACGTTAGATCATTGGTTTGGAGCCGATGACCTGTCGGAAGAGTGAAAGCTACTTCATGAAGAAAAAAAACTGCTACTTTTGTTGTTGCACGTGGGATGATTTTTTGCAGCATTTTTTCGCATCTTGACAGGAGCACCGTTTTCCCTCTGTAGAGCTAACTGCACACCGCCGTTTTGGGGGCACAAACTACTTGAAGTCAGCTTTTGTTGGACTTTGTTTTGTTAGGCGGGGAAAGAAAACGGGTTCAAATCTTATATTTTCACCACTTTTCGGGGAGTCTTGCACTTCCTTCTGTGGTCCGAGCAACGTCTATGACCCAGATAATATACGCGTGTTATACAAACCCCTCTAGGACTGCATACTCGCGCGCTCTTGGTAACGCCGGCAGAAATTCACCCGCGTTTTGTTTTGGAGGGGGGGGGGGGGATACAACATCCGCATTTGTTTGTATTTAAAGGAGGGGGAAGCCTGGGATCAGTGTAGGATCGTTTTTCAAAAGGTGGAAAAAAAGGAGAAACGTTCTCTTGTCCGCCGCACTGGGGGAAAAATATCCACTTCTGTGATTCGAGCACGTATGAGGTAGGCAAACGCAGTAACGGCTTGCGTTCTGTGCCTCGGCCATGCCTGGTGTCGTGGATTTGCTTACGCCCGCAATACGCTTGAATCTCGGAAGATAATTGGGCCAAAAAGGACCTAAATGGATGCCAATCCCAAGGCCAGACAATGCACACGACGAAGGCGATTAGCCCTTGCGGGGGATTGACATTTTTGCGGCAACACTGAAAGATGTGATATCTTCTATGGTGTGAACGCGGCCGTACAAGTGCAAGGAGCATCACGCAAGCGCGATTGCCATGCGGCTCCTTTGACGTAGAACTGCAGACTCCACCTCTGTAATATCCTGGCTCTTTCAGCGAGCCCGTATTGCTTGGTGTCGTCGACCCCGAAACTCGTCATTTTTGTTAGGACACTTTTTTTCCCCCTCTGTGCTCCCGGAGGGATCAAGGCGAACACGAAGCGTCAATCCACCAAAGCCCCAACCTTCCCCCCACATTTTTTATTCCGTGGCTGAATACACAACGTGCGTCCCACTTCACGGAATATTTCTCGACATCGGTTTACAGGTGGCTCAGGGGAAGAAGCTCCAGGAGCGGCTCGCTAAGAAGCGTGAGGAGCGAGAGGCTCAGCTGGCTCGCGAGGGTGCAGACCCCGCAACCATCCTGGTAAGCCTTGCACACGATAGAGTTGAAAGCTATGGTACGTCGCTGTCACCTTGCGAATGCTATTCCCTTTAGAACTGCAGACACATTTAGGCGAACCCAACTGTTGTCGCGTACTGGCGGGCTTCTTCCTTACTTGGAGTTAGAGTTAGGGTTCATTCTCAACTAACGTCGGCATTGGGTTTCCTGGGTGAATGCTCCTGTAGCTGCTGGCTTCTCATCAAGGGGGCGTATAGGAAAAATTGCTTTGTGCCGCACATCAATACAAACTATTCGGAACGTTGGACACATGTATGCAGTGGTAAAAAGAGAAAGGTGGGGGGCGGCGTGACTACAGTTGGGGGCAGAGGTCGCAACAGGGATAGCGCCGTTCGGGCGAGGTTGCTTCTTTCGAGAGCAGCGGATCGACAGGGGACAGCAAACCCATGTGCAGTACTGTATGAACGATCGTGCAGAGAAAGGGCGACCGCGCCACGATCTTCTTTGGTATGTGAAGCCTGTGTACAACGTATTGCCTGGGAAATTGACCGTACGAAGAGAAAACATTGCCGGCATACGCGATGATGTTGAGCGTTGAATTATTGAGAAGCCTGCACCGTTTCGCAAGCGTTTCGCCTCGACGGAGGATTTGTCTCGGTTTCCCAGTTTCTGCTGTTTTAGCAGCCTCCTGCAGTCACTCCCATATAAACCCAAAACCTCTTGCAACGCATTTACTTCCACAACCTCTTGCAACAACAGTAAACATTTTTCAGGCCGGAATTGTGTCGATACCGCCGGCAACCGCTGTTGTTTCGGCGGCCTGCTGCTACTCTTATCGTACGACCACGACGTAGGCTTTCAGGGATGGTCTCGTCTCCTATGGTACGTATTTTTTCAAGAATTTCGAACCCAAATCGCCGAAACCAATGTTTTCGCTCATCTTGGATCCGTCTGCTCGGGTCACGATACGGCCTCCCCTTCGAAGGTGGGAAAACTAACTACTGTCTTAAAACTCGTATAGTATGTATTCGTTAAGCTTCGCCACCAACACACCTATATGTATAGGTCTAATAGATACTAAAACTATAATATACTCGTTTGAGCTGGTCGGCTGTTTTTCTTTCTTTCTCTTCAGTCTTTCAAAGGTGCTTTCTACGTACTGCGTTATACCTGGTACAGGCCATGGGAACGCCTGTATCCCCCCCCCCCCTTCCACTTGCAACACACCCCGGGATTGAAACCCTACACGCGTACTACGACGATAGAGGTAGCAATTTTCGCCTATCTCTGTTTTTTTTTTGGTGAGGTGCGCCTTAGCCCCAAAAATCGTCGCGTTTCTTTGTGCAACAACAACTTTTTATATTTTTTGGCTTCTATATACCTACAAAATGGGACCGTTCATCGGGTTGCACTCTTCACAAAATAACGGTTTTCTTGAGGGACCCTTTTCGGGGTATTTTCGGGGAAATTTCGGGGTAATTTTTTCCCCTTCCAAAAAACAAAATCGAGCTCTTCAAGTGCGAGGAGGCTTCGACAAAACAAAAATTGGCGCACCTCTATCATAGCATCATTTTTTTTTTCAAGTTTCGGTACTTTTCTCTGTAACTCAACTCGCTTGCAACACGGTTAAACGTTTCCCAGGCCGCCAGGCGCAAGCTGAAGACGGAGGGTGCTCGAGAAACCGCCAAGCTGGAGAACCACCTCAAGAAAGAGAGGGTGGGTGCCCCCTAGACTCTGAGGCTCTTAACCTATTGAAGGTTTTGTGTGAGAAGAAAAACTTTCGACTCTGATTCCTGGTTACTTGTCGCCAAACACGTGAGAGCAGTTCGAAAACGACTAACCGCTTTAGAACTGCACCCATGGATAGGCAAACAAACTACTTGTAACTAATGTAGGGTGTTTTTTTTTGCGTTGGTAAAGGGTAGAGCGTGTAAACTTTGTTTTTGTAGCTCTGAGCGAAAATTAGGCGGTCCGATATGATGCTATTACACACGACCAATGTGACACATCCGGAACTGTACAACGGTAATAGCGGCTCAAAATTCAAACTCAAGTGTCTACACTTGTATTTCCATAAGTGATACGACAACGTCGGGGGCTTTTTGGTTCCAAACGTTTCGTCCTTTGCGCGACGAGATCGACGTTATGTAGAAGAGGTGTATGGTTTACGCGTACGGTACTAACCAATGGAGGCTAGTTCGACTCGCACAATCGCGTCGATGGACATGCGGGGGAAGAGAGTCAGCGTCCATCGAAATACCTGATGGGGGGGATGGGAAGGGTAACAGCCCAACGACAGATCACAGCCAGACGTAAATCAACCGGGGCGAGCTTCTTGACGTTACAATACCGCTCGATGCGTCTGCACCTTTCGCTGGGTCGCAATAGTAGTGCACTATCCCGAGCAGCCTCATGAGTATCCCCGACCATACGCCGTTTCTGGACCATCACCTCTCCTTTTCAGCCACACGTCGCGAAAAATGGTACCGCACTAAACGCAACCTTCTATACTATCACCCCCGACAAAACACCGCCTTCTTTTGTGCCCTCCTTTATTTTTGTTCAAACCACATAACGCGTGCAATTGTAATAGGAGCGGCTCCACGCCGAAAACCTCGTGCGTGCCGTGGCCAAGCGGGCCCAAGCCGAGGCGGACATGCGCGACAGGGCCGAGGAAGCCGCTAACGCCGCCTATTCCGCGCAGAAAGAGAAGGACGGGTATCTTAGACAGCTTCAGCAGCAGCACGAAGAGCAGGTGCGGCTCATAACCTATTGTTTGTCGAGGTGGTCAACCTTTCGTTTGACGAGATAGTGGCATCAACACGAAAAAGGCCGAAGCTCATAACCTGTTGTTTGATACTATGCATATGATAACCTGTTGTTTCACGATATGGATAACCTGCTGTTTGACGAGATTGTAACAGAGCAAAACAAAGAACAGATGAAGCCCAAAAAATGGTGGTTAGCGACATTCGTAGCTCACCGTTTAACAAGATTCCTGTTCTGCTGTTGGACGAAATAGCAGGAGCACGAAGAACAGATGCTTGTTGTTTGGTGAGATAGTAGAACCAACACAAAGCACAGACGAGGCTCATAACCTGTGCTTTGACCATATTCTTAACCGTGTTCAACGATATGGCAGACAGCAAAAAAAACAGACGAACTTCATAAGTCGTTGTCGGCCAAGATCCATACCCTATAGTTCGACGAGATCCACACCTGTTAAATGAGCAGCAACACGAAGAACATGCGAGGTTCATAACCTGTTGCTTGACGAGATCTGCGACCTGCTGTTCGACGACATAGTAGCAGCAGCAACATGGAGAACTGACGAGTTTCATACTCCTTTTTTTTTTTATGACGCTCACAACTTGTCCTTCTGACGGGATAGTGGCGCGGCAACACGAAAGAAACAGACGGGCTTCATCAGGATGCCCCGTTGTGTTACGTCACTCTAAAGAAGTTGTTGTTTGATGCTACACATAACCTTACAGCAAACCTTCGTGGCAACACCGGCTTGCCGTTGTGCGCCCCACGGCAGGGGTACAGTACCTCTTTTTGGCGATACAACAATCCAACGGATGAGGGCCCCTCGACGGAGTAACTGACCAAAAAATAAAATGAAAATCCCCATCTGTGCTTTGACGATATTTTTTGCTGTGTGCCATGGGAAAATTATTTGGCCTTATGTACTGTACTTTTTCCCTTCGACCTCAATGTGTTGGGTCATCAAGAGACGAGCCTACGCAACGTTGGGTGCACGAAGGCCTACCGTGGCTTGCGTCTCATGCAAGCCTCAAAATTGTGCACACGCTGACGATTATCGTGTGCACCAACAATACTCCGCGCTCGAGAAATCGGAGAGGGGAAGAACACAATCGATAAGCCATGTTTATCATATATAAACCATGGATATATCTGTAGACTAGATGATAAAAATAAAAGTACACTCCAGCTGTGAGATCGAAGATTTGTCGAAACTCATCTTTGCAAGCTGTGTGTGATACTCCGATCGCGCGTATTATTACGGGTTGTGTGTCCTCACTGTTAGTCTAAGGATATAGGTCGGCGACTCCCCTTGGAACTACAGTGTGGCTTGTACCAGGTATATATATACCTGCCCTGAATGACAGAGAGCATGGAAAAAGGAATTTTAACCAATATCCTCTCTGTGCAACGTTACACTCTTGTCCACAGACTGAACCTTCACTACGTTCCAACAACAATTGCGCCGAGAGAATCAGATGGGGGAAATAAATTATCTGTAGACCGCATGCATATCATGTGTGGACCAGGGTTCGATGATAGGGTTTCAGACCAGGGGTTTCGGTAGGGGGTCGCCTTTTGGGGGGGAGGGGGGGGGGTGAATTAGCTCGGGGTCACTCTCGGGAGTGAGCGATTGACACCCTCGTTCCTGTTGCGGTCTTAGGCGTTCTTGCTGTGTTTTGTTTCTTCCGATAAGAACCCGCAATGGAACGGTAAGCTACGCTGCGTAAAAAACAAAGGACCACTTTTGTTATTGTCCGTGAGGTATAGAGTGTCTTGTGTGTGCGGCTCAAAACCCATCGGCAGCAACTATGGAGTAACCCCCCATCGGAGCTTTGGTCCTCTGATCTTTCCGGCGTGCGTAAGAACTAACCTTGCCCACACGCACCAAAACTCCTTCGCGCTGCGCCAACAGTATTCTGCGCTCGAGAACCAGATGGGGGAAGAACGACGGGCTCGAGAGAGCAAGCTTCAGGAACGGCTCGCCAAGAAACGCGAGGAAAAGCAGGCAGAGCTCGCGAAGGCGGCTTTATCTGCAGCGGTAAGCAAGCACAAGATGCTACCGCTGGGGTGCCGTCATGCACCAAAACCACACATGCTGATAAAACGTAATAAACTCACACCTAAAGGTAGTTCGGTACATTCACAATCTGTTCCACCAACGAGGGAGGCGATGTTAAACAACAAGTCCAGTCTTGTCGCACCGTCCACGCATTGGCGCAGTGACGAACAACACCTGGCCCCAAAAGATTTCGGTACAGCGGTGATAGTCCAACGTCAAGCCTTGTCGCAGCGCGGATGCGTTCGCGCTGGGTAGAACAGCATCTGGCGCCGCAGTGTACCGGAAATAGCCCTATCGAGGAAGGAGTAATACGATTCTTGTCGATTCGCCCTTAGCTTCAGTTCGCTTCCCGTGCCACCAGGCTTGCCTTACAGAGGTCTTACACAATATTGTTTAATCGCGGAAGTAGATGGAAGCTACCACGTCGATGAAAGTAGTATCCACTCTCATAGAAGCAATCCCTGCTTCCATTCGTACAAGAAATGTATACCTCCATCTTGCATGGAGGTAACTTGACGCAACTGGAAGCTTCTGCAGGCGCACATGGAAGTTTCCGTGGAGAAAGGGCATGGAAGCTTACATGGGACCTTCCATCTATTTCCACGATATGTTAATAACAGCTTTGCACAAGACCCTGGTCTTAGCTACACCATAGGCGCGATTGGTCTGGACCGGTTCACCATTTTCGATTACCGTCAAGAAATTAAATACACGATAGTCTAATGATCGATCCGTTACTGTGACCTCGCTAATTATTGCATCCATTCAATTCCCTTATGCATCTCGGCAATGCTTGGCACCCACCGGATCCAGTTATATTATGTACCCCGGTAATTACACATGCACACCAACCCGATCCGTTCATATATCCCGGTACGTTGTTTTTGCCGGCGCCAACCCGATCTGCATATCATGTACCTCTCGGTGATGATTTATCGGAATCGACCTTCAGCAAAGGTGCGTGTACCTTGTTGCATGTCAACACACACCCCGGTAAAAACCGACGAACGGCGTCGCGATTTCCCTGCCGCCTGAGCAGGAACGACTAGCCGAGCAGCAGCGGCTTCAGGAAGAAGAAACGGCCGAGCGCAAGCGGTTACTCGAGCAGGTATGCATGTGCCACATGAGCAAACCTCCTCTTCCGACGCTCCACACGTGTCCCATGACCAGCGCTCCCCCCATCAACACATCTTTTCCTCCGCCCTAGTTTCTAGTCGTGCGCAGATTAACACAATCTACAGGAGTAGATGCTTCCACGCATATCAGGTAGTGAAATTGTGCGCGAGCTTGGCATATCTGACTCTGAGGGACGTACTGCAGTGCTCTAGACATTGATTTTCGAACCGTCTACAACAGCCCAAGGTGTTTCAGTTTCTCTTATTCTTGCCCAAGGGCGTCGGAACCCGCATGATTTAAAAACCCCAAAAACACGCTAGCTCGCAATCGTTTGAAGGCATTACGTAGAACCGGCACGGGGCAAATGCCCTTATAGATTGAAACGGCACAAGGGGTCGATTCTTCGTCCAGCGGTACTTTGATATCAACCAGAATACTAGAACTCCGGGGATTCGCCAACTTACATCCTGCATGAGGACAACCACCCCCCAGTAGCACGCGCGGTCGAAGCATTAAAAGCAACCTGCAACTACGAGTTTCGATTAAATCCCTCAACCCACGGCAGATGTGTCTCTTTGGTTTTTTGTTGCACCAAAATGAAGGGGGGCATCGACCCTATATGTCCGTACCCACATGCTGTCGTAATGTCATTGGAGGTAGTATCAGCATCCCTCGATCAAGGTATTTTTATACGTACACAGTAGCACCACGGTATTTCGAGCACGTTATTTTGATATAGTATCGCATGCGGTAGTTTTATCAACGTCTCTCGCGCACGTTTACCGTGATACCTGGTACAGCATCATGTGCAGCAGTATCAACACCTCTCGAGCACATTGTTGTGATACGAATGCGGCAGTAGCAGCATCTGACCAGTCTCTGCGAAGTATACGCGGCAGCATCAACATATCTCGATTTGCACGTTGCTGTGATAGCACACACAACACCCTATGGTTTGCGTTAGCACCGGCATCTCCCGAGCACACCAGTGATACACATGCGGTACGTAGCAGCCAGGGCCATCCCACGGTAGGGGTACAGCAGGTTCTGACAAGTTTCTGAGCTCCTAACGTGAGGAAGGAGCTCAATATCTCACCCCCGAGACATGCCTTCGAACATAGTCGTTCGTTCGCGCAATACACGACCAACACTTGTTCTATGTGCTAATTCTAACAATATATATATATATATATATATGTCAGAATAACCGCTACTTTCTCCACTGAGGGGTTCAACCGGACAGAAAATGTTCGGCCCTCTAAACGTGCAATTCCTACTGTGGTTTTGACTAAGCAACAGCATGTCCCTGTTTGTCCACCGCCATTCGCAATGCTCCCGGAAATTAAACGAACCAAGGTACTCACAGCCAACGCTAAAGAGAGTCGCCGACCTGCGTCCTTCATGAGGACATACGTATCGCGTCACGAGCGCGATCGAAGTGGTACGAACGGGACGTACGTACCGCGACACAAGCGCGATCGAAGTGGTGCAAACGGCTTGCAAACGCCTTTCGACGAAATCCTCGATACCAAAGCTGAGAGTGTTGTATTCTTACTGTTTTGGAAATTTGCGAAAACCAGATGGAAGAAGAAAGGTCGAGTCGCATCGAGGCCCAGCGCAAATCGCAAGAAGAGGCAATTGCCGCCGCAACGGCCGAAGCAGCGGAGGCCGCAGAAATGTCGGCGATCGCAGCGGCTAGAGCCGCGGCCGCGGACGCTGTTCGGGTGGCGGCGGAAGCTGCGGAAGCGGTGGAGCAAGAGCAGTACAAACGCAAGGCTCAGAGGCTCAAGGTCAGAGTTATCAGAGCGTTATTTCGTGCGCGGTAACGTTGACGGAGGTTCTAGGTTAGTGCGCTAGAGCGTTCGTGTAGCACAAACACAAGGTACCGCTGCTAAAAGTTTTCTGCGCCCCACGAATCGTGTTGTCGCATGTAATAGAGACGACGGGCGAGAAAAGGCTGGCGAAGGCGAAGGGTGCCGCGATCGGGATAAGAGCAGTTTTCGGCCAAGCTTTTTATTTTCACCAGGTTTTTGTCACAGCAGTAACTCGTCGTCGTATGGGGAAGATTAGTATTATTTACGGAGGTCTATCGTAGTGATCAAAACCTATGGTATACACGAAGAAAAACAGTCAATTTAGTAATCATATTAATAGTTGGTCCTCGTGATTATGATACGTTCCGCCGTGTTAGTGGAACATACGAACGCCAATGCGGGGAAGTCAAGGCTGACGGGGGGAATGTATAAGTCCAGTGTAAAACGAAGGAAAAACTTCCCAAAATACGCAATGAACTGCACTCACGCACGCACGCACGCACGCTCGGCTTGCGCATAAAATGAAGCACCTGAAAGAAAAAGCATCAACACCTCAATCGCACGTAGTAACGCTCACGCGTCAAAACAAGAAAAAAAATTGTTTGATCAATACCACCGCAATCGCACGCAAGAAGACTCGCGTGATGAAATGCAAAACCGCCCCAAAACCGCAAGTAGGTGCAAGGCTCGGAGGCAAAAGGGCAACGCACAACACAACAACTGCTCTCCCCCACCAACCCACCCCCGACCCTCGGTGCTGCGCCTCGGAAGGGACTCGTTGACAACGTGTTAACGACTAAGACGAGCGATGAAATGAGTACCGCCCCCCGCTCGCCCTTCCCCCCCCTCCTCGCCCTGCAATGCTCGTGCAGGAAATGAGCAAGGCCAATGAGACAAAGGCCAAGCTTGCCCTCGCTGATCACTCCGCGGCGAACAAGGCGAAGGTGGCTGAAAGGCAAGGCTTCCCCGCACGCCGGCGCAAACATATCCTTTTTTTTTTTTCGAAGGAGTTATAGGGTTTGATCGGATATGTTTTTAAGCACCTATCATTAACAGGGGCAAGGGGCTGTCGAGACGTGTCTTTTCTATTTATGCTTGTCGTACGGTGCTTGCTGTTCTTTAGGAACGAATATCAACGATTTGGCTGGATGAAACGCAAAGAAACAAAGCACCGAGAAAAGGACAGACCACGAAGTAGATCATCTACATCATCTAGATCATCTACATACAGTAGATCCTGTGTCTGCCGTTCTGAGAAGTTGTGCAGGATCTGTCCATAGAGAGTTCATATCCAACCCTGGAAACGTGTGCTGGATGGTGGCAGATCGCACGGCTCCCTCCCACCCGATAACATGAGCTGTTAGACCACGCAGATCTTTCCCTGAAAAATCTACACCATTATCAAGTGGGGATAGATATATAGATAGATACATAGATAGATGATCTGTTCGAGGTGTGAAAAGGACATAGTCTAGAGATAATACTTGTAAGGGAACGACATTTATATATTTTGTTTGTTTACACCACATAGATACGTATAAGAGTAGTGTCCGGGGGGCGGTAGCATTACGTTATCGTCAGATTCAGTGGAGCTGACAACGTAAATATAGACTATACTATTATAAAAAGAAATGTATCATATCTATAAAATCATGGGGGAGGTAAAAAAATTGACGGATTCATACCGTTTCAAGACACTCATTATCTTTGACGGTCGAGGGGGGACTAAAGATGTTGGTATTAACGCGGGGGCGTGAAATCAATTCACAACTACGAACGTTTCAAGACGTTGGCAATGCATTACAACGGCTCGACAGAGACTATGCATGTAGAAAGATAGTGAGGCTGAACGCACAATGATAATGGAATCGGAGGAAGAAAGGTATCATGGGAAAGTTTTGCTCTTCTTGCTTTTTTTCACCCCTCGGCTCGCCGCGCGCAATCGCCATGTAACAACAACGGGATATGCGGCCGTCCTACAGTAGGGAGGAAAGAAAATCGAGTAACGTTTTTTTTTAATGCGCACGGCTCCAAGCTGAATTATATCATGCACAGTCGGTTACCCGATTCAAGAGCCCCTCGGAACAGGTCAGTGCTTGCCGATCTTACCCAAGACTGGGTGTCAGATTGCCTTTAGCATGGGCATTACGCGGCAAGCCGATTAGACCACTCCAATCCACCACGTTTACGTTCGTTTGTTTGTTTGTTTTGTGCGTTATTCCCATATCTTATATTCGCACTTTTTATTTCTCCTGTTCCCCTCCCCAGACGTAACTCAACTCCAGGGTCACGAAGCAGGAGCCTTTCCTCCCCCCTCCCCAACACGGTGCGCGTCTTCATACTTACCGCGAGAATAATGCAGCGCTTTTTTTCCCTCGTCGACTCGCGTCGAATTGTGCTTCTACCACTATGCCCACGTGTTTTGGAGAGAAACTACTGAGAAATACGTAGTGTGTTATAAATGTCGGAAATAGCCAAAAAAAAAAGGGTTCATTAAGTCCGTCTTCTCTTCTTGCTGTATGCGCTCTTATATCGAGTATCATCCCAATGCAACCCTTACATTATGTTAACAACATGAACCACGCTACCACCGCCGTAGACTGGCGAAGAAGAAGGAACTGGCCGCGGCGAAGAGACGCGAGTTGGAAGCGGCTCAGAAGATAGCGGAGGAAAAGCTACTGGCGAAGCACAAGGTGACCCACACGTAGATACTGCACACCTGGTGTGTGGTTGACTCTCACTGCCGTTGTTGGGTCGGGGGGGGGCGGGGGGGGGTCAGTGAGGGGGACGACTTCTGTATGACCCCGGACCGGCGTTACGAGGGGGGGGGGGGGGGGGGTGCCTGATATATGATCTGCGATGTGAGTTTCGAGGGGGAGGGATGCCTTCGATGCGACCTTGGATCTGAGTTACGAGGTGTGGGGGAGCGGGGGGCGCTGCTATGAGACACGGGATCTGCCTTGGAAAGGGGGGGGGGGGGGGGGGGGGGTGAATGCCTGATGTGTGACCCCGGAACTAAGTTACGAAGGCGGGGGAAGCGGCGCCTATTATGTGATCCCAGATCTGAGTTACGAATGGGCGGGGCGGGGGGCTGGCTTCTATGGCACACCGAGTCGGTAGTTAAGGGACGAAGAGAGGTTCCGACCTGTAGACAAATCGTGAAGACAGCAGTATAAGATGGGATGTAAAATAAAAAAATATAAATCGCGACGCAAACTCCTCCAGCGGCATACGTCCGCACGGGACCGTTTTATTACTACCTGGCCGTGCGCTTTTCCACTGCCCATCATAGGAGGAAGCGGAAGCCGCAAAAGCGGCCGCGGCGCCGGGTTGGACCGGCGACGTTGCTTGGGATGAAGCTGTCAGAGTGGCGATGGCGGAGCCGCCGCGAGAGGGAGAGACAGACTTCATGCGCGAGGCGCGCGTTCTCAAGTCGGTGCTGGAAGCCGACATCGTTCCGGAAAGCAAGATCGGGAAGGTACAACACGATACGATACGATACGATACAATGCGATACGATACGATACGATACGATACGATACGATACGATACGATACGATACGATACGATACGATACGATACGATACTATATGATAATATACGATACGATACGATACGATACGATACGATACGATGCGAGACGATGCGATGTGATACGACACGATGCGATACGATACGATACGATACGATGCGATACGATACGATGCGAGGCGATACGACACGATGCGACGCGATACGATACAATGAGATAGGATACGATGAGATAGGATAGATAAAGATAGATATGATTATATGTGATACGATACGATACGATTCGATAAGACACGACACCCAAGAACCTTTGGCAAGAACTGCCACAACTTCTTTGTAGTATCCCACACAATTTTCATGAAAACTTGTACCAAAAAAAGGTGTTATTAATTGCAAAAGAAGGGTTTCCGAAAATTTTTCCCTCTTTACACGGATAAATGGGACCCCCCCCCCCCCCCATTTTGGTCGACAAAGTATTACGTGGAAAAAAAGGCCGACGTTATGAGCACCTTTTGGAACGTCAAGTATCGAAAAAAGAAAAACGTGCGGAAATACCCACGTTCTGTTAGCCCGGCGTGATTTCTTGGGGAAGAAATCATCCACAAAGGCTGCCGCTTGGAGTTTGTCGGACCACCTCGTGGATTTTTAATGATGGCTGACTTTTCGAAAAGGTTTCTCAGAAGGTCTGCTTTTAGACCCCCTTTCTACGCCGTCGACGAAACGGGGAGGGGATTCATCCCGTCCAACCTCATTAACTTCAATTAATTTGTCCCATAATTGTTGGGTGGAGTTCGTATACGTAGGGTTAAGAGCGTATCTGGGGCGACTAGAGATAATAGCCGGTGGAGTGTGTGCGTGTGTGTGTGTGTGGGGGGGGGGGGAGTAGGGGTGGGGGGTCGGGGTTCTGTGACTGTGGTCCATGCATAGGCAAAATACTGTAACCATGAACCCAGGATGCACCAGGCACGTTGATAATAACACCAGGCGGGTTGTGTGGCCGTGGCCAAAGTATGGAAGAACGTAGGCTTACCGCAGACACAACACTTGCCACAAGAACGTTGCGTTCACATGCCTCTGCCCCCCCCCCCCCCCCGAAGCTTTCTGTTTTCCTCTCGGGAGTCTTGTCCCTCTGGGAACAGCGTGAGATAAGACGGGCACTATCATGTCGGTACGATAAAGCCTAGAAAGCCTTTTTCGCTGCGTGTAACGGCCTTTTGCTAGAAATGTTTTTGTTTTTTTTCAACCCGACCATAGCAAAGGTTGGTTTAGACGCTGGTCTTAATAGCTTGCTTGGAATTGCTTGCTTTAATAACGCTTGCTTCAGGTGACTTGCTTTGAGTTGTGTGGCTTACATGCTTGCTTACAAGTTGCTTGCTTCAAAATGATTGCTTCAAGTTTCTGGGTTTGAAATTGCTTGCTTTTAAATGACTGCTTGAAATTGGTTGCTTTAAAGCACTTGCTTTAATTTGCTTGCTTTAAATTTCTTGCTATTTAAACGAATGCTATAACCGATTGCACCAAATGCGATAGAAGATCACACAGAAAAGCCTCCACACGCCACGGTTCAATCGAACATCCCATCAACATCGTCTTGGTCTCACAGACTCGGCTGACCGTCTTGCTCCCTCTGTGCCGTTCTCTTTTCTCTCCTCCCGTCCGTTCCCTTTCAACACCTCTTTTTCCAAAACCTCCCTCGGTACCTGGGTGCTTAGTGCGTGGAGCTGGTTATGTCAGGGAGACACGAGAAGGAATCCTCTAACCTGCTAACAGCCCAGGTATTGCATACATACATATGCATGCCTATTTGATTGAGCGCCTGGTTCGTACTGTAGCATTTCCTGGATACATTTTATTTGTCAGGTTCCGCTACCAGTTGTGGCAATAATCGCACATATGTATTGTTTGTGATCCTGCTGCTGGGTCAGGAGGCTTTCCGCTCCCGAAAAAAAAACTGTTTTTAGCGCCGCGGAAAAAACTTGCTCTCCGCTCCTTGTTAAGTGTCGGACGTAAAAGAGGGCAGGCAAAGGGGCATCCTCTGAGTCTGGCCGTGGTTTCGGTTTTTATCATATCACAAAGGTACCTGACCTCTCGGCTGTACAATCGCATTTCCTTGACGCCTGTACAATTTTATTTCTTTGACACGCCATCCCTCCGTTACAAAGGACGAACCCTACTCAAACTCCGTTTTGTCTTGCTTTTTTTTGTTTTGTTTTTGCTGGCTCCATCTATCATATTCGCGCGTCTTCTTCGATCCTTCCCCCTACCTAATCCGGACTCACAAAGCAAGCTCCTCTACCCCCCACTACGGTACTCGCCTTTGTTTTGCTCGCTTCTTTCCTCATCGACTCGCATCGAACTCCTTGCCAGCCAACGGGTACCCTCTGATTGTGATTTGGTACGTATTTCTCTTGTCGTGCGTTCGGCACATGCCTTAATTGTTTTCCCTTTTCGCATGGACCGTCTGCACCAATGGCATTGACTGACACCTCCATCCACTGGTGTCTGACCACTTCGTTTCTTCCGTACCGCAAACATTCCCCCTGTTCCTGATCGCATGCCACGTCGTCTGTACAACCAATTGCGCTGCTGGGACTGCCTCCCCCAGTACAAGGAGAGAGCTCAAAGACTTGTCGACTCGCTGGGGGCGCTCTTGGCTGAGAAGACCAAGGCGCGGACGGAAGTCCTTCAGCGTTTGGGAAAGGTAGCTTTCAAACTGAATGCTTGAGCTGCCGCTTCCGAAAATAATTTTATTATTGTCGGTATCGGATGCGGGGAGTGTCGTGTGTCCCCCCCCGTCCGCGTGGTTCCGGTACTATGATACGTATGATGATTTACTGCTTTTGAATGCTTTGCAACTCTGAGTATCAACCACTCAGTCAGCCGGTCGATCTTTTACAGCTGACGTGGTTGAAACTATTTGATAAAATACGTAGTGTGTATTACATATTTTTATATATATACATATGTCTACCCTTGACGCTAACCCTGACCATGACAAACCCCCTGACGAATTTTCTGTACATAGCCCACGCAGTTCGTGAAAACTCGTGAAACATATAGGTTGACGCACCAAGTTCGTGAAAAAACTAGTAAAGTACATAATACCAGGTATGTCATGCTGTAGTGAGCCGACGTTATGTTTTGCGTCGTTGCCTGGACGTATTCCTTCCGCCCGCTAAATAAAGGTAGGTCTGTCCCAAGCAAAACATCTTATTAAAGCCAACCCTCTGTCTCCACACAACTCACCTCAAGTACCATACCCCGGAGAGCTATCTGCCCCTGCCAGATACCAGCAGCAGTAGTACTACCCGCAGAAGCTTCCGTGTGGTAGGTGTGCGTAGTATGTACGCATGAACACAAAAGGCTACGCACGGCATAAACACGCAACAGGTAGAAAAGTTTTTTTTATTTTTCTGGGGCTTTTCTCCTCACTCGAGGTGCACCATCAGGGTGGGCTAGTGTTATGGTATTTC
Organism: Undaria pinnatifida; assembly: GCA_012845835.1. Lineage (NCBI taxonomy): Eukaryota > Phaeophyceae > Laminariales > Alariaceae > Undaria > Undaria pinnatifida. The sequence goes on from JABAKD010000020.1 coordinate 9,596,612, forward strand.
CTTGTGAGCCTAACAAGGCGCAAGATATGAGATACGGTTAGATACAAAGGGTTTCACATGCCTTTGAAGGCATGTGTGTATAGGAAAAAGGGGGGAGGATGCCTTTGCCTCGCGGAATTGCACGTTGTTCAGTGAGTCCGCGGCGTTTGTTGAACTAATACAGGAGCTTATCTAGTAAAAGTGAGTGACCAGCGTGGAATCTGCCTAGTAGAGGGACCTGCAAAGGGTGGCCTGTGTCTGTAACAGACCCCTAATATTATTATATAGTACACGGAAAAAGGCAACCCGGTTGTCAAACTCGGGGCCTTTGTCTACACGCACAAAAATAAAAAGTACGCTGAAAAACAAGAGTTACACGCATTCCGAAGATTTGGGGTCAAGGATCCCAGTCGTTCAGAAAAGAAATAGTCATAACGTGTAAGCATTTCTCGTAACGCACGTCTTTTTGCGTGTTCTGTGGGTGTGGTGGCGTCATGCACCTCGATGTTTCCCTCTCGAATCCTACCTCGCAGGAGGGGAGGGGTTGTTTTTTGTTCTTGTATAGTGCTGGGGACCGAAATCACAAAAAGAGCACGCCATGGTTATTTGGTTGCGATCCACCCGCCCATATATGGTACATCACATTTACCTTGCTGTTTTCGTCATCAGACACGTTTTTTTTTTCCTTTGGGCGCGTTTTTTTCATGTGCTCTACGACAGACGAACGCGAGTGCTGAGGAGAAGGCCGAGGCGCTATCAGACGTCGACGACGAGTTTGCCGGACGTCAGCAACAGCTCGAGACTAGAACCGTACAGGTGCTATATACAGAGCATGGCAATTTAAAGTATCATAGTCCACAGGTGCCGCCATAGCCTTGCAAAGACAACTCAAATGTGCCCTCATAGCAATGGTGCAGGTGCCGCTGTACAAATGACAAGATAATAATACCGGTTCCGGAACAGCGAATGGAAATATCACACAGACAGGTACCGGCATAGCAACGCAAACCAACCAATGCGGGCACCGGCATAGCAATGCCAAACCCATGCAGGCGCCGGCACTGCAAAGCAAAGAACACACAGGCGCCGGCATAGCAATACACAAACACGATCGAGGTGACGACATAGCAGTGCAAGGCGTATACAGGTGCCGGCATAGCAACGCCACGAAGAGCGTGTAGTCGCCGTAAGACGCGTGCTACGATACAGGGTATACCTCCATTGGGCTATATATATATATTTTCTTTGTGAAGGACTCCTTAACCCAAAATCGTCGGAATTTTTAAAGACTCCTTAACCCAAAATCGTCGGAATTTTTAAAGACTCCTTAACCCAAAATCGTCGGAATTTTTAAAGACTCCTTAACCCAAAATCGTCGAACCCAAAATCGTCGGAATTTTTAAAGACTCCTTAACCCAAAATCGTCGGAATTTTTAAAGACTCCTTAACCCAAAATCGTCGGAATTTTTAAAGACTCCTTAACCCAAAATCGTCGGAATTTTTAAAGACTCCTTAACCCAAAATCGTCGGAATTTTTAAAGACTCCTTAACCCAAAATCGTCGGAATTTTTAAAGACTCCTTAACCCAAAATCGTCGGAATTTTTAAAGACTCCTTAACCCAAAATCGTCGGAATTTTTAAAGACTCCTTAACCCAAAATCGTCGGAATTTTTAAAGACTCCTTAACCCAAAATCGTCGGAATTTTTAAAGACTCCTTAACCCAAAATCGTCGGAATTTTTAAAGACTCCTTAACCCAAAATCGTCGGAATTTTTAAAGACTCCTTAACCCAAAATCGTCGGAATTTTTAAAGACTCCTTAACCCAAAATCGTCGTAATTTTTAAAGACTCCTTAACCCAAAATCGTCGGAATTTTTAAAGATTCCTTAACCCAAAATCGTCGGAATTTTTAAAGACTCCTTAACCCAAAATCGTCGGAATTTTTAAAGACTCCTTAACCCAAAATCGTCGGAATTTTTAAAGACTCCTTAACCCAAAATCGTCGGAATTTTTAAAGACTCCTTAACCCAAAATCGTCGGAATTTTTAAAGACTCCTTAACCCAAAATCGTCGGAATTTTTAAAGACTCCTTAACCCAAAATCGTCGGAATTTTTAAAGATTCCTTAGCCCAAAATCGTCGGAATTTTTAAAGACTCCTTAACCCAAAATCGTCGGAATTTTTAAAGACTCCTTAACCCAAAATCGTCGGAATTTTTAAAGACTCCTTAACCCAAAATCGTCGGAATTTTTAAAAGACTCCTTAACCCAAAATCGTCGGAATTTTTAAAGACTCCTTAACCCAAAATCGTCGGAATTTTTAAAGACTCCTTAACCCAAAATCGTCGGAATTTTTAAAGACTCCTTAACCCAAAATCGTCGGAATTTTTAAAGACTCCTTAACCCAAAATCGTCGGAATTTTTAAAGACTCCTTAACCCAAAATCGTCGGAATTTTTAAAGACTCCTTAACCCAAAATCGTCGGAATTTTTAAAGACTCCTTAACCCAAAATCGTCGGAATTTTTAAAGACTCCTTAACCCAAAATCGTCGGAATTTTAAAGACTCCTTAACCCAAAATCGTCGGAATTTTTAAAGACTCCTTAACCCAAAATCGTCGGAATTTTTAAAGACTCCTTAACCCAAATCGTCGGAATTTTTAAAGACTCCTTAACCCAAAATCGTCGGAATTTTTAAAGACTCCTTAACCCAAAATCGTCGGAATTTTTAAAGACTCCTTAACCCAAAATCGTCGGAATTTTTAAAGACTCCTTAACCCAAAATCGTCGGAATTTTTAAAGACTCCTTAACCCAAAATCGTCGGAATTTTTAAAGACTCCTTAACCCAAAATCGTCGGAATTTTTAAAGACTCCTTAACCCAAAATCGTCGGAATTTTTAAAGACTCCTTAACCCAAAATCGTCGGAATTTTTAAAGACTCCTTAACCCAAAATCGTCGGAATTTTTAAAGACTCCTTAACCCAAAATCGTCGGAATTTTAAAGACTCCTTAACCCAAAATCGTCGGAATTTTTAAAGACTCCTTAACCCAAAATCGTCGGAATTTTTAAAGACTCCTTAACCCAAAATCGTCGGAATTTTTAAAGACTCCTTAACCCAAAATCGTCGGAATTTTTAAAGACTCCTTAACCCAAAATCGTCGAACCCAAAATCGTCGGAATTTTGAAAGACTCCTTAACCCAAAATCGTCGGAATTTTTAAAGATTCCTTAGCCCAAAATCGTCGGAATTTTTAAAGACTCCTTAACCCAAAATCGTCGGAATTTTGAAAGACTCCTTAACCCAAAATCGTCGGAATTTTTAAAGACCTCCTTAACCCAAAATCGTCGGAATTTTTAAAGACTCCTTAACTCAAAATCGTCGGAATTTTGAAAGACTCCTTAACCCAAAATCGTCGGAATTTTTAAAGACTCCTTAACCCAAAATCGTCGGAATTTTTAAAGACTCCTTAACCCAAAATCGTCGAACCCAAAATCGTCGGAATTTTGAAAGACTCCTTAACCCAAAATCGTCGGAATTTTTAAAGACTCCTTAACCCAAAATCGTCGGAATTTTTAAAGACTCCTTAACCCAAATCGTCGGAATTTTTAAAGACTCCTTAACCCAAATCGTCGGAATTTTCAAAGACTCCTTAACCCAAAATCGTCGGAATTTTTAAAGACTCCTTAACCCAAAATCGTCGGAATTTTTAAAGACTCCTTAACCCAAAATCGTCGGAATTTTTAAAGACTCCTTAACCCAAAATCGTCGGAATTTTTAAAGACTCCTTAACCCAAAATCGTCGGAATTTTTAAAGACTCCTTAACCCAAAATCGTCGGAATTTTTAAAGATTCCTTAACCCAAAATCGTCGGAATTTTTAAAGACTCCTTAACCCAAAATCGTCGGAATTTTTAAAGACTCCTTAACCCAAAATCGTCGGAATTTTTAAAGACTCCTTAACCCAAAATCGTCGGAATTTTTAAAGACTCCTTAACCCAAAATCGTCGGAATTTTTAAAGACTCCTTAACCCAAAATCGTCGGAATTTTTAAAGACTCCTTAACCCAAAATCGTCGGAATTTTTAAAGACTCCTTAACCCAAAATCGTCGGAATTTTTAAAGACTCCTTAACCCAAAATCGTCGGAATTTTTAAAGACTCCTTAACCCAAAATCGTCGAACCCAAAATCGTCGGAATTTTGAAAGACTCCTTAACCCAAAATCGTCGGAATTTTTAAAGATTCCTTAGCCCAAAATCGTCGGAATTTTTAAAGACTCCTTAACCCAAAATCGTCGGAATTTTGAAAGACTCCTTAACCCAAAATCGTCGGAATTTTGAAAGACTCCTTAACCCAAAATCGTCGGAATTTTTAAAGACTCCTTAACCCAAAATCGTCGGAATTTTTAAAGACTCCTTAACCCAAAATCGTCGGAATTTTTAAAGACTCCTTAACCCAAAATCGTCGGAATTTTTAAAGACTCCTTAACCCAAAATCGTCGGAATTTTTAAAGACTCCTCGAATTTTTAAAGATTCCTTAACCCAAAATCGTCGGAATTTACTCTACCAAAGACTCCTTAACCCAAAATCGTCGGAATTTTTAAAGACTCCTTAACCCAAAATCGTCGGAATTTTTAAAGACTCCTTAACCCAAAATCGTCGGAATTTTTAAAGACTCCTTAACCCAAAATCGTCGGAATTTTTAAAGACTCCTTAACCCAAAATCGTCGGAATTTTTAAAGACTCCTTAACCCAAAATCGTCGGAATTTTTAAAGACTCCTTAACCCAAAATCGTCGGAATTTTTAAAGACTCCTTAACCCAAAATCGTCGGAATTTTTAAAGACTCCTTAACCCAAAATCGTCGGAATTTTTAAAGACTCCTTAACCCAAAATCGTCGGAATTTTTAAAGACTCCTTAACCCAAAATCGTCGGAATTTTTAAAGACTCCTTAACCCAAAATCGTCGGAATTTTTAAAGACTCCTTAACCCAAAATCGTCGGAATTTTTAAAGACTCCTTAACCCAAAATCGTCGGAATTTTTAAAGACTCCTTAACCCAAAATCGTCGGAATTTTTAAAGACTCCTTAACCCAAAATCGTCGGAATTTTTAAAGACTCCTTAACCAAAAATTGTCGGAATTTTCATTATTTTTTCGCAAAAAAAATAGCTTTTTTCAAAACACATAGGCCATGGTATTTTTCATCGGGTTACCTCTTTCACTTTTATTTAGAGAGCTCAAGTTTCGGCTGGGGAATAGAGAGCTGCTGAATTAGGTCCCTCAGGAAAAAAAAAAAAATGGTGAACCTTTGCCGTAGGAATGCCAAGGAAAAAAAAAAAAAAAGCTGAACCTTTGGCGTAGGAATGCCAAGGCCATACAGGCACCGGACGCGTGCTACGATAGAGGCGCCCAACTTTTTTTCTTAATACTACCCCTCAATTCGGGAGATTTAAGGCCTCTCCCCAAAGAACGATGGAGCGAAACAAAACTGCTGCCGGATAAATAAGCAAAAAAACATGGCCTAGATAAGCAACGAGAAATGTTGCAAAACAAATTGGCCGTTCTTTTTTTCCTGACGATTTCGAGTTATTAAAGAGTCCCCGCTATTCAGAAAACTATTTCAGCCAAAAAACGGTATACTTTAACGCCTCTATTCCCGACGAGTTCGGGTTATTAAGGAGTCCTCATTATTCAGAAACCATTTCAGCCAAAAAACGGTATAACTTAATAACTCTATTCCCGACGATAACGGGCTATTAAGGAGCCCCGTCATTCAGAAACCATTTCGGCAAAAAAACGGTATACCTCTATCGAAGCACGCGTCCCCGGCAAAGCAATGCAAAGTGTTGGCAGTTTCTGGCATATAGCCATGCAAACCATATATAGTTGCCGGCATAGCAACACCAAGGTCATGCATAAAAGTGCCGGAGCAGCAATGAAAGGCGCATACAGGTGCCGGCATACCAATGCCAAAGAACCTAGTGGTGCCGGCTTACCAGTGCAAAGGACGGTACAGGTGTCGTCATAGCGACGCGTAGACCATTTTCAGGCCCAAGCAGAGCAACGAAAAGGCCGTGCAGATGCCGGCATACCAGTGAACAGGGTGTACTGTGTTGCCGACATAGCAATGAAAAGACCCATGCACATGTCTTTATATAGCAGTGCAGAGAGCATATAGTTAGCCGCCATGGCAATGCAAAGACCATACACGTGTCGGCATTACAACAATGAACAGCACGTACAAGCGTCTGCATAGCAACGCAAAGACCGCACAGGTGCCCGCGTAGAATTTCAAAAGACGGCACCGCAGGTACCGGAATAGCAATGCGAAGGCCACATAGGTGCCGACATAGCACTGAAAAAGACATTCAGGTGCCCGCATACCAAACGGAAAGACCCTACATATGCCGCCATTGCAATGAAAAGCGTATACAGCTGCCATCACAGCAACGCAAAATGCGATACAGGTGGCGGAATAGCAAATGCAGAAAAGGTTATGTTGACGTCAAAGCAATGAAATGACCGTACAGGTGCCGGCATAGCCCCGACCGCCTAGGTTCTTTCCCGTTCGGGTCGAGGAGAGATGCCCCTCCCGTGCTGCCGTTCCGCCCGTACGTCAACCAGCCTCCTCGAACTGTTCGTTGAGGTGCAGGCACTCTTCGCCGGCTTTCAGATTGATGATAATGATGATGATGGTGACGACGATGATGATGATGATGAGGATGATGATGATGATGATGATGATGGTGGTGATGATGATGAGGAAGCTGATGATGTTGTCGATCTTTTATACTCCGGAGTATTAGCTAATTTCGCCTGAATCCAACCCGTTGCTACAACCAAACGTTACCTAAGCGCTACCTAAGTCTGCGCTTGGATCCACCTATAGAGAATCAGTGTCGTCTAGGCAGCGAGCTGGAAGGAGGTAACGGTTTACACGGGCGTACACCAGTGTGTGCGCCCCTGCCTGCGACTAATGAGCACCTTGCATCGTATAATTCCTTCCCTAATTTAATACTTTCTTCAATTTTTTCATGTCTCGAATCGCAGGAAATGGAGCCGGCTCACTTGGAGAAGCAGCTGGAACTACGGCAGCGACAGCTTCGGGAGGTAGCGGGAACCATCAAGGTAATGTTTTCCGCCCCAATCGCCAATGTGTGCTGATACAACAATACTCTGCGGTCGAAGCAGTAAAGCCTCTTGTTTCCGGTAGAACACGGCTACAGTGTACTGTAGCATTTCGGTAGTGTAGCCATTATAACCCCAGGATCACTACCAATGTATACACCACTGGTGTGGGTGATACTACCTGTTTCTCCATCACAAACGGACTCCAAACAAAAACAACATTTCGAAGCGAAAACAAAAACGATTCCACAGCGAGCAGTGGTACGTACATGTCGTGGAATCGCGAAACACAAGGAAGTTTGTTTTTCAGATCGCAAAATAAAATGGGCAGCCAATCACGCTAAGCCGCTGTGTACAGAGAGGCTCTCGAGAGTGAGCCCTTTCCCCCCCCCTGCTGCAGTCTTATTGGGTGCTTCTCGGTTCTCCCCGACGTCCGTCATGTATCCCCAGATTATTTGATCTCCTTGGTCATTTCGCCCATTCAGGTTTGCCCTTGGGTTTCGGCCTGGACGAACGGGTGTTTCCTTACCCCCTTCCTTGTCGCCAAACAAAAAACCGTCAAGCGCGCCGGGGTCGGTTCATCCGCGATGAACCAGCACCTAAACGCCATGTTTTAAGGAACCGATCGATTATTCTCCCTAACGCCGTTCGGTAGTGTATCACCCACTCTTAGTACCTCTCTAGGTCGTCCCACACAAACGTGTGCTGTGTCTCACTGACCTTGCGTCATTTACTTGTCTCCCACTCATGTTTTAGCTCTTGGTCTTGAACAAATGGGCGCATCTCTTCCCTCCCTCCCCCCCTCCCCCCCCTCCCCCCCTCCCCCCCTCCCTCCCTCCCTCCCTCCCTCCCTCCCTCCCTCCCTCCCTCCCTCCCTCCCTCCCTCCCTCCCTCCCTCCCTCCCTTTCTTCCTCCTCCCCTCCACCGTAACCTAAAAGTCACTTGCGCCGGAGTCAGCCCTGCGGTGAAGCTACTATTAACGACTTTGATTTCGGAGACACTCGTTTCTCATTGTCATCGTCGTATCATCAGCCAATTATGCTCTTGGTAGTAGAAGGCTGGGTGCGCGCCCCCCCCCCCACTTAAACGAGACAACCCGATCTAAATCAGACGGACGAAAACGCTAGCGCCGGTTTCTGTTGTGGCCCAGCTCGTATATCGCCTCCCTTTTGGAAGGAGGGAAACCCATGAGCGCGTTGAGTTAGTATTAAATATTTCGGTTTAATCATGCTCCCCTCTATGTTGGGATAGTGTATCATATTAGCACGATGATTTGGGTGCTATGCCTCAGTCACAACGTTGCTTATCGCCACCTTATGGATTTAATCTTGGACTTAAATGACTGGGTACGCCTCCTTTCTCCCTCTCTCCCTCCACCACAATGAAAACGTCAATCGCGCCGAAGTTAGCCCTGCTACAAAAAAAATAACGTTTGGTCTTCTTTAGTGGAACTGCTTGGTTTTCATCGCTTCTTCTGCCGTTTCCTATCGCCCTTTTTTCGTACTTATTGCTCTTGACCCATCAAATCCACAACAAGTCTATCGCGCCGGAGTCAGCCCTGAAGCGTTTCCAAGAGATTGCGACCTCTCGACAAGAGGAGGAGCTCGAGAAGCACCGCGTCGCCATGGAGAGGGAGAAGGAGGAACGGCTAAGACGGGTCGAGGAGGAGAGGGCAAGGCGAGTGTTAGCGTTTTATCTTTTGTTTTGTCTTCATGCTCCCTGCTCCCCGAAGCATTTTGTAGGGTTCTCATTGCTGCTGTGTTGTCTGTGCGGTGTCTTGTACGTAGGCCACGCACAATACGAGGATTACAAACACATATCCCGCCCAGGGTGCTCGTTGCTATTGTGTTTGCTGCCCGTTGTTGTCTTGTACGTAGACCAAGCATCATACGAGGATTACCCACCCCACCCCCCGCCGAATGCGTTTGGAGGATGCCCAGTTATTTTTATTGTTTTTTTTCGTTTTTTATATTTGTTTTTTGTTTCTTGGAGGTAGATGATGCACGATATAACGATTACAAATACCCCTCGGTGCGAAGCATTTGGAGGGCGTACAATACATCGTGCTTTCTTCCCCTTGCCCTTAACCCCCCCCCCCCCCACAAGCATTTTAACGGTCGTTATTCATCTCTTCTGCGTATGGCATGCATGGACATGGGTGCCTGTTGTGAGCGGTAGTGTGCGTTCAGCTGTGGTATTTTTTAAACGTTGACGCCGACGATTAAAAGAAAGTTACTGAATTAGACGAGGCTCTCCTTCCTCGCAGCACAGAGGGGGGGGGGCTCGCCACGGAAAACAAGCGCACCGCGTTTTTTTGTGCGTGACATCGATCCCCGGGCCAGCGAGGGGCGTAGAGACAGGAGCATCTGACGCACAAGTTGGCTGAAGCTACGATGGGTGGGTACTGGAATTTTTACTTGAAGTTAGTATAGGGCGGGACTTGGGGGCTCTAAAGGGGGTTAAGGCTGCTACTACTGCGTATCGCGACTACCGGCCCTCCCTGTTGCTTTCCGAAGAAGCGCACCATGCCAGCAATAGAAGGTGTCAATATAATATTACACCAGTAGCACCGTTTGTTTTCCTCGACGTCTCGTTTGAGGAGCTCCTGTATCTCTCTCGCCGCCTGGCAAAACTGACCTGTGGTCGGAACGATAGTTGCAAGCCGATGAACAGTGCCACGGCCTGCGTGTGTGTTTAAAGCCAAATGCTATAACGTTAAACACAGCAGCGATTTATTGGCGGTCTACCGCCCGTTCTTCACTATCACCGCGGTCTTGAGCCGCTCGCACGACTCACACACCAAAAACACTTTTTGGCGATTTCGATTTCGTTTGCAGCGTAGCTTTTCACTATTCCACTTCTGGATTAGTACCGCCAAGTTATAACAGCACGAAAGCTTTTTAAGACCCGCGAAAGAACGGGGGGTAGGGGAAGGGGAGGGCGTCACTCGCACAAGTGACCCCGAGTTGCTGCTACTGCTGCTGCTGCAAAAAAAAAAATGTCTCCCTATCGTAGCCTTGGGGGCTATGAATGAAAAAAAAAACAGGTTGCGACTCAATAGTGCCACCTACACCGCTCGTACATACCACGCGGCTACGAAAAATCGTCGATTTTTTTTTGTTGTTGTGTGTTTGGTTGGCGCAGCGCGAGCAAACGACCCCACGGCAGGCACAGCACTGCCTATTCACGAAGCAACGCAGGCGTGTGGCCATTCGCCCCCACAAGTGGCGTGACCTGGGCCGCGGAACATATACGAGGCCGTTTCGAAGTTGTCCCGCCAACACTCGGCGTTGTCTGTCCGTTTTCTCTCATACAATCGAACTTTTTTGTAAAAGAGCACGCTGCAGGCGTTGTATCCGCTAATGTTTTTGGCGTCTAGGACTAAACGTTCGCTTCGCGTTTTTTTTCGTTTTCTGGCATATGACAATAGGTTCGAGCAGGATCTTCGCGCGCGGCACGAGGCGGAGATGCAGCGGCTGCAGGCTGAGGAAGACAAGCTTCTGGCCAAGGAGAGAGAGGCTCAGGAGGCTCGCATGAAGGAAAAGAAGGCAAGAAACAGGAAAATAAACTACCTGGTAATAAAAACTATGACCTAAACCAGATCCGCTCATATGTGCGACTTAAATCGGGAAGTGTGCTCATACCTCCACATAGGAATGTGTTATGATGGTGCCCTGAGAGCCTTGCAAAATGCTTACCTGGTAGGCTCCAGGATGTGAAATAATGATATTATGGTAATAGGGTTTCACATGCCTTTGTAGGCATGTATGTATAGGAAAAGGGGGATGATGAAATCAACCCTAGTTATATAAATGTAATGGGTAATCGCTGTGGTTTAAACGACATCCGCACCGAACGCATCGGGTTTACCTCGTCAAGTTACTTTAAGGCTTATCATTCTGCACCAGGCTAACACCACTTGCCAACGTGTTTGAATGCCGTCAGTAGAACAGGACGCCATTCATTGTAACCGATGATGTCATCTTTAAAAGTTGCTTCTGAGACAAGACTAACGCAACAGGTCAAACGGCAGAAGGGGCGTTCTTAGCTTTTTTTTCACAAACATTTCTGGGTAACACAACAACAACAACAACAGCAACAACAACAACAGCAACAACAACAACAACAGCAACAACAACAACAGCAACAGCAACAGCAACAGCAACAGCAACAGCAACAGCAACAGCAACAGCAACAGCAACAACAACAACAACAACAACAACAACAACAACAACAACAACAACAACAACAACAACAACAACAACAACAACAACAACAATAACAACAACAACAACAACAACAACAACAACAACAACAACAACAACAACAACAACAACAACAACAACAACAACAACAACAACAACAACAACAACAACAACAACAACAACAACAACAACAACAAACAACAAACAACAACAAACAACGCAAGATGTCGACTTTTACATTCGATTGTCCGTAGAAAAAAAAAAAACGGTTCTTGGTTTTCACCCGGGCTGAGCCCGAACACACATGGTACTTATTATGTGACCCATCAGGGGTCGAGGTGCATTTCCGCCCCTGAGAAAGACGCACGCTACGATAGAGGTGTCCCGTTTTTTGGCAGAAATTATTTCTGAATGACGGGGCTTCTTAACCCGAAATTGTCGGAAATAGAGGTATTAAGGTATACCGTTTTTTGGCGGAAGTTGTTTCTGAATGACGGGGCTCCTTAATAACCCGAAATCGTCGGAAATAGAGGTATTAAGGTATACCGTTTTTTGGCTGAAATTATTTCTGAATGACGGGGCTTCTCAATAACCCGAAATTGTCGGAAATATCCCCTTTTTTTTTGCGTGATTCTCGTTGTATACCTCGGCCAATGGGATTTTTCATCCGGTATATAGCGGCTAATTTTTTCCCATCCGGGATCAAATCGGTTTTTGGGAGAGGTCTTAGGCTCCCAAAGTGAGGGGTAGTATTAAGAAGAAAAGCGGAGCACCTCTATCGTGCATAGCACGCGTCGAAAAATGAAACACGAAAGCGCTACCAGAACTATGGCAAGCTCCCACGGGCTAGGCACACACACAACGAGGGTTACGTTTGCAAAAAACAAGAGCAATATTCCCGCGACCATTTTTTACTGATGGGTTTAAAACTAACCCCTTCAGAGCCCCCCGAAAATCCCCCCCCCGTATACTAAATTCAAGCGATATTTTGCGCAAAAAAAAAGGGTTTCCAGTAGCAAAGGCGTTAAGGATCCTCGTGACGCAGATGGTTGTTTTTTGAGCAAGGCTGCGGTGGGGGGTTACCCCCTCGTTTTTTCGCTACTTGCTCTTCACCAGTCGCACTGGAGTGACTCCTCTGGACCTCACTGACTGGTCCCAAAACACGTTAGGCGGTTGGTTAGCTTGGCGCAACCTAGCTACAACCATTCCATCAAGGATTCATATCGAAAAAGGGGTGGGTCACTCGCGAGAGTGACCCCAAGCCGCTGGAGGAAAAAAGGTCCCTAAAAAGGGGACCGCCCTACCGTATCTTGGGTCTTTTGCCCGGGAGCTCTCCCTCTATGGTAGTGTTATCCTATAGCATTCCCCTGGGAGTCTAACAAGGCGTAAGATATGGGATACGGATGGATATAAAGGGTTTCACATGCCCTTGAAGGCATGTATGTATAGGAAAAAGGGGGATGATGCTTTTTTTTCACCCCGCGGAATTGAACGCTGTTCAGAGAAACGCCGCTAAGGGTGGCCTGTGTCTGCAACAGCCCCTTAATCTTGTTGTAGTAGCAAGCTCGGGGAAGAGCGATCACGGGGAAGAGCCGACGAAGCCCTTTGTTTTAAGGCTGTTTGCTTCCGACGGAGACGAACAAAACCGACCGCTTGTTGTTTTGTTCGGTGGTGGCCGTCGGTAAAACAACAAGACGACGTTTGTGTCTGATGTGTTGACGCTAGCTCGCTTCTGGCGCCGGAGCTACGCAACAGCGGGTTAGCTGACGGAACCATTTTATATTTGATTTTTAACCAGGCCCAAGGCGACCCATCGGCATGTATGTGTTCATGTTCCGCCCGTTAACACTACGTCTTCCCTTGCTTTGGTGAAAACACATTTTTGTCACAGGCCGAGCTTGCAAGGCAGCGTGCTGAGGAGCAGCGCAAAGCGGAGGAAAACAGCGGCAAGCTCGACGCGAAGGAGAAGGAAGCGCTTCTAGAGCAGTTCAAACGAGATCAGGTACGTATGTATGATACCTGGCAGTTTTTTTTCTTTGTGTGTGCTCAGCAGACGTCCGCAGGTGTGCGATTTTCTAACGTTCCAGCAAAGCTGCCGGGCATCCACGCTGCCGTCGCCGCTGTGTAAGCTACAACCCCGTCCGCTGTTGTAGTAGAAGGCCGGGCAGGAGTGAACTACGCCAAGATAAATTCTCCAAGGGTTGTTCCTCACCAAAGAAAAAAAAAAACTCATCAGTCTGTCCAGAGAGTACGTTTTTTTATTTCAAGTCTTCTCCCCTCCCATAGCTAATTTACATCCCATCGAACATCTAGCGACATGTGAAAACGAAAACGGAACCTTACCTCGACTGCATTTTTCCCCCGACAAAAAATAGCTCCACGTGGCGCAGAGTTTGGTTTTCTCTTTTTGGATTTTTCCTTAACGCCTTGACAACTGGAACCCCAACGCCCCCCCCCCTTTTGGGGGACAAATTTACTTGAAGTTAGTACAGGGAGGGATTTTTGGGGCTCTAAACGGGTTAACCGTCGTGAGATGCGTGGTGCAATAGAGGTATCAAGGTATACCTTTTTTTTGGCTATTTTTTTTTTTTTTTCTTAAATAACCCAAAATCGTCGGGATTTTTCATTATTTTTTTTTTTTCGCACAAAAAAAATAGCTTTTTTTGAAATGATGTACGGAGTAGGCAAGCAGGCCATGGGATTGATATTATATTTCATCATCGGGTTTCCTTTTTCTTCCCTTTTCTTTACTGTCAAAACTCAGGTTTTGGCTGGGGAATAGAGCTACTGAAGTTGGGGCCCTCAGAAAAAAAAAAAATGGGGTGAACCTCTACCGCGCAGCTGGGCTATTTTTTCTTTTTGTCGTGTACTCCGTGGTGTAAATCGACGTGGAAAACCCGTGGTACACAAATTTTCTGCCCACGCTACAAAAAAAATCTCCTCCCCGGCAAAGACGACGGCGACCATCATTCTGGTGGCGGAAATTATGTGCTCTAAGCGTGGACGAATCTTCTCACAAACTCAAAAAAAAGCAGAGAAAAATTCGACCAGAAGAAGTTTATTAGCGCACCGCGCATTTAAAAAAAAGCTACGACATAAACGTGTACAAAAGCGAATGTTTCTTTTTTTTTGCTCCTATTCATATGGTACGTGCGCTATGCACGCGCCCCTCTCTTCTCTGGTAACGTTGAAAAATTTAGGTGGCAAGCTTAGATGCCCGCCACACGGACCGGGCATTTCAAAAAAAGAGTACGATCGAACAGAAACCTAAATTTTGACGTTGGCGCGTAGGATCAAGGCTAAATCGACGCGAGGTCTGCATAAATCTATATTGATGCCTTTTCCTATTTACTTGAGCAGTATATACACGATACACGTGCCTCTCTTCCATTGTAACGACGATGATTATCACAAAGGTGGCCGATTTGGATGCGAACAATAAGCGGACGAAGCTTATCAAGAGAGCAAGCTCAATCCGACCCTTAGCCGTTGGCGTAAAAACGAAGACGACATCGACGCGAAGTCTAAATCTTTTGACATGTATCACCTCTTCCTGCATGTGCTACTGCTGTGTATACTCACGCGCCTTTTCTTCCCCTCCTCGCGACGATCATCAGGTGGCAGACTTGGATGCTCTAAAAGCGGAAGAAGCTTCTCAAAAGAGTAAGCTCGAGCAGAAACTCAACGCGCGGCGTAAAAAGAAGACGGAGGAGCTCAAGCAGCGCGAAGAGAAGGAGCTCAAGAACAAACAGACGAGAGACGCCAAGACGCTGGAGGTATGACATTAAAAAAAGTAATACTGTGCGCGCTCACGAGTGCACGCCTGCCATCCCCTGTAAACTCCAACCTCGCGTTGACGGGAGGGGGGGGGGGGCATTTGGAATGGCGTGCTTGGCAAAAGTTGGAGTAGCATATGGGTTTCATCGTTCGAGTACACCTTCTACCTTCGCTTTGTGTATGGCTTGATGTTTGTCATTTAACCCCCCCCCCCCTTTCCCGGTTCTCGTCTGATTTTGCGGGACACTATTGCGCACGAAATATCCAAATCTTCCGTCAAACAAAAGTGTTCATTTCTTCGGAATCGGATCGGCGCCAGACAGCCCGAGTAGCGCAAATCACCGGTTTGCTTGTCGCACGCTAGTACAACGGAGGAATTCACCATTTTTTTTCTTTCGTTGCGCTGTTTTCTGAAAAGACGGGAGCCCAGGGTCTAACCCAATAATCGCCGGACTTCGACTCTCTTTCTTGTACATCTACTCCATGGGATAACTCATGGGGTACATAGCACTCCCCCCCCCCCCCCCCCCGTGAAATCGAGCCCAAATTAAAGATCCCATGGCCTTATCACTGGCTCAAACTCCCACACCAACCTTGGCGCATGGGAAGATGGATGTGTGTAGAACGACGAGCCAAAAATGGACACTATATTTACGGCTGTGTGTGATTGCTTAGAAAATGTCTTCCTGCACAGTGTAGTTAATTTTTTTTTACGCGAAAGTCTACCGTCTGTGAAACTGTATCACTTGCCCGTGCGGATCTTCCCTGTTCGTCAGCCCTCATCAAACACCCGTTGGCTCTGCTTGATTTGATTTGATCCCCGACTGCCGGTCAACGAGGAATTCAAGCAATGCTATACAACAATTCTTGGGTTTCAGTATGCCGTACTAAACGCCATACAAGCCAAATAATCAAATCGTCGTCATGATTAGATCAATCAGCCACCAAATCTCTAAAACGGTCAATAAGTGGATCAATCAACCAATACCTTGTCTTTTTTTTGTTGATTCCAACACTATTTTTACCCAGGATATCGAGAAACAGGCTCAGATAGAGGCGAAGGCAGAAGCCGATGCTCGGTCTGCGTCGGCGGCCGCTATGGGAGAAAGAAGCGACTTGGGTGGGCTGCAGGTGGATATCGATCAGAAGGCCATACAGCTCGCTCGAGAGGTAGGTTCCGCGTTGTTGCGTCGCCGAACCCTTATTTTGCTGTTTTTGGTAAAGGGGGGCGTATAAGCAGCGGCTGACGTACTGTAAACCCACCTGGCGGTTTACTCCCGGGTCGCCCCTCAACAAAGAACCATCTCCAGAGACCTTAGTATACATTAAGCTAGATAATTCCCCACAATCTAACCCTGGACATTTTACGGTAATAGCAGCCGAGCATGGCATGCGAGGGTGCACAATTCAGATTTCTCGAAGAACACAGCAAGAGTTCGCTTGGTGGTAAGGCCATTTCTTATGCGGTAGGATTCCGCCAGTCGAAAACGGCCCTTTTCGACTGGACTTTTTTTCGACTGGGTTCTTCTGGTCCTTCTTATCGTCAGTCGAGTCGATTTTATAGTTTTTGTGCTCTTCCTAGAGGCGGTTGGTGTGAGGGAGTACTGCTGCATGGCGCTCGAAACTCGGTTGGCAGCTCTGTGCTTCGCGCGTTCTTCTCGAACAAATCGTGCTTCACGCGCGACGAACCTTCGTCCAAGCGGGTTGGTGGCGTTGGGCTTCGCCGAAAGCCGCCAAAGCTACGTTTGTGGCGTTGCACTCAGCCGAGAAACACCAATGCATGTATACTTGGCAGTTACATTTATTGTTTACCTAGGTCATTGTATTGTATCTATCGCATGCATGTATACTTGGAAGTATATCTTCTTGTATAACTAGGTCCTTGAATTGTATATGTACATGCATGCTTCGAAGTAAATGCTTTTGTATACCTAGGTCCTATCGGGTTGCACGTTTGTATACCTAGTGGTTTCGGTAAGACGGGCATGGTCCTCAAGCCACCGCCCCCAGAAGACAAATGGTTGACGTACCTCTCTCTGCCTTGTAGCCTTTTGTTTTTCTCTTCATCCCATTTATTATCCTCGCACTAGTACTCTCTCTAGCCCTCCCTCCCTCCCACCCACCCTCCCTCCCTCCCAGCAGTAATAACTCAGGTCCGGGGTCACTGCGAATAATCGTTTTTCCCCTCCTCCCCACTACGATACGCGCCTACTTTTTTGTCGCGAGAAGGATTCAGCATTTTCTTCCCGCGACGAGTCGCGTCGCAAGAATGTGTGCCCTGTTTTTTCGCGCTACTTTTGATAAATTCCTCGTCGTCCTACTTCTCCATCCCGCCCCCCCCACGACCGAAAAAAAAAAAAAAAAAAAAAAAACGCGCGTGCAACAGGCGGGAGGGCTAAACCATGCGAAAGAGCGACTGAAGCAGGCCCTCGCTGCAAGCGGAATGAGGTGAGTTTTATTTTTTTTTATTTTTTTCAACGTGTCTAAAACCATTTCTAGAAAATAAAAAGTGAGTGCCGCCGCGGTTGTCCTGTCCTGCGGCCTTTCCTTCTCTAGCTGATTTTCTCCGTCCGAGCACCTAGTGAGGTGGAACTAGGTGGTGTGGTTTGAGGTAGAGTAAGCTTGAGTAAGCCGGCCTCTCCCACCCAGTCCAGAGAGGTCGAACAAAGTTTACGGCGATAATCGATGTCGTCGCGTTGTACATCGTCGTTATGCCTGGTGGGTGTCCACAGCTGTAGCCCCTGGGGGACTTCAGAAGCAAAAAAACTGACGATTTAGAACATTGGTCACGTACATGAAGCAATCCGAGCTGCTGGTGGCGCAGGAGATGGGCTTGTTCCAACTGCCAACGCAGGAAGCCGTGAAGCAAGCGTGAGGCACGAGACGGTACTCGGATCCTTGCCTCAAGCAGCTTCTCCTGCCAAACCCACGTTTGATTAGATCGCGCTCTTTGTCTTTTTGGTCTGTATACTGTAATCAAGTCCCAAAAGAGCTGGCCGAACGCTTTTGCCCCCACGCACGTTAACGATGTACCAGGTATTGCATTTCGTGCGTTGTTGTCATTAGCCACTGAAAAATAATCAAGAAGAAGCTCCAGTGGAAAACGCGTGTGGCGTGACGTGTTGTGGTTCTTCCGCGAGCCCCTTGTGAGCGTTGGGCTTTCCGCTGGACGATGGCGTAGCTGCGCAAACATATGCATCAGCCAACACCCAATAATAGATGATAGATAAGCTTCCACACAATATTTTTCAAATCTACAAATACCGCAGCCCGTAATATTAGTACTGCGACCGGTGTGATTTTGTACGTGTTTATTGTTGATTCTTTCTTTCAACAGAATGCTGATTTTGCCTTTGATTCGGGCCGGATCTCAAGGGAACGAGACCATACAGTACGCTATCATATTCAGCAGCAGCAACAGCAGCATCTTTATCAATATCGTCATTTTCATAGTCATAATTACTGTCAGATACAGATCTTAAATGTATTGCCGTGGTCTGATCCTTACGGTGTGTGTGTGCCCCAACGCGACTTCCGCCGAGCAGAAGGCTTACGCAGAGACGGGCAAGCATGCTATCGGCGGGTGGTGGCAGGCCATCGATGTCACCTGGGGGTGGAGCTGGTGCGGCTGCTGCCGCCGCCGCCGCTGCAACTGCGACGATGACAGCTTACGGGCACATCGCCAAGAAGCTGGAGGGCATCGAGGCTCTCATCTTCGCTCTGAAGGTGCAATACCGTAACTTCAGCTGTGGGGTCGAGGAACCCTTCGTCGAAACTCCTGCCTTCTTTGTGCAAGCTGCACGTACGTGATGCTTCGACTTTGTGTGATCGGTACTCGACTTCACCCAGCGTCGTCCCGAGCGACGCGCTCTTAACGTCGTAGCGTTTCTTTAGGCGTTTCGCGCGCACGTGCACATGCTGTGTCTGCCCCGTGTTTCTTCGCGGCTGCTGTCCACGTGCGCCTGACTGCCTTCCCCGTTACACGCTGCGCTTTCCGCCTCCGCCGTTCCAGACTACGGTACAACAGCATCGTGATATGTCCAGTTTTTTTTTTTTTTTTTTTCAAGATTGTGGTAAAATTGTTTGCGGATTCAGTTCAGTGGAACCTAAAGGCGCACGCACACACAGCTTGCTTCGCCGTGTTCTCTCTCTCTCTCTCTCTCTCTCCCTCTTCGTTATTGCTTTTTCGCGGCGATCTGTCTCCCCCCGTAACACCACCCTGAGCACTTCAACAAAAAGAAAAAAGAAACGCAACTCAGTGAGCCTACCGTATCACATGCACAAACACCTCGTCGACACGCGTCAGCGAGGTATCGTCCCTTGAAGTAGGACGGTAGGAGTCGTTCTACGGTAGCCCCCCCAACATTTCTTTAACGAAATCGCCGGTTTTGGAACCAGCTCCCGGCAATATCTCCTGAAAGACGGTGACCCTTGCCATCCCGACGGTCATCGATCGAATAGTCCTTTGTAAACAAAAAAAGTCATGAAGATTGCGTTTTCATACCACTCTTCCTTGTGCCGAGAAGTCGTGAAACCTTCGTTAAAGAAAATCGCTGGTTTGGAGGGGGGGCTATCGTAGAATCAGTCGTAGGTATTTATTAATGGCTACGCTACGCCGCGATAGAGATGTCACGTTTCGGCCGTTTTTTTTTTTTGTTTTTTTCTGAGTAAGGGGAATCCTTGACCCCTGATCGTCGGAACTTTTTCGCTGTATACCTGGTACATTTCTTGCCGTGTATGTGTGTTTTTTGCTTTTGTATACCTAGGGCAGGAATGCGATCGTTCATCGGGCAGAACCCCCCCCCCCCACCCCCCACCCCAAAAAAAAAAAAAAAAGGTTCTTTGGGGTGAAGAATAGAGCCAGTGCACCTGTACCGTAGAATGTATTGTGGGGAAAGCCTTCCTACTCTACGTATCGCGCTAAACAACCCGCGGCGTGTAGCAGAGTTCAGTCAGTCCCGCTCCGTTTTTTGGTTTGTTTTTTTTTATCGAAATTTCCCCTTGCAGCACGTTGAGTTGAACGAAAACCAAATGCTCAGATAAAAAGGCCGGTGAAACCTAAAACCAATGAGCGTCATTCAACGCATGTATACTGCAGTCTACGAAAGAAATCTCTTAAAAGCTGTAAAATATCTGATACGCTACTTGCAGGCGGCGCAAGGAGACCGACAAGGCTCCGGATCGGGCTCTGGCGGACCATCGGAGGTGTACCGAGACGCCGAAGACGTTGCGACAATACCCGAGGGAACCGATGTGCAGGTGCGAGCGGTATGCCCCAACAACACGCGGCGCCCTCATTGCGGCAGGCGGCCCCAGGCCTGAACCTCGATAGGGAGGGAGGGAGGGAGGGAGGGAGAGAGGGATGGAGGGAGGGAGATTATCTCTATGTGCACCCCCCGGGTTTACCTTTTTGTTCGCTTTAAATTTTGGCCGTACATATTAGTACTTAAGCCATGCTAGTGTTTCGTCGAGTTGAACGTTCAAGTGTAGGCGAAGCTCAGGGCTCTCTCACGCATGGAGATGACGAAAAAAATAGGGGATGGGAGAAAAATAGCTAGCAAGGTTTTTTTCTTACGGGTCGGGTGACCCGGCCCGACCGGTATGATTCGAAAACCTACCGGACCTACCCGACCCGACCCGACCCGATCCGACCCGACCCGATCCGACCCGACCCGACCGGACCCGACCCGACCCGACCCGATCCGATCCGACCCGACTCGACCCGACCCGACCCGACCCGACCCGACCCGACCCGACCCGACCCGACCCGACCCGACCCGACCCGACCCGACCCGACCCGACCCGACCCGACCCGACCCGACCCGACCCGACCCGACCCGACCCGACCCGACCCGACCCGACCCGACCCGACCCGACCCGACCCGACCCGACCCGACCCGACCCGACCCGACCCGACCGGACCCGACCCGACCCGACCCGACCCGACCCGACCCGACCCGACCCGACCCGACCCGACCCGACCCGACCCGACCCGACTCAACCCACGTGTTTTTGCAAACCGGATCGTGACCCGGTGAAAAAAAAACATGAAAAAAACCGTGGTGAGATATCCTCATCGCAGCATGATTGCGTCGGATAGAGTTTGGTTTCTTCCTCAAGACGTGTTCCTATAGGGGCTGTGAGGCTAAGGCCACAGAGCTTTGTTGCGACGATGTTGCGACGTACCCCCCATTTTTCACTTCCGGGTTTCCACCACTCGCACGAGTGACCCTGTGCCGCACGGGCAACAAAAAAAAAAAAAGACTTCTGGGGCAATTTTGTTTGTTTGTTGTTGGGGAAAGCGCAGCTTTAGGCATTCTTCCATTTGCGGATTCCAATCGCGCAAAATATTTAAAAGAGCACGAAAGATATAAGACCTCAAAGTATGAACAGGGGATGGGGGGGGGGGGGGGGATCACTCGCGTGTGTGTCCCCGACCCACTGCTAAAACGAAACATCCCAAAAAAGCGTAATACCCCGAACCGTAGCGATGGCCCCATACTTGAAAACTACTCTAATAATAGCACGTTTGTTCTTCTGTTTTTTTTTTGGGGGGGGGAGGGTGTGTACTCAGCTTGTGCATGGCCGTAGTCGTACGACCATAGACCCTTACATCCCTTCTGTGCCGGCACGGAGCACGCCAGGTTTTTCGCCAACCACGTTCGCTTCCGTTCCGGAGTTGCTGGAGCCCTCTCGGTTGAGCACGAACTACGATTGACATGATCGACGTTCAGCAAGTATGAAAACGACCACAACAACAATCACGGCTCAACAATTCAAGCGGTAAAATCCGTATCGGCTAGGCCCGTGCTATATACGTGGGACATGCCGTCCCCTACGCAAACACCCCCCCCCCCCCCCCCCCCCCCCCCTCCCCAACCCCTGCGTAAAATTAGCAAGGTTTTGTAGGGTAATGTAGGTCCGTCTCAAAAACGATGCGTGGTCAATGGCCAAATGACCAAGGCGAGTAACAAATGAGAACCCCCCCCCCTCCCCCCCTGCCTGCATATCACATCCCACGCGCTGCTAAAGGATGTCCCGCGAGCAAGCCTCCCAGTTCAAGCGCAAGCCCGGCTGGAGTTCGGAGAGCACCTTCTGAAGGTTCTTGGCCTCGGCGACACCGTTAAGCTCCAGGTCGCCAAGAACTTACCCCCCGGCAGCGGTGGCGGAACCAACGCTTTCCGCAACTCTTACATGTGGCAGGCTGATGCGGGCGCACTACACGTACACGGTGAGAGGATAGGCACTATATCCCCCCCCCCGACGCCAAAGGATTCCCATTGATGCCTCTGGAAGTACCCACAACAGAAAACAAGTCAGTTAGTCCGAAGTTGTCATCCGATGTGCGATGAAAGGTTAAAGAGCAACATCATTCAGAAACCATTTCAGCCAAAAAAAAAGGTATACCTCCATCGTAGCACGCGTCCAGGTGAAAAACCCGGCAAACCACAAGAATCATGCCCCCCGCCCCAAGAGAGAACAGAAAAAAAATGGCGAGTTCTGGGTGAAGGAGCCCCGTCGTTTTTTAGAAGCCATTTCCGACGAAAAAGGGTCACCCCTATCCTAGGAGCATGGAACAAACGTGGAATTAAAGAGCCGTTCTACGTTAGCCCCCCCCCCCCCCCCAGATTATCTCTAACGAAATCGACGGTTTTGAAACCAGCTTCCGGCCGGCCGTACCCTCCTCCTGAAACACGGTGCTCTTTGCCTTCCCGACGTCATCGTCGTTCGATAGTCCTCTGTAAAACAAAAAAACATTTGCAGACTTTGTTCTTGTTGCATTATTCCTCGTGTCGAGCAACCTTGGAAAACGTTCGTTAAAGAAATCGTTGGCTTTGGGGGGGTGGCTATAATCGTAGAATCAATCTAAAGCCTTTTGAATTTTTACGTGCCTGGTAAGATGTTGGTTTTGTTTTCTTCGCCGTCCCTAATGCGTCGGACAGCAACGTTAACAACAAATTAGTAGTTGAACCCGTTTTTCGTCGTACACGGGGTCTCGACGAACAAAAAACGTCTGGCGCCCTCCGCGAAGCAGCAGATATTGCGGGTCGGTGCTGCTTGTCACCGAAAGGCGGGAACCTGTTCTTGCACGCTTATTTTACAAGTATTTATACACCGGCATGCGAAGTATGTCATCAGAGTACCCTATCTAACGGATACCGTTCGCTTGCTCCCCCCCCCCGCCTCACCTCCCCCTCCCTCCCCATTCCTCGTACAACACGCGGTCGAACGACCCAAAAAATAAGTTCGGCGCCTGGCCAGCAGCGGAGATTTCGGGTTAGTTCTCGTCCACGCGGCTGCGCACATCCAAGTGGACCCGTTCGACATGTCCAACGATCTCGACCCGAGGTTCATGCAGCGCTTCCACCGGGCGCTCAAGGTTTTGACACAAGGTGAAAAAAAATAACAAAACAAATGATAAAATAAGAAACAATCAATTAACCCGTTCAGACTTGTTGCGTCAGTTAAGATGATTCCTTATCTCCGCGTCGAGTTTGGCGGGGGCGGGGCGGGGGGGGGGTGGGGTTAAGGAACAACCAACCATTGTGAATCATCGCTACCCAGGGTACGGCAGGGGAAGTCACCTTGGGGTCACCAGCGTGATCACGACCCCATGTTCCTTTTGCGGCCTTAAGCTCTCGCGCGGTGATAATTTTGTGACAACGATTACTCCGCAATGGCTTGCTACGCTACGCTCGCTTACTAAAATCACTCGCTTCCAAATAATTTTGCTCGTGAAGAGTACAGATTCACTCGTGCAGGAGAGTGGCTCGAAATCGGTGGTCAATATTTGGGGTACCCCCCCCCCCCCCCCCCAGTGCCGTAGCTCAGGTGTCGCGTTACTACATATCATGCTATAGATATTTGAATTAGTTCCGTGCTAGTATATACTTCAGTACGTCGATGTTGAAAGGACGACATTAAATCAAATCGAGGTATAACCTGCTTTTGTTTTATCGACGCCAACAGAGGAAGAGCAAATTCGGATAAGACAGCATATACCAAATGTTGTTTCACCAACGATAGTTCCGTTCCGTTTTTGTTGTTGTTGTATTGCTGCGTGTGGGATCGCAATGCGCCACCACAAAAAAAATAACCGCATCCCCCCACCGAGAAATCTTCATTCCCCTTGAACAAAGCTATCACCACTACCACCACCACCACCACCAAAATAAACCCAAACCCATGCCCGTTATGGTGTGCGCCACCCAGGCGGAGCCCCTCCCCTTGTATTCTGCGTTGCCTTGCACCAGTACCTTTCTGCTTAGCACTCTGCTGACCGTACGCCCACCAATTACCCCTACCTGAGGCACCTTAGCCTCAATCATCGATCATCAATCATCAATCATCAATCATCAATCACGAGGTGTGGGTTTGTCTATAGCCTCATTTTGCTGTCGTCGTTTGGAACGGCGGTATCCTCGATATCAACTTCCCGATTTCCTGGTGTCTTAGTTAGCCATCGCTCTATCGTCGTGTCATATCTGCGTCCACGACTATTCAGGGTGGGCTAATGTTATGGCATTCCACCCAGCATGCGCTATTTGTATGAGCAGCAGACCAGCCGTCCATCCCTGCTGGTCAATGAAGCCCTGTTGTGTGGTTCGGAATCGGCCGTAGGATTACGAGACTGTCGTGCGATCGAGGAACAGGCACGTACAGATAGGTAGCACGACAGTATAATGAGCCACGGAATCTGCGCAGTATGGAGAAAGCATAGCGATGGTAGCACCTTGTCCTGGGTCGCGCTCTGCGCTGATTGGCCAAGATTATGTAGCCGCGCGTTCGCATAATGGGTGGTATGGTCCTTAGGAGCGTGCTAGGTCTCGGATGTGATTGGCTATGTATTGGGTAGGTCCTTACTTCTGCTTCAAGTATGCGATGCGTCACGCACGTGGCCTTGCGGAGGGACCGAGGTAGGCAGGTAGCAGCTTGCGCGCAAGGGGTGACGTCGGGGATGACGCTTGGTATTCCTTACCAGTAAAGATAGCCGGTCCTCGCAAACTTGGCGATGACTAAGCCAACCCCCCCCAACCGCCCCCATCGGTCACTCTAGTATCCTGACCCAGATCAAGCAAGCCTTGCTCGGTAGTAGATAGACATCTATCTATCTGAGTTTTACACAGCTCACCGCCGTGATCAAGCGACAGAAACACCTGCCCCCTCTGAGGATCATTTCATCGGGGTTCCGCCAAGGACACTCGTTAACATGCCATTTAGATTCTACTGAACCGAGCTACAGCCTATCACACCACCAACAAAGAGTGCATCCATGCCATCTTAACCAGCCTTCGAGGCTTTGATTACATCTTGATTATAGTTTGGAGAAAAATTGACGCCGACAAGTGACAACTACGGCATCGGTCAGTCAGTGCTGTTGGTTGGGGATGATATATTTTTGGTGTCCGAACGACGGCGTCTGCTCGTGGAGTCCAAGCCTGGATGCCCTGACCGCCTCGCGGTCTGACGAGTGTTCTTTACTTGCGAGAGGAGAGAGTCAATTGACTGACTCACAAACATATCTTTTGTTGGTTATATAAAAATAAGTCGGTGAGAGTCAATTGACTGACTCACAAAACATATCTTTTGTTGGCTATATAGAACTACCCACTGAGCTACGTAGTCACGTGACTACGTGGGCCAGTGGGTAGTTTTATATAATCAACAACGCCAACAATGCAAAAAGATTCGTACGGGACAGGCGCAGCCAGCACGATCCTGCTACTACTGCTGCGCGAGCTCGCGCTACTGACAGACGCTTTGAAAAATGATCTCCAATCGTCGTTTTTTTTCGTCGTTTCACACGCCCCCCCCCCCCAGAGGGTTCAATCTTTGTTTTTGACTGAAGAATAGCTATGTATATGATATTCGACCATGAAGCAGCAGCGACGCTTGGGGTGTTCCGCATTTCGCAGCCCAACGTTTACGTCATCACCAAGTGATAGGTCGATTCCAGATCAACACACGCGCAGTGTAGATGGTAACTTTCACCCCGAACAAAACAAAAAACGTACAGCATATGAAATAGTCACCTTTTGTTTTCAATGATGCAGAGCTATGTACGGTAAACTGTAGCCCCCCCCCAAAAGAAACACCCCACCAACGCGATTTCCATGCCCGCTTTTCCGTAGTAGTCACCGCAACCAAAACGGCGGAGGCGTCCAAAAAATATTTTCTGAGAAACATCCTAGTCCAATTCCAAGTGTTTTTGTCCCCGCATCGGGAGTGCGGCACTAAAAAGGGGCAAGGAGTAAGGAGTTCTATGCCTCAACCAAAAAATTCCGACGCAAAAATAAGTACTGCTCCCCCCCCCAAAAAAATAAGAATGTCAGTCTTACCTCACGGTTATGGATCAAGGATCCCCCATCATTCCGGGAAACAAAAAAAGAAAATAACCACCACAAAGGGGTACCTCGATGTCACAGCACTAGCTAGGTCTACAATCCATGGGTAGCCACAACCGTGACCAGGTGGGATGGTGAAACAAGTGGCAAGCAACCAGCGTTATCGTCTTCGCTTTCATTTTTTTTTTTCGTTACCTAAAAAAAAACAGAGCTATTCAAGCTAAGGGGAGAAGCGGCGGCGGCCACCGAGAGAGAAGACAAGACCCGCCGCTCCACGCACAGGACGCCGGGCAGTCCGGATGGCGACGACATTGGCGGCAGCAGGCTAGCGATACCGCCACGCATTGGCATCACCCGGCCAGGGTCCAGCGAGGCGGGCGAAGAAGGGGCAGCGGGAGGATCAGGAGAAGGGGGAGGAGGAGGAGGGGGTGGAGAATTTGCGCATGTGAGTGGTCGAGAAGGAGGGTCGCAGGAGAAAACCTGGAGTGGGTGAGGTGTAGAGCGTGTCAATATCGTAAGAAGCACCAGGAAAGGGGGGTGCGCCAAGTTTGTGCACGCGAGATACGAGGAGGAGTAGCAGGAGGAGGATGAGTAGCAGGAGGAGGAGGAGTAGCAGGGGGAGGAGGAGTAACAGGAGGAGGAGGAGGAGCTGGAGGAGGAGGAGGAGGAGGAGGGTGGGGGGAGGGAGGAGGAGGAGGAGGAGGAGGAAGAGGAGGAGGAAGAGGAGGAGGAGGAGGAGGAGGAGGAGGAGAAGGAGGAGGAGAAGGAGGAGGAGGAGGGTGGGGGAGGGAGGGGGTGGGGGGGGGGGCATGAATGTGGATTAACCAAACCATCCCACGGTAGGGGCAATCGTGTTTTCGATCCGGCTGAGCTCCTCAAAAAGTGTGAAACTATCGGTGGGTTGGTTGGTTGGTTGGTTGGTTTGATAACTTTGCGAGTACGTTTCTTTATAGGACTAGCTCGAAGGGAAGGTTGATCGATTCGGGTTGCGCGAACGCACGAAAATGTCTTCGAAGTCAAGTTTTTCGGGTGGGATGTTGAGTTCCTCCTGTCAGAAGCTCAGAAGCTTCTGCTGCGCTCCTCTAGCGTGGGAACATGCTCCAATGCCGTTCAACAAACAATGTGTTTTTCGGTACATGCCCGGGGTCAGAAATATTTTACGTTGGACACGTGCTAAGCTGTAACAGATAGTAGCTTTTTTGTTTTTTGGGGGGAGAGGGGAAGGGGTTTGCTGAAATGAGGACGCTCCTTGACTAAACAGCGTCGGAAAAAAAAATGTGGTTTGCATTGCATTGGAGCTGGGTCGGTGCATTCTTCATCGGGCGTTGCGCATTCATTCTTGTTATTTTTATTTTTTCGTGCGTTTGGGTCAGTCTTAGAGCTTCTTCATCATGTCAGGAGCCCCAGCAACGCCAAATAATGCCCCCCCCCCCCCCCCCCCCCCTACCGTCGCATGCCTCATTTGGGTTTCAATTTGACTGATTTTCGAAAGTCACCCGTACCTGTAGCACAATCATGCGTCCGAGGAGAGGGGTGACCAGGGGGAGATTAGAAGCCGGATTTCGATGTTGTGCAGAGGGGGGAGAGGGCGGGGGAGGGGGGGGCGCTTTTGCTTTTTTCGCTTTTTTGTTTTTTTTTGCAGCGGCTTGGGGGTCACTCGCGCGAGTTACTCCCCCTGCTCCTCCTTTGCGCCCTTACGTTTCGATTTTTTTTTTTTTGGGGGGGGGGGGATGGGGATACGACGATCACAAGGGAAAAGGGAGGTTTTGCTGCGCCAAAAAAAAATCACGTAGTAGTACGGTTTCTTGTACTTGTGGTGACTGATTCTACGATTATAGCCTCCGCCCCCCCCCAAAAAAAAACCCAGAGATTTCCTTTAACGGGGACGTCTCATGGCTGCTCCACGTGAGGAACGACTACATGAAAAATGCCAAAAAAAAAATCTTCATTTTTGCTTTTTCTTGCGAAAGGACAAGGGGGGCAAGGGGGGCACCGTCTTTCAGGGGGAGATACGGCCGGGAGCTGATTTCGTTCAAGAAAAGTTGGGGGCGGGGGGGGGCTACCGTGGAACGAATCTGGTACAGAGTCACTCGCGCGAAACGAGGGTACCTCATGACATGCCCCCCACCACTGCTTTGATCTCGATATGGTGCAAAGGTGGAAAGGTGGTGGGGGGGGGGGGGGGGGGGGGGGCTCAAAATATGTTAGATTAACACCGTAACTACTGGGTGGGCTAGTGTTTTGGTGCTGATTATAGGGTATACTCGACCAATCCTTGGGTAAACTCTGAGATCCATACTAAAATAGCCAGTGCTGCGCGCTCGAAAGAGATACAGCGTAGCGCCACTGAGCTAGCAGCCAGGCAGAGTGCTGGCTGCGAGCTCGGTGGTCATGGTGTTGACTAGCCTGGCCACGGCGTGTAACTTTAACCAGGGCAAGAAGCGGGCAAAATATGGATGCGTTTGGCCATTTCACTGCCGACGTCGACCATTTTACTGTTAGTGCTCGTTTTCGCTCGTGTTGTTTTACCCGTTTTGTGGGTGCGCTTGTGCCCTCTCTCGTGTTAGTGGCGAGGAGAAGGACGACGAGGATATCGCTTGCCATAGTATTCCGCAAATTAACGGTATGTGTTCATGCAGATTGGCGGGTCTCTGTAGCGTTCGGACGTTGAGAGATGTGATAAAATAAACGTATCGACACCCATCACCAAAAGCGGATTCCTAATGTAGCGAGTTTTTTTTTTCATCTCGAAACTGGTAGTAGTGGTGGTACTTGGTAATACTACGAACGAATCGTAGCATCAGCTGACAGAGGGTTTGTTTCGGGATCGCCCGCGAAAACAAGCACCACTGTAGATATTTGGTATATGTACCTGGTAGGTTGTAGTAGTCAACTCTCCGGGAATGAACCAAGAGTAACACATCGGAGCATCCAACGAACTTGTACGTTCCGGGTGCGCGACCACCAACAAAAGCTAACCCTTGATCTTGCCCGTGAATATCGCGCATACTCAGGACGCTCTGGCGGAGCGAATGGAGCGCTACGCTCGGGCTAGCGGGCACCCCCGACTGGTGGAGATGCTGTCACGCCACAAAACCGCCCAGAAGGACAAGTTCACTCTAAGTGACGACGAAGACCAGGTACATGTATACGTATATAAACCCACCGCGGTAGAGGTCCACCTCGTTTTCGTTTTCGTTTTCGTTTTCGTTTTCGTTTTTGTTTTCGTTTTTGTTTTCTTTGTTTTTGTTTTCTTTGTTTCTGTGTTGTTTGCTTTGTTTTCTTTGTTTTTGTTTTTTTTTGTTCTTGTTTTTTTTTTGTTCTTGTTTTCTTTGTTTTTGTTTTCTTTGTTTTTGTTTTCTTTGCTTTTGTTTTCTTTGTTTTTGTTTTCTTTGTTTTTTTTGTTTTTTTGTTTTTTTTGTTTTTTGTTTTCTTTGCTTATTGTTCTTTTGTTCTTGCTTTTTTATTTTTCTGAGGCGTCTCACTTGAGGGCCGCAGATTTTTTTTTTTTGTCGAAAAAGGTTTCTGTGTGACGGGGGGGGGGTCTTAGCCTCAAAATCGTCGGGATTTTCGCTCTTTTCCACACAATTTTCGTTGTATACCTGGGCCATGGGGTTGGCCATGTTCGTTCATCCCGGGGGCTTTTCTTTCAAGTTTCCTCCCCATCAGGTTTTTTGGAGGGGGTCTAAGGCCCCTCAAGTTGGGGTGGAAATCCTCAAAAAACGAATAACAAAAAACGTACACCACTACCCGAAACCCGAATTAGATTTTATAAAAAGTCGTTTCTTATCTCACACCAAAATATGTTGAAATTTTATTAAAAAAACACCAAAACAACAGTTCTCGCTCCTCGGATGATCGAACCAATCCCACGAGATAGGTGGGTAGGTAGGTAGGTAGGTAGGTAGGTAGGTAGATAGGTAGGTAGGTAGGTAGGTAGGTAGGAAAGTAGGTAGGTAGATAGGTAGGTAGGTAGGTAGGTAGGTAGGTAGGTAGGTAGGTAGGTTGTTAGGTAGGTAGGTAGGTAGGTAGGTAGGTAAGTAGGTAGGTAGGTAGGTAGGTAGGTAGATAGGTAGGTAGCTAGCTAGGTAGGTAGGTAGGTAGGTAGGTAGGTAGGTAGGTGAGAAGGTAGGTAGGTAGGAAGGTAGGTAGGTAGGTAGGTAGGTAAAAAGGTAGGTAGGTAGGAAGGTAGGTAGGTAGGTAGATAGGTCGGTAGGTAGGTAGGTAGGTAGGTAGATAGGTAGGTAGGTAGGTATAGGTAGGTAGGTGTAGGTAGGTAGGTAGGTAGTTAGGTAGGAGGGTACGTAGGGAGGTAGGTAGGTAGGTAGGTAGGTAGCTAGCTAGGTAGGTAGGTAGGTAGGTAGGTAGGTGGGTAGGTAGGTAGGTGGGTAGGTAGGTAGGTAGGTAGGTAGGTAGGGAGGGAGGGAGGGAGGGAGGGAGGTATAGGTAGGTAGGTAGGTATAGGTTGGTAGGTAGGTATAGGTTGGTAGGTAGGTAGGTAGGTAGGTAGGTATAGATAGGTATAGGTAGGTAGGTAGGTAGGTAGGTAGGTAGGTAGGTAGGTAGGTGTAGGTAGGTAGGTAGGTAGGTATAGGTAGGTAGGTAGGTAGACAGTTACGTAGGTAGGTAGGTAGGTAGGAAGGTAGGTAGCCAGCTAGGTAGGTAGGTAGGTAGGTAGGTAGGTAGGTAGGTAGGTATAGGTAGATAGGTAGGTAGGTATAGGTAGGTAAGTAGGTAGCCAGTTACGTAGGTAGGTAGGTAGGTAGGAAGGTAGGTAGCCAGCTAGGTAGGTAGGTAGCCAGCTAGGTAGGTAGGTAGCTAGGTAGGTGTACCTCACTTCTCCCCCCAAAAAAACACAAGTCAAGTTTGTGATTGAAAAAAAACAGTTTTCGCTCCGCTTCGAGGAACGAATCCCACGAGCTAGCTAGGTACGGTATATGTACACCTCATGTCTCACCCAAAAACAACTCGAGGTTTTGACAAAAAAAGTTTTCGCTCCGCTCGACGAACAACTCCACGAGCTGGGTAGCAGGTGTAACACCTCGTCGTGTATACTTGTATGGATAGGATATGAACCACAAGAGCGGCTTTGAAACGTTGAGGAGACGGTCGCCCTGAACATGTTTGTCCCGGGAGTGCACTCGTCATTTCGTGAGATAGTGTAAAAGGTTGGTCGCCAGGAGCTCACGCGCAGCAGGAAACTATTCGCAGCTTCCGTGAACGTGCGTATTTTTAGTGTGGCTGGGGCGAATGACCCATGCAACTCGACGGAGGTCGTTCTATTTTGGCTCTGCCAAAAATAACTTGGAGCAAACACCTTTGAAGACAAGCCCTACTACACGGAGTTACGGCTTTACAGTAGGATGGGAATACCATATGTTTTAAGATGTACAACGTACATGTTTGCACGGTTCGCGTGTTGAACGCGATCGTTGCTGTACAGCCTACACTCCCCCCCTTTTCCAATCCCATCCGCCCGCCCCTCCCCGCCCCGCCTTACCTCAGCATCTGATTGAAAACACCCGCTTGCTGCATGCATCATCCACCCCGTCCCGTGGTACGTTATTGCTGCTGCTGATCGTTTTGCCTCAGGAACATTTCAGCATGCGCCTCCATTGCCGACGACGCCGATTACATGGAATACTTTGACAGCGCGATCCTTTCTATACCCCCCCACACACACACGCACCCTTCAATCCCCCTCCCCTATCCCCCTCTCAACATTGCCATTCGTTAAAAACACCCACTCCAAAAACACCCACCTCGTCGCTTGGCGCTGTTTGCTGTTGCTGCTCCTTGTGTCTCGGAATACAAACAACAGCACTCCAACGCTGACGACGCCAACTACATGGAAACCTTTGACAATAGGGACGGCGACGCCCTCTTCCGCTCACCCATCGACAGCGTCGCGGGACAGAGCCCCCTCAACTCGCGCCAGGAGAGCAAAGACGGTTCCCTGTAACCGACCGAGCATTTTATCTTACCTTCCCGCAAATGCATGCGCGGCAACGCAACTCGGCGAAGACCGTAGCATACGAAGGCTTAGAACGAAATGTATGAAAGAGGGATTCATCTTTGAGTAAAGTGTAACACGCAAGGTTTACACACACCCCTGCCGGGACGAGTGCCAGAGGCTATTGTCACCATAATTAAGCGGGGGGGGTAGGGGGGGCGGTTCACGGCGATAAGGTCAGCTTTGGGATCGTGTCATCGATCGATATGTTCATCATACATCGCATCGCTCGTCGCTTGCACCGCCTCCGTTATCGGTAGCCACCCGCTCGGAAACTCTATATTGTGGGAGGGGGGGGGGGTTCTCTCTTGCTTGTTACATGATAGGTTGTTTCGCTTGTGACGGAATACCTTTGGAAGGCGTTATTTACGGGAAAGAGGTGTTCAAGGCAGGGCAAGTGGCGAAAAAGAAGTAAGCTCCCAGAGGAGGGAGGGTGGAGGAGGCGTCGTTATTTTATGTGGAGCTCCTGTGACTAATGTTGCGCCTGATATTTCAGCCTCTCCCACTCATTCATTTAAGCTGTCGGTAGGCGCGGAAAAAACATCTGCTGTCGGCGCCGCACGAACATCCCTCTGCGGTCGGTAAACGAAGTTTTTCCTCTCGCTTCATCGTCGACGGTGTTTGATGGTCTTTGTTGCATTCTCCGCGGACGTTGGGCAGGGTGCCATCCCGAAACCAACTAGCAGGTAATTTGAGCACTGGGTAGTGCCCTCTCGCCACAAGCTTACGTACGGCGGGCAGGGGAAGAAGGGGGGGAAGGACGGGGGGGAGGGGGGGGGGGGGGGGGGTGCATATTGTCAAGCATTGCCGTAGCCTCTGCAGCACCTCTGACCCTACGCTTCCCGACAATGCTGGATGGGGCAGAATCACGTCGAGTTTTCGCCGACCAGGCAGGCATTGCTTGCGCCAAGCACGAAGTGCCGTGAGGTGTTTGTTGGCCGAGTTGCTCGAAGGTAGGGGGGGGGAAGGAAGGGGGGGAGCGAGAGAGGGGCATAGTACTCTATGTACTATACTCTACAGACGATTGCACCTCTCGACTGCATACGTACTGCGATGGCGGCGAGGGCGGGGGGAGTCAGGCCAAAACAATGTAAGCACGATAGTGTGTTGCTGTGTAGACGCACAGATACGTGCATGCCGGTGATGCGCTGGGCGTTGGCTTGCTCGAAGAAGACATCAAAAGCAGAAGGTGCGGGGGCCACTCACTGTAAGATGAGATCACATGTTTAGCTCAGATTGATATTACTGTCGATTTTAGCTTGTGGGGCATAGACATACGTGCGGAATGTTATCACTGTTTTGATTAAATGCGCGTAGTCAGCACATGCGCGGAATGTTGTCGTTCAGGATAGTATGTCCGTTGCTTCTTCGAGGAAAGCGGGGTTGGTGATCAGTACCGGAGCGCTTGAGGTAACCACCGAATGCGTATCTTCGTACGGAGGTTCGTTTTCTGAGCAAGTTTTGCCAGCTTTGTGTTTTTATCGCATTTTTTTTTTGTATGTGTCGACGGTTTGTCTTGCATGCATGTCCTGTTAACTTCGAGGTCGTTGTTTTTTCATGTTTTGTCTTCCGCTATGAGAGAGACTTGTATTGCAAGATTACGGGGGTGTCGAAAAGAATGGGTTGTGCGAAGGAGTGCCCCAGTGTGAGCGCAGGGTCTCGGTGCTGCGTAGATAGCTCTCAGGTTTGGCTGGGTTGGGAGGTTTGACTATGGAACCACGGCATAATTATTATTGTTCACGAGCGTAGCGGGCGTGGGTTATAAAATACGTTTCCCGAGTAACCGGATCACACAGAGGCGTTGGAGGAAACTACGTAGACCGGAAAAGGTGCAGTGACGCGGTACGGTGGTTGTGACATGTGTACAGAGTACACCTCACAATCAAGCACGTTGTTTTTCTATTGCTTTTATTGTTATTGTGATTTTGAACGAGACTTGGCGTGCCTGGTGTTGGTATCAGGCAGCGGTGTACCCGTCAATCAATGTGTTGGCGGTGTCTTTGGTATCATACCATGATCTTTCTTCTTACTTTTGTTGCTGGAGATCCACGCAGGGCAAGCCCTCTCTACTACTCTATGAAGAAACGACGTTGAGCTACGAATACACCCTGCGTGCCGTGGCGGGATGTCTGTGCCTACATTAATCGGCTTCATAGACAACACACACGCTCACTCGCGTGCAGTGTGCAGACACCAAAGTTGAAATAAATTGAAGAACGGCTACGTCCATTGCCAAATCGAAGAACGTACTTTTTCATGCTAAACGTTGTGCAAACCAAGCGCACGGCGAAAAGCGAACTACACGCGAGGCGGGATGGGGCGATTACAGTAAAACATGCCCCGCATGATACTCAGCGGCTCTCTGCTCCACGGTGCCACACCCACCTTTTGACACATACCCGGGGATAAGCACGTACTTTGAAGCACTGCTGTAGTGGTACGATCTCTGCTACGCCCGTGGGGCCGGTGTACACCCATAGCTTGTACGAAAACGGCCACACACCCACCCGAACCCCGCCATGTAACCCCCTACTCATCATTCACACCCACCAACCCCTCGATACCACCCACCTACCCACCCACCCACCCACCTACCCACGTACCTTAGTCAACCCGGAGGGACAACGTGTCAACGGAGACTTCAGGGACCCAGAAACAAAGGATCAAGAGGATAGCAGTTTTAATCAAGGCTACGGGAGGGGGGATGCTAATACGCCCCCCTTTTTTCACCAATAGATTTGAGCCAGTCGCACAAGTGAATCTGCACCTCACTGACAAAAAAAAAGTTGGGCCGTTTTGTTTGGCGCAGCGTGGCGAACCATCCCATTGGCGATTCATATCGAAACATTTAAGCAGCGCGCAACCCGATGACCGCATGGAACGGGAGGGGGTCACTCACGCGTCACGCAAGTGACCCCTAGCCGCTGCAAACTCAACCCCCCTTATTAACATCAACATAAACCCTAGTGGTACACCGCAGCATTGGACTTTTGAGGCATTGCTTCCTTCAGACACGTGCCACGATAGAGAGTTGCGCACAACATTTTCTAGTGCTACCCACCTCAATTTAGGAGGAGGTCAAGACATAGTCCTTCTTAACCCAAAAAACTGCTTTGATCCCGGATGAAAAAGTAACCTGCTTTATCGCGGATGAAAAATCCCATGGCCTGGGTACAGGACGAAAATCATCATGCGAAAAAATTGTCTTGTTTTTTTCCCGACGATTTTGGGCCCTCGTCATTCAGAAACCATTTCAGTCAAAAAACGGTATACCTCTGTCGTAGCACGCGTCTTCAAACATGCCGGTTGTGCGTTCGGTCGATGTTGCTTGTTTATTGCCAATGTTAACGCTGTACCGAGACTTTACGTAAAACGAAAGGCAATGATATAAAAAAAAGCGCAAAAGTTAGCCGCCACAGCCGAGAATCGAGAAAATTACAGTGCTTTGGGCTCTAAAGTTGACCGCTCTAGCGCTGGGCCACGCGACGGAACGGTAGAAGGTTCTAGAAGATTCGATCGACCCCCGCTCACCGAATTTGGCGGCGGCGCCCGTTCTTTCACCGAGAACGCCGAAGGACGCGCGCTACGATAGAGGTACACCACTTTTTTTTCTCAATGCTACCCCTCAATTTGGGAGCTTAAGATGCCTCCCAAAAACCTGATTTGGAGAAAAATAAACGACTATTACTATGATACCGGATGGAAAATCCCATGGCCTAGGTGCACAGCGAGAATCACAATGCAAAAAAACAATTTAAAAAAATGGCGCATTTTCGACGATTTTGGGTTAAAGAGCCCCGTCATTCAGAAATTATTTTCAGCCAAAAAATGGTACTCGTATGCCTCTATCGTAGCACGCGTCGAATAGGAGCTTTGGGAGAGGGGCGCGCCACAGTAGTCGCGCAGCCACGAGGGGTCCTGTGGCGGTTGAGAGAGCCGAGTCTCCCCCCAGGGAATGCTGAGGCCGAATACGTCCGGAAGATCTAAACAGGACGCGTGCTGCAATAACAGAGGTAGGTGGCAGTTTTTGGCTGAAAATGTTTTCTGAAATGACGGGGCTGCTTAATAACTTGAAATCGTCGGAAAAAATAGGCCTTATTAAGGTATACCGTTTTTTGGCTGAAAATGTTTTCTGAAATGACGGGGCTGCTTAATAACCTGAAATCGTCGGAAAAAATAGGCCTTATTAAGGTATACCGTTTTTTGGCTGAAAATGTTTTCTGAAATGACGGGGCTGCTTGATAACCTGAAATCGTCGGAAAAAAAGGCCTTATTAAGGTATACCGTTTTTTGGCTGAAAATGTTTTCTGAAATGACGGGGCTGCTTAATAACCTGAAATCGTCGGAAAAAATAGGCCTTAGTAAGGTATACCGTTTTTTGGCTGAAAATGTTTTCTGAAATGACGGGGCTGCTTAATAAACTGAACCTCGTCGGAAAAATAGGCCTTATTAAGGTATACCGTTTTTTGGCTGAAAATGTTTTCTGAAATGACGGGGCTGCCTAAAATCGTCGGAAAAAATAGGCCTTATTAAGGTATACCGTTTTTTGGCTGAAAATGTTTTCTGAAATGACGGGGCTGCTTAATAACCTGAAATCGTCGGAAAAAATAGGCCTTAGTAAGGTATACCGTTTTTTGGCTGAAAATGTTTTCTGAAATGACGGGGCTGCTTAATAAACTGAACCTCGTCGGAAAAATAGGCCTTATTAAGGTATACCGTTTTTTGGCTGAAAATGTTTTCTGAAATGACGGGGCTGCCTAAAATCGTCGGAAAAAATAGGCCTTATTAAGGTATACCGTTTTTTGGCTGAAAATGTTTTCTGAAATGACGGGGCTGCTTAATAACCTGAAATCGTCGGAAAAAAAGGCCTTGTTAAGGTATACCGTTTTTTGGCTGAAAATGTTTTCTGAAATGACGGGGCTGCTTAATAACCTGAAATCGTCGGAAAAAATAGGCCTTAGTAAGGTATACCGTTTTTTGGCTGAAAATGTTTTCTGAAATGACGGGGCTGCTTAATAAACTGAACCTCGTCGGAAAAATAGGCCTTATTAAGGTATACCGTTTTTTGGCTGAAAATGTTTTCTGAAATGACGGGGCTGCTTAATAACCTAAAATCGTCGGAAAAAATAGGCCTTATTAAGGTATACCGTTTTTTGGCTGATTTTTTTTTTTGAAATGACGGGGCTCCTCAATCCGGAAATCGTCGGAAAAAATAGGCCTTAGTAAGGTATACCGTTTTTTGGCTGAAAATGTTTTCTGAAATGACGGGGCTGCTTAATAACCTGAAATCGTCGGAAAAAATAGGCCTTAGTAAGGTATACCGTTTTTTGGCTGAAAATGTTTTCTGAAATGACGGGGCTGCTTAATAAACTGAACCTCGTCGGAAAAATAGGCCTTATTAAGGTATACCGTTTTTTGGCTGAAAATGTTTTCTGAAATGACGGGGCTGCTTAATAACCTGAAATCGTCGGAAAAAATAGGCCTTATTAAGGTATACCGTTTTTTGGCTGATTTTTTTTGTTTTGAAATGACGGGGCTCCTCAATCCGGAAATCGTCGGAAAAAATAGGCCTTAGTAAGGTACACCGTTTTTTGGCTGAAAATGTTTTCTGAAATGACGGGGCTGCTTAATAACCTAAAATCGTCGGAAAAAATAGGCCTTATTAAGGTATACCGTTTTTTGGCTGAAATGGTTTTTTGAAATGACGGGGCTCCTTAATCCGGAAATCGTCGGAAATAGGCAAAACATTTTTTAAACGATTCTTGTTGCGTAACTAGGCCACCCATGGGATTTTTTTTTGTCATCCGGTAATAATGTAGCAGTTTTTTTGTTTGTTTTTTCTTCTCCAAAATCAGTTTTGTGGGAGAGGCCTTTAAGCTCCCAAACTGAGGGGTAGTATAAAGAAAAAAAAAACAATGGTTGGTGCACCTCTATGGTGGCGTGGGTCACAGACATCACGACCTGAGCGAATTTATGCAATAACAACGATTCCTTGGTTTTCGTCGGGGATCGCCGGGGCTGTTGCAGGGGAAGGGGCGTGGCACCTCCTCGCGATCTCGGGAGATCACCTGCGGCGCTCGGGTGCAGCCGATGCCCGAATCGCGTGCTCGAACTCAACCAAACTAAAGGACCGAGCACCAACTAGTGTTTCTGCTACTACTGCATAGGGGTTTTACGTTATGAGCATATGAGAACGATGACGTTTCGTTTGCACTATACCCATTCCACTTTCCAAAAACTGATTCACTTTTTTCGGGGGAATGCTGGAGCCGCGTTTTGGGCCCTAGGGTAGAGGTTGAGCCACAGTTGCTTTCTGAGGTTCCTCAATTCGGGAGCTTAAGACATACCTCTCCTGCGAAAAAAATATTTGTGGGGAAAAAAAAAAGCTGCTACTACTACCGGTTGAACAGATCCCGATGCCTGAAAAGGCACACAACGAGAACCATGCCAAAACGAGGAAAAAAAATGACCATTTTTCCGGCGATTTTTGGTTAAGGTGCCCCGTCATTCAGAAATCACGTCAGCCAAAAAAAGGTATACCTTTATCGTGGCACGCGTCCTGACTTGAGGAGCTCTATCTGCTATGCTCATCTAAGGCAAAACTGATTTCGAGAAAAAAAAAAGTGATCCACTCAACCCGACGATGATCAATCAATCCCATCCATGGCCTAGGTGTTCAAAAACAAAAATCAGACTGATTCTACGATAATAGCCTACCCGCCCCCCCCCCCAAAAAAAAAGAAACATCGATTTTTATTTTATCAAACGTTTCATGGCTGCTCGACACGAGGAAAGGAGGATGCCATGAAAAATGCATCTTCAGGATCATCTGTACATTCTTGATTGCAAAGGGACTATCAAACGATGACGCCGGGGTGACAAGGGGAAGGCACCGTATTTCAGGGGAAGATACGGCCGGGAGCTGGCTTCAATACCGGCGATCGATCTCGTTATAGAGAAGTTGGGGCGGGGGCTACCGTAGAATGACTCTATAACCAAAAAAGTGAACAACTAACGAAAAAAAAAAAAGCAAAAAAAAAAAAGAATTGGGGTTAAGGAGCCCCGCCATTCGGAAAATTTCTTGGCCCAAAAGAGTCATCATCCCACGGTAGGGGTTGCACATTTCTTGCCAAAAAAAGGTATACCTTCTGGCCGATTGAGCTCCTCATGTGAGGTACTACCGGCTAGTCATTAGCCAAGTAATTTCACGAGTAAGTTTGTGTTTAGGACTAAAGCATACGTGGTAGAAGCTTGGTCGGGTTGTGCGAACAAATGCCTTCGAAGTCATTCTTTGGGCGATGTTGATATTGAAGTTCCTCATCATGTGAGGAGCTCAGAAAATTCCTAGAATCCGCTGCACCCCTACCGTGGGATGGCTCAAAAGTGCTACCGCTCTATCGTTGCATGCGTTTCAATGGGAAACCCGGGGACACCGCTTTCCACGAGGAAACCAAAAAATATATAATAAAAAAAAAACGAGCAGAGAACAAGGAATAAATGAATAATGAAACGAAGAAAGAACACGGGGAAGAAAGGGAAACGGAGGGAAGGAGAAAGAAAAAGTAAAGAAGGCAGTACGCACTTAAGAACGTGCTAAGTAGGCTTTGCCAGCAGTGGGGGGAGATGCACTCAGTTTGAACATGGCCGTAGTCTTGTGGCCATAGACCCTCGCATCCCTACTATGCCGGGACGAAGCACGTCGGGATTTCGCCAACGAGGCAGACAATGCTTGCACCAAGCGCAAAGCGCCGTGAGGTGCTGGGCGAGTCACATGAAGGGTGAACTGCATCCTTCCAAGAACCGCTCTTAAGACGGACTTCTCGGCATCTTGTGCGTACTTTCTTGCTTATGGATGACAGCGCCAACGAGTTATACTTTGTGTTTTGGTGTGGCCACTCCAGAGACTGCAATGGGTATTACTCTGTACCGCCTCGTGGGTGCCTTGCGATATTCACACTTACTTCGTCAAGCGATCATTCCCCTTGTTGTGCGGGGTTAGGCCGCACAACATGATCTAACTCCATAACCATCATGGTGACCGAAAAAAAAAGGGTACCCTGGTTGTCTAGCTCACGCAGTGAATGGCATGTTTCACAGCGTCGTTGCCAACCAGCACCAACCCCATAACACAGGGGGGTATCAAGGCAAACAAGGCAAACAAGGCAAACAAGGCAAACCACACCACGCTATACTAGAAATGCGCACGTCCGATGCACGCTAATAAAATTGAGTAACTGCTGCGTATCATGTTACTCGTAGTAGTAAGTGAACACGCAGTAAGCTTACCATAGCAAGGGGTGCGCTAGGGGACTAATGCGCTGGGGGATCG
Source organism: Undaria pinnatifida (assembly GCA_012845835.1). Classification (NCBI taxonomy): domain Eukaryota; class Phaeophyceae; order Laminariales; family Alariaceae; genus Undaria; species Undaria pinnatifida. The sequence continues at coordinate 9,637,383 of JABAKD010000020.1, forward strand.
CCAGTGGAATTTGCGCAGTAGGATCGCCGGTCTAGGAGACCGCCAACGTAGAGTAACCAACCAGCCAACCAACCGGCGCTGTAAATACGCACGCGTACGAAAAACCTAACAGGTAGTATGTAGGCAGATAGATTGGAAAATACAGGAAATAAATCAAGGAAAGGAGCACACTATAAATAAAAAAAAGCGGGCCCTACGATACAAACAGGCAGCAACGGGCATTGGAAAAAGGGGGCATAAAGGGCACAACGGGCGTCAAGGGAATAACACAGCAGCAACATGAAGAATTCCCGGTGGTCTTACGCTAGTTACTAAGTAAGTATGACCATTGGAAGGTGCGCATATGATACACCAGGACGATGATGGCCAGAACCAGAATTCACTCTCTTGGGCAGGACGCCCCCCACTCCAACCCAACGCGACCTTCGTATCGGAACACGAACTCTGCAGTTCACTAGCATCTAGTTGATTCGTATTTAATTAATACAGTAGTCACTACCTCGAGTACACTGCAGCAAGTATCTAATCCTGGATGCGGAAAGGTACAATATGCGAGGAAAAAAGTCGGTTTGCTACTTCCCCTCGGTGTACTGTATGTAGCCGGTTGCCCCGGTGGCGTATCATGATTCAGGTTATCCTCGAGCCTGGTATAGGTCAGTTTCGTGAGTCCGAATTCCCCCGAGCGCATACTCGTATGAATTCGTGGGGACTTTTTCTTGTGCACAAATTTGACTCGTGGAAAGCGCGAGAGCGTGAGTTAGCAACACTCGATAAGAAATCTACGAGCAGTGGGATTGCTGGACCCTATGCGCGATAAAAATCGAAGGCAAAAACCGGGGGGGAGAACGGACTAGACTACACCTGTGACCACGGCTTGTCCAGAAGCTGGAAAGTATAAGTGTGATATATATACATATATCTATAGACTAGTCTATACACGTTGTAACTAGTTTAACCACCATAAATATCGGGAAACGTTGCGGGGAACGTTGCGAGGAATGTTGCTATAGGGGACAGACTGTCGGCCAGTACGACAACCCGTGGAGCACATCTGCCCGCAGCACGGGAATTATTCCATAAGGATCAGGTGACGGTCCACCCCACCTCGATCATGCATTCTCTCTCCTTGTCTCCTCCTTTTCTCTCCTCCAGTTTTTCCGCCTTCCCGCTTCCTCTTCTTTTCTTTTTGGGTTTTCACCTTTTGGCCGTAAGTTCCACTTTCCAAACTATCTTCAATTTTTCTTCTCAATCACAGATAGGTGATCTTAGCAGGCACTTCCGTGCCACCTCTGCAGCTCCTGACACGGAGCCAGAGCCTCGATACGATAAATAGCGTTGGGCTGCGAAAGCAACTGAGTTAAATCGACACACGACGCGTATGAAAATACGTGGAAGTGTGGTGAGCTAAAGCTTTATTTTTCCCCATCCGCCGGAGGATGAAAAAAAAGAAGAAAGAAAAAGAAGAAGATAAATTTGCGCCTCGCCCAGCTGCGCTACAGCTCTCCACGCCACGCCTTTTCCGCACGTGGATGCATCCGTCCCCCAGTCGGCCCGTCCAAATCAGTTGCCAGCCTTCTGTGTTGCCGTTCGACACCGATGGAACTTCATGCCAAGCTCCGCCATACGTTCCCCGAGGTGCCCCATCAAATTCTTATCCCATCCCCCGGAGTAGCCCTCGTAGCCCAACCAGCTCTCCAAACATCATTATTCGCGACGGACGCTCCTCCTCCATACATACGTCCCGCAAAATCCCGCAAGCAATACCTTCCGTCTGCGCACGGTCGCCTCAATGCGCTCGGCGGCGTCTGTTTTTGGTGAGCGCGTCGGCGTACGAGAGGGTGTAGTCGTCGCGCTTCCGTTTCCGTCGGCCGGGGCATCGGATCATGGAGTGGTGAAGTCGCCGTAGCCTGTCGCAGTCAGGCTTGTTCGGGCTCCACGTCACGCACCACCCGCGGAGTGACGTCTCGACCTCTGCTTTCAGCACCTTCACCACCTCCAGCCGCAGCCACACACCCGGGCGGTCATAGAGGTCCATATTGTACCGCTGGAAGAACGACCACGCGCCCTCTAAAGACGCCGGGTTATCGACCCTAATCTCTCTTTCTGCACCAATAGCCCCGCCCAATCGAATGCTTGTCTGCATTCCCGGCCGACTGCAGCGACGGTGAACGACACCTTATATACCCCCTATAATATTTCCGTCTGCAGCAGAGGTATATTATTGTCTTGGCTTCCGAGGGCCTAAGTCCGAACGCAAAGTACACGCACTCCGAGAGCGTAAGCCCGAACGCAGAGCACGCAGTCACGATCACCGCCATCACCCTCCCCAAAACCCAACGTTCATGGTGATCACGCTACGATGCCCGCATCGTCAGCATGTGGCGGCCCCACACTTCCTGCGCATGCTCCTCCTCCTTGCCCCCTCCGCCCGTCGACTTTGCCCGCCCTTCTTCCCCTTCCAATTTCGTTGGAGCTTCACAATGTTGTATCCATGATGCCTGTATCAGCGAGGAGGCGTTTCTCGGCCACACGCAGTAGTACCGCTGTGAAAAACATGTTCCGTGGCGCGAGATCACGCCCTTGCCGAAGACCCTGGTCCACGTTGAACATGTCAGAGCATATTTTCCAGCCGCTACAACAACGTCACGGATGATACACACGGTCAACAGCCAACACCGTTGTGTCATACCTGGTGTGCGGTAGGGTCGTGTCTAGCGTCTTTAGGACCGACAGGTTCGGCCATCGCGCCCCTTGTGGACGGCACGTCGACCCCTCGCCTCCCTCTATCGAGGGCGCCGCAGCAGCGGCAGCATGGGGCAAGCCATGCCGACTCACTTGGTGGGGCATGAATGGCTCTCTAGGCGCGTTCACATACAGTAGTACATGCATAGGTCTAATGCATCCATACATTTTGCTCAAAAAGATACACTGGCATGTTCCATTATAAGCCCAGATTATAAGCCCACGGATAAAATGGTCTGGGACGGACGGGGTGCTCGCTGAGATTGTTCGTATTCAATATGTACGTAAATGTAAGGGCGTTTGATATATCAATACAAAAAACATGTTGGTCCTTATAGTTGAGGACAAAAATTCACGCTTGCGGTCTAATCTAAGTTCCCCTCTGCGCAAAAGCCTTCGAACTATATACGTACGTACGGGTCTCAAAAACCAAGAACGCGGTGAAGCAAAAAGACTCCAGAGCTGCCATAGTCTACACGGTCTACTCCAAACCTTGACGTCCAAGCAGCACCGAGCTGTTGACATGCCTCCCAAGCGTAAAGAAGCTGCTGGTGACGGTGGTGGTGGTGGTGGTGGTGGTGTGAAGGCAGCCGCAACAGCAGCAATAGCAGTAGCTTCCAAGAGGAAACGTGCTGCACCAAAGGGCAAAAAAGACGACTCAGCAGAAGAAACAGAGAAGGGCAAGAAGCCGAAAGGGGAGGTCGGCTCTAGCGCGGACCCAGCTTCAACTGCTTCTGCTGCTGTTGGAGTGATCCCAAAGAAGAACAAACAAGGACAGCTGGTCTTCCCCGACCACCCAAGTACGTGTTGTGTTGTCGTGTTGTCGTGTTGTTGCTTTGAAATCGATATTGAAATTCGAATTCAAATCGAGACTACGCCGCACCATTCTGCTTCCCGCCGCAAATGATGTTGCTTCGAACCATAGTCTAGTGTAAGACAATTATTAATACTAGACTGAGATGACTCACCACACACCCATCACCTCATGACTCATGACTCACGATTCGCGTCCAAAATTGCACGACGACTTTTGCCCATGGCAACAACACTATTTCGTCACCGATGTCTTCTTTGCTACTCTATTCCAGCCGTTGCATCTCGTGGGGAACTTGGAATGTGCGAGTGTCTGCTGTTAGCAGAGTATCGATTCTGCGAGTAGTGCTGTCCACATGACTCCGTAGTCGATCTGCGATAGTTGGTTGGTACAGGACCCGGAATCGATTTTTTTCACGTAAGATGTTGCATTTTTACGATGTATAAATACCATCTGGCAAATGCAAACGCATCCAGGGGTTTTCTGGGTGCAACCTGCTTGAAATCTTAAGTTTTTTTTTTTTTCAGTTTTGGCAGGGTGAGAACAACAGCAGCAGCTCTCGGCAACTGCTTTGGACGCTTGCCGTGGCATCGCCAAAGCACCGATCGATTGATGAAATTGAAGCCGCATACAGCAGTACGCGACAGCACTTGAGAATTTGGCAGTTTGAAAATTTCAGGCTCAAATTTTCAAATTTTCGACGCAAGCAAGAAGATGGCCTTTTTTGCATTGGAAATAGCGTGAGGCACACCCTGCCTTACGTAAGGCTCCCAGCCTGGCCAGAAATAAGAGATTCTTGATTGATGTCGCTATACTTGTTGTACCGACGCCGAAACGCTTTAACAAAAAAAGTAGTTCCTGCGGCGAATATCGCCAGCAGCGGTTGTATCCCAATAGACTAGGTAGTATGGAAAGTCTCCAGACATTTTTAACGTGTTCCTTTTGCGCCTGATGCTGCTCCTATGCGCTAGACCCTTTAAGATCATCAAAACACATCCCATAGATTATACCTGCCACGATATGAATGCACCCATTTGTTTACAAGAAAGTGATCCTCGCTCAAGGAAGTCTCGCATAAAGGATAGTGTGCAAGACCCGATGAATGATGCCATGGCCTACCCCCAGGTACGTATGCGAGGGGTTTTATTTGCGAAACCCCAGGATGATGTCATTCCGACGATATTGGATTAACCCCTTCAGAGCCAAAAAACCCAGAATGCCATTCCGCCGATATTGGGTTAACGCTTTAGAGCCCCCAAATCCCTCCCTATACTAACTCGAAGTAAATTTCTAAAAAAAAGGGTTTCCAGTAGTGAAGGCGTTAATTTCATAACCAAAAGTAGCACGCGTCCACACTGATTCCAAGCAGTTTGTCTCTGAAACCGCGGGTGCAGCGAGCGAATGGTGGACGGAAACGAAAGAAAAAACTTTACGTAACGCACGTTTTTTTGTTGTTCCTCGACATTGGGGGGGGTACTCTTGAAACCATGTGAAAAAAGAACCAAAAATAAAAGCTGTTAATATTGTCGCAATTCGTCCTTCAATCGCAGCGCCCCCCCCCCCCCCCCCCACGGTGTGTTTGTTTTTCGCTGAGGTTTTTTAGGAGTGTGGCCTTTTTCTTTCTTTTTTTTGCGCAAGCCCTTCGGGTGCGGTAGTGAAATGAGATATTCGGGGCAAACGCACCGCTTTGCTGGCTAGAAATGGGTATTCGTCACTTGCCCCCCCCCCGCCGCCCCCTCCATCCTCCCTGCCCCCCCCCCCCCCCTTGATACAAAATAATGCCCCCCAGAATTCCGACCGAATTTAACGCCGAAGGAGATCCTTCAAATGGGCTCATTCGGGGGGGGATACTTTCGGCCGATCAAATCGTCCGTGACGGGCCAGACGTACCGCGACGTTTGGAAGGAGTTTCCGGCAGGTGGGAGCAGCGAAATGGAAAATGAAATGGGAAATGACAGGGATAAATAACATGAACGCAAAAAGTTTTCATTTCTTTCGTCTGGAAGGGGGGGGGTAGGAGGGGGCCGGGGGTTGGCGGCGGCGACGGAGGGGGTTCTGCTGTGTTTTTTCAAGCACCGGAAACCTCAAACATTACTGTTGTTGTTGTTGTTGTTGTTGTTGTTGTTGTTTTTGTTGTTTTTGTTGTTTTTGTTGTTGTTTTTTGTTGTTTTTGTTGTTGTTTTTGTTGTTTTTGTTGTTTTTGTTGTTGTTTTTGTTGTTTTTGTTGTTTTTGTTGTTGTTGTTGTTGTTGTTGTTGTTGCTGTTGCTGTTGTTGTTGTTAGTGTTGTTGTTTAAGACCGCGAGATTCACTCTGGGAGTACGTTTTCTCGGGCACGAAACAGCGTTTGGAGAGGGCCCGGCGGCAACCTCAAGTGGGCCACGCCGGCAGCAGCAAAGCAGTGGTATTACTACTAGTATAAGTGTAAACACTTTAACCGCTCTCTGCTATGGGTTGCGGCGGCAGGCGTCGTTATTATAATGTTTTCGTCTTATCTTTGTTCTCGTGCACCTCGCGCCCAAACCCGAAAGCTAGCTCGCACCGACACGGCTGCTGCTGCTGCTGCTGCTGCTGCTGCCGCCGCCGCCCTCCCCTCTCGACGGCAATGGAACGATCGACCGATTGATCGATCGACAGACTGGTTCGAAGGGCTAAGCGTGAAAAAGCAGGTTTCCAGTCCTACGTACTTCAACTCGGTGAACAAGTACGGCGTACACTGCGGCGGGGACCTGCACATGTGGGAGTCGAGCGGATGGATCAAGTAAGATCGACGACGGCGTAACCTCTACTCTACCCTGCACCGCTCTCCCAAACAAAATCCCACCCATGTCTTGATGCCGTGTAGCTTGTCCCCACAAGCGTGAATGGGGTGCAGTTCTTAGACTGCTGCGTGCAATTTTGCCACGTGCTCTAATTTTCAAGCGGTTTTGTTCCCCACCGCCAAGTGTGCAGTTTTAGGGGCACAAAAAATGTAAGCTTGTTTTTTTTTCGTGCATATTGTGTGGTAGCCCCTTCCGCTAGCCTGTGTACTTCGTACGATACGAGTAACCGCCTTACGATTTGCCAAGGCATAAGCCGTGTAGCTACGCAGGGAGTTTCCGCTGCTGCGGTCGATTGTGGTGTGAAAATCCCTACGCTCGAATCCATTCGGTGCATCGCTTATACTCGTTTGTCGCCGAAGCGGGGTTGTGGGCCCCGCACAGACCTGGCATTCTATCTAGAGTTTGCTTCAGGGTTTACACCTGCGAAACCGTCCGGGCACGTCTAAACACCTTCTGCCTTTTTTTGTTTCAGCCTGTTTTGGCCCTGGAGCCTGTTGGAAATGCGGGCTGTGCTTACCAGGTCGCGTACTTGTAGTCACGCGAAACCACGTTGCGGAGGAGAGATCTAACGTGCGAAAATTTCATGCGAGATCGATGACATCCACAGGTCACGGATCCGATCGCGGCTCCTGTAACACCCCAAGATGCTTCCTTGCCTGGAACATCCGCAGGCATGGCCACGGTATGCTGCCCCCGCCCCTTCACCCACCCACCCACCCACCCACCCACCCACCCATCCACCTGCCCTCGCCAACCCACACGCCCACTCACCTAATCGTTTTGCTCCCCTATTTTCCCCCGTTTTTTGTCGTGTGCTCTGACTGTGTCACGTTGTTGGTCTGGTCGACTGCCTTGGTCGACGACGGCCTAGGGAATGCGACCCCTACGGCTGGTTCCAGGTGAGGTCAGCGTTCCCGAATTCCACCTTCGTCCCGCAACACTCTTCCCTAATGGCTGATTGCCGGTAGGGGCGTCCATGTCCGTGTCCCCGCTTTTTTTTTTTTGTTCATACTTGGCGGACGCTTATATGTTGCTGTCAACATATATTTTGCTTCGTCATGAGCTGCGAGCGAGAGAGCGAGTGAGCGAGATGAAGTCGTCCAACGGTGCTTCTCCGACGATGCTGTGGCGGTACCCCGTCGGTGCCTGTGCTGCTGTGCCTTGTACGTAGCGTTCCATCTTTTTGTGAATTCACCTCGTTCCAAGCAAAAGTTGTCAGCCGTAGGAGAGGCGCAGTTCCGCCGCTTTTATTGTGACAAGGCAGTGATCCAACGGCAGGGAGTACCCCGATTCAAGAGCGCCCCCGAGATAAGGGCAATCGGGACGTAAGAGCGGTCAAAGCGGAAAGCCCCGCAAATATTAAATGTCGTGTATTACCCACTATCGATAAGAGCAACGTGTAGTTAAAAGCGCTTGTTTCGGCGTGTCACGGAGTGCTCTCAAGTCGGGGGACCCGTTGTACCTCTTAGTGAGTGGTACTCGCGTGTGTGCGCATAAAAAATACGAAGTGTATTGCAGCGGCAATTACCGGCATGTCTGTGTTGTGTCCCTGTGTGTTGCTTTGTTAGAGGGTCGGACGAAGACCTCCTCATGTGGTCAGCAGCAACGTACAATGACTAAAACAACAACAAATAATAACTCCTGCCTACGTACGTACTAACGGGTCTTCGAATTTTGCGCGCTGTAATCAATTCCTTTAGAACGTGCACCTCTCATTCGTGATAGCGTCCTCGTTCTCACTTGCGTTTTTTTCACGTTTTTGCTATTTCTCCCACTGTTGATCGCTCCCACCAATATTATCAGTGGTACTGCAGGTTTTACCTTGGAAGGCGGTGTGACGACGATGATCGCCAGATCTCTCGCGGGCTCAAGGTAAGATAGGCTTGCGGCGCGACGTCGAACGAGGGACCGAGCGACGTTAAACCGCCACAGCTATGCGTATGTGAATAATTTTCTTTCTTTTCTTTTCTTTTTTTTTGTCCTAGAGGGACTGCTCCACGCCAAAGTGATCGCATGGAGCTTGTCCTATACCCACCCACAGTATTAGGGCCAGCATGAGCTAATGTAGTACGTGGTAGTAATTAGCGGCAACGGTGTGCCCCGAAACCCGCAACACGTCGCGCCCCTGTCTCACTTGGCTATGAAGTACTTGGGTGATTCGCTTTTGCTTTCGCACTCGCGGAGAAAAACCTCCACCCTCCTCTCATCTGCGCGCTGAGTTGTGCCACCTTTCGGAAGTGATACTGTACTCAGTAGTGCGAAGGCTACGACGGAGCTCTGGCAATTCACGCATGCGAAGGGAGAGGGAGTGCACCATTTTGTTTCTGGAGCTCCTAAGCTGTTGAGTAATCTCTACATCCCTCGCCAATACTGATTTGCTTCGTAGGGGTGAAAAAAGAATGTAGTACTATTTTTACCCGATGAAACAATCCCATGGCCAACCTTGGACTAATAAGTTACTAACTTCGTTTGGGCTGGCCGGTGTTACTCCCTGGGTTAGATGCGTGGTGGCTAATTGTGCTCGCAAAATTATATATGTATATCACGCAGCTTGCAGAGATAAGTATCGACCCGAAATTTACCGAACTCACAAGCTGACGTGTTTTCGAATATTTTTGTGTTTTTCAAGTCGTTGTTTGCATTCGTTTTTGAAGAGTTGCTTCCCCCTCTTCAGGTCGAGATACCCCGGGGATTTCAAGCCAACCGCATCGTGAAGGGGAGGATTGTAGCCATTGATAGTAGTAGATAACCATTCGAAAAAAATTTAGCTAAACGAAAACGAGATTTCCGACGGTTTTTGGGTTAATAACCCTATGGGGACGGGCAAACAGTGTGAAATCACGGATCGGGATTTATGTATGAACAACTGAATATGATTGGCTACGTAAGAGCCTGCTGCATACCCCGAAGCTGGTACCTGGACGCAGGGACCTGCCCTGAGTGCCTCTGTATACTTTGTCCGAGGTAGAGGTCCCTTTTCTCGAGAAATGGGACGTCTTGCTTGCCTTTTGGTGTGCCTAAGCTCGCCAAAAAAGGAGTCAAGAAAGTAGCCTTTTCTTGTAGGGGACGTTATTTGTCCCATTTTTCGGCTAGGTGTCCCTGGGGCTAAGCAGCCCCCGTCATGCAGAACGCACGTTCCGCAAAAAAAAAAAAAAAGGCTTGCTACCTTTACCGCGCAGCAAACCTCAGTAACGGTCAGTAACGGTAACCCTTTGTACAAGCGCACCCCCATATCTTTGGGGTGAATTACGAGTACGTGGAATCGGTGTGGGCTTCATCAGGTATTTCTTTTTGGATCGGTTAGAGGGGTTAAACAAGGGTCGGCAAGCTTTGTTTTCACGCCGGAGCCCCCCCCCCCCTCTCCATTGCGCGCGGACGCGTGCTACGATAGAGGTATACCTTTTTTGGCTAAAATGGTTTCTGAATGATAATGGCTTCCTTAACCCAAAATCGTCGGGAAAAAAAAACTAGTAGGCCAATTTTTTGCCTCGTTCTCGTCGTGTACCTCGTAGGCCATGAGATTCTCCATCCGGTATACATACTCTTACTCGTAGCAGTTTTATTTTTTCTCCAAACCTCTTTTTTGGGAGAGGTCTCAAGCTCTCCCAAGTTGAGGGGTAGTATTAAGAAAAAAAGTGGTTTCCCACCTCTAGCGTGTATAGCACGCGTCCGAACTCTCTTCTTAACCCTTTCACACGTCGGACAGATGGATGACAGATCATGTTTCCCCGCTTGGTGATCTCTAGATATTTCAAGGGAGATCTGTATGGTCTCGTAGCTCATGTTACCGGGTGGGAGCGAGCCGTGCGATCTGCATTGTCTATAGCGAACGCGTCCGGGGTAGCATTTGTACTCTCTGCTTCGAAGTGCATTTTGCATGTTCTGCACAACGTCTCGTAACGGTAGGTACAGGCTTTGCTGTAGATTGTGTAGATGGTGATCTGGGCGAGCCGTGAACCCTTGCTCTACTGCAACAAGCGTATCCCACACTGATTTCGCGTACTTTGTCGCCAAAAAAATGATGAAAGTGCAGTTGTAAAAGGCTTAAGCGCGACCGATTCGCGCTCCCTTGTTTCTCGGCGTGGGAGTCGCGCATGAGCTACGACGGGTTCTTGTTTCACGTTACCAGCGGTTAGGTGAACCTGACCTCTTGCAGTACGTAGCCGTGACCGACGGGGTACGAAGCGGCCCCCTCCCGCTGTGGACGCATACCGCGGTAGAGGTTCACCTTTTTTATTTATGAGACCCCAGAAACTGATTTGTAAAGGAAAAATGGAAAAGCGCGACGACACGATGAGCAATCCCGTAGCCTAATATACTACTCTATGTATACGTATAATTGTCCAAAAAAAAAAATTGCCCGGGCGCATCTCTTCGTGCTTGCACCTTTGTCCGAAACGTCGGGTGGGGTGGGCACAATTCCACCGTTGGGGTGATGTTGCCGGAGGTTTGGGTGCGATCCGCGCAGTCGTGTCGCGCGTGGCAAGCCTTTGAAACTTTTTTGGCCTTGGGCACACTTGAGGAAAATCCCCGGGTTTCCGCAAGATCCCGGCGGATTGGGTTTCTGCATCCCCTATCCCCGTGTACGCACGTAAGATTTGGATGCAAACCGGATTTTTCTCGTAGCGGGTACACGTACATTTCCCTGTTTTTGCACAGAGCACCACGCTACGATGCTGCCGTCCAGCAGCAGCCCAGCCCCCTAGCAGCAGCAGCCTGCACCTATGCGCGTGTGGCTGCTGTTGTAGTAGGTGATTACTTTGATCGGAGCCTGCGATGCTCTACCCGCCTATACGCCACTGTCTCTCGCTGCTGCTGCTTCTGTTGCTTCTGTCAAGTGACATGCCAGCGTAAAGTGTAAGGATCGTTTGAATATCGCGTTAGTACTCAAACGGTCCTTATATTTATGTTCATATTGGTGTGCTTCTTATATGATATCCATAAGCACAGCGCTACAACTCTGCCGCACAGCAGCAGCGGTAGGCAACACCATTTATGTAAGATCGTAGATGACGGACAGCAGACATCATGCGGAGAGCACAACGCTAGCCTGCGATGCCCTACGCACCTATACGCCACTACCTCTCGCTGCTGCTACTGCTGCTGCTTCTGCCAAGTGTCAAGTGACATGCCGGCGTCAAGTGTAAGGATCGTTTTAATATCATGTTAGTACTCAAACGGTCCTTATATTCATGTTCATGTTGGTGTGCTTTTTATATGACATCGTACCATACCAAGAGAGCACAGCGTTACAACTCTACCCCACAGCAGCAGCGGTAGGCAACACTATTTATGTAAGATCGCAGATGGCAGACAGCAGACAACATGCAGAGAGCACAACGCTACAACCCTGCCGCACAGCAGCAGCGGTAGGTGACGCCATTTATGTGCGCTTGGCGTGTCCTTGCTATGCTGCGGCGAGTTGCTTGTGTCGGAGCCTGTCATCATTTGTCACCCCACCATACCGCACGGTTCTGCTGCGCTGCCGCTCTGGGTGCGCGTGTCCATCAATGCGGAGACATAAGAACCTTTGTAATAGTAGTAATTTAGATACCAACCCATCCTTATACATTTACGTCCGCAGAGGCAGTTCTTGAACCAGTTTTTTTTCTGTGGTTTTCGCGAAGATCGCAGATGGCAGACAGCACCCATTGTGCGGAGAGCAAAACGCTACAGGTAGGACCATGTGCGTGCGCGTGCTGTATCCTCTCTTTACGGCGGCGAATTTCTTTTTTTGTCATAGCATATGTCACCTGTTATTGTCCTCTTGCTCCCTCGTTCTCAATATATGCCGCATCCCACGCCACGCGTGCCCCTTCTCGCTTCCTGGCGGTCCCTAAGCTGGAGTTCGAATTGCGACGCTCTGCTCGAAATCATACATAGCATATGGTGTAAAAGTTTTGTGTGTTATCAAGTGGTGCTGTGTTATTTCCTCAAGAACAGATCGGTCGTGGGCACGTCTGTATCGAGTATACCCAAAAAGTGCTAAAAGTACTGCTTTTGAGTCCACCCAAGAAGAACTATGCGGGTAAAATGCGAATTTATTATTTTTCCGGGAAAATTTTTTGTGGATGATGTACAAACGAAAAAGGTGATTGCGTCCGGTAGCGAAAGTAATGTGTCCTTGCGCCACTCCGCCAGGCACTTAGTTTCCGGAGGGGAACCTTGTAATAGGTATACATTGTATTTTTTTTTGCAAAACAAGAATGAAAAAATCCTGATGAAAGTTGGTGTACGACGAAATCCTCGCCCGAATGAGAAAACCCAGGCCTGGGTCAGCACTTCTGTTTTCTTGTCTCCTGAATTGTACCTCTGCCTCGCTGCTCTTCGCTCGATTTTTCTGTAACGCGTCTCACCAGGGGTCGGTGTTCGTGCAGGTATGATATCCAGGAGATTGTAAGCGTGGTTGTCTGATACCTGGTAGTTTTGACCGCACTCGAAAGTCGACGCCCCCTTCCTCTACCTCTGCCCCCCCCCTCCTCCCGTCCTCTTGAACGAGCTTCAGGTGTTCGGCCCGACTGGCCGATGGCGCACTCAGCTGTGCAACCGCGTCCTTTTGAAAGGGACCGGCGCCGACGATTTGGCGGTCAGCCCCAAGATACGCCAGCTGATGCAGGTAGAAAGGCTGCCTGGTACCAGTATGATGAAAACGTAAAGTTTTTGTGTGGCCAATACTACAAACGCGCATCCAGTAGACGGGGCGGGGGTCGGGGGGGGGGGAGGGGGGGTGGACTGCTCCGCGGCCGAACACAATCCACTCTAAATCCATGCACTTTGTCTCTTGCACTTGTAACGTGGTTAAGTATAGCAAACAAATGGTGATTCCTGGTGTCCGTCTTCGTCTCCATGTGCGTTTCGTTCGTTTTCCTCTCGTTCGTTTGTTTGTTCTCCCCCCCCCCGACTCTTAGCACTGGGGATACAAGCTGACCGAGGCAGACCTGCAAGCTCACGCCGCCAAGAAGGCAAAGAAAGGCTAGTCTAGGACTGCCCCCCCCCCCCACCAAGAAGGCGAAGAGAGGCTTCAGTAGTCTGGGACTGACACAAAAGAGTCTGTGCGCTCAATCTACGCTGCTGCTGCTGCTGCTGCTGCTGCTGCTGCTGCTGCCGCCGCCGCCGCGGCGTCTGCGGAGCGCCTAGGGTTAACCTTTTTAGAAACTGCGCCCGCTTTTTGAGAGAAAACCGCTTGAAATTTGTGTGGGATAGTGCTTCCTTTCGTAAAAGCTGCTGCTGCTGCTGCTACCGCGTCTGCCGCGTGCCTAGAGCAAACCCCTCTAGGTTTACAGCCACGTTTTGGGGTCAACCACTCCGAGCTGTAGTGGGGTCGTTTTTTTTTGCAGTTTGTTGTGAAACATTAAAGCTTGAAACTGTCAAGATTTTGAGCAGCTTTAGCCGGTGCAACCTTGGGCGCTGGGTTGTGCCTGCCCGCGCATTACGCTGTGCCTGTGTCACACGACGCGATGAATAGTCTGCAGCGAGAAAAGAATAGCGCCAGGGGTATCAGTATTACACTCCCTCGTAGTTTTATCGGTATTCTGAAATTACCAAGAAGTATTCTGAAAACTACCTGCAGTATCAGTATTCTGAAATTACCAGTATCCTCAAACTACCTGCAGTAGAATATCATTGTTCCGAAACAACATATGAATTGTGTATCTGTACTGTGTAGCTACCATCTGTTTCGTTATTTTGTGGGCCCGCCTTATATTTGGGAACGGGCTACTAATGTACCAGGTAGTCGTTTTTTCGAGAGAGTTGATTGGACATGGCGGTGGTGGTGGTGCCGCACGTCCCGCAAATCCCGCACTACCGTCGCCGACGGGCGAACTTGCGTCAGGTGCGCCGGGAGAAGGTACCCTAGCTCTATCGCGTGGAACTCGCGCTGGTGGATATTTGTAATTGTTGCCAACTGTGTGCGAAGGTGGGGAACTGGAAAATCCCAACTCAATCCAACCCCATCCAACCCAACCCGACCGAACGGAACCAAACCGAACCCAACCCAACCCAACCCAACCCAACCCAACCCAACCCAACCCAACCCAACCCAACCCAACCCAACCCAACCCAACCCAACCCAACCCAACCCAACCCAACCCAACCCAACCCAACCCAACCCAACCCAACCCAACCCAACCCAAATTGCTCCGATGCGGCCGGGATTTGGTGTGTGTGCGTCCCGAGATGGTTCTACTAGTAGTTGTTCGTTTTGGGAAATCTGGTCTGGGCACGCACGCGTGACGGGTCGGGCACGCGAGGGGGTTGGAAACGAGCCCCCCTGTATTTTTGTTTTGGCGTCCGTCGGACTTTTAGAAGCCCGTGCGTCGCATGCTGCGGTAAGAAAGGTGTACCTTTTTCTGATTCTACTCCACACTTGAGAAGGTGAGGCTTTTTCTAATACTACTCCTCACTTGAGGAGGTGTACCTTTTTCTAATGCTACTCCTCATTTGAGGAGGTTCACCTTTTCCTACTACTACTCGCTTGAGGAGGTGTACTTTCTCCTAATACTACTCACTTGAGGAGGTGTACCTTTTTTTGCTTATGCTACTTCTCACTTGAGGAGGTGTACCTTTTTCTAATACTACGAACTCCTCGCTTGATGAGGTGTACCTTTTTCTAATACTACTCCTCGTTTTAGGAGGTGTACCTTTTTCTAATGCTGCTCCTCGCTTGAGAAAGTGTACCTTTTCTTAATACTACTCCTCACTTGAGGAGGTGTACCTTTTTTCTAACACTACCCCTCACTTGAGCTCTACATTCTCTCTAGGTGGCAAAAAGTGCTACATACACCAGATGAATAAATAATCCCACGGCCTAAATATATATAAGGAAAATTATGACAAAGCAGATAATGTGAGATTCGGACGACTTTGGGCTAACGCTTTCACTACTGAAAACCCTTTTTTTTACCAATTTACCTGAAGTTAGTATAGGGAAGGATTTGAGGGCTCTAAAGGGGGGTTAAGGGGGGCCCGTCATTCAGAAAATTTGTCACCCAAAAAGGAAAGTGCCACGTATAATACCTCTATCGTAGCACGCGTACCTCGTAAAACAGTTGCCGTCGGGAGGGGGGCGACGGCCTAGGTGCCGTTGACGACCCCCTTTCTGTGCGCGACCGGCAAGATAGCCAAGGCGGTCAAACGCGTCCCGACTGCCCGCGCGAGCGAAACCGACAATCACCCCTGTTTTGGGCCGCCGGGGAGGGTTCTACTTTATTGTATGCGCACAGTGACGAGTCGACGATGCTTCCTAGAAAAGCTCCTCTTTTTCGAGTGCCGGGCTCAAGGGCTGAACTCTTTTTTTTGGAACCTGTCGCTGGAGACTGGTGCATCAGGTCGACAAGACCAGTTGTACCCCGAGCCGACAGGGCTAGGATGTTACACCCCGAGCCGATAAGACTAGTGCTCCAAACCGGAATAGAAAAATATTGCGTGGTCTGATCGGAAGTTGAATGTCGATCGCCAGCCCTTTCCTCCGTACAAGAGTGGGCTACGGCGGACAGAGCTGTCACGCCGCAGCGCCTAGCCTCAGCACGGGCGACCCTATCATCGCGTTATTCTGTTGGACGGGCACGAGACGGATAACCTCCACACAACTCGGCGCGTGCTACGATATATATGTGTACGATACACAGCACCTGTTTTTTGGCTAAAACAGTTTCTGAAATGATGAGGCTCTGTTATAAGGCTTAGTTTGGTTAAGCTATTGGTTAACCTTTTGCGAGTGGTCTAACGGAATAATACCTCTGATGCCTCAACAAATAAATGGCGTCGTCGGCAGGACACGGACCTGCGCGGGAAAACCACGACGGATTGGCCCTCTAACACCTTAACAGCTCCTTAACCTAGTGCCGCGTGGGCATGTCAACTCTTGTTTTGCACGAATGTTGTGTTTTCGTTTTGTATGTGTGCCTAGGTCACGCGATCGCTCATCGGGTTTTGGCGCTTCTTTTCTTTTTCTTGTGTTCGGTTGCAGTTAGTGCTTTGGTTTGAGTGAAATAAAGGGCCTCGGAGAAATGGGGCGCACCCCCGGCAGTTAGCATACGGGTCGCTCCACGTTGCTACGATCGCCCTGGGTAGCACGTTGTTGGCTGTGTCTGTTTTTTTCCGGCTGACCAAGGCTGCGGAAGGGAGGATACCCTCGTTTTCATTACTGGTTTTTACCACTCGCACACGAGTGACTCTCTCGTGGGCGATTGGTTTTGGCGCAGCGTGTAGCAAACCCTTCCGTTGCGAATTCATACCTCTCAGACGTTACAACCGCCACGAAAGCATCAAGACCGCAAAAGAAAGGAAAAGGGGGGTTGACCACTCGCGCGAATGACCCTGAGCCACGCCGCTGAAAAAAGGCCCCCAAAACCTTGACCCCCCCACGCCGTAGCCTTGGTCTCTTGGAGTCATCCCACGGTACGGTACGGGTCGCACTTGTTCGGGGCCCCGAACGGTTCTGACCCGGTGTGTTGAGCTCCTCAGCATATGTGTCACTACTATCGGCTGTTAATAGTATGAATAGGATCATTTTACTCGTGAGTATAATAGTTTTGTACTAAAGCGACTACTGTAGGACTACGGTTGCGCGTATATATAGCACGTAGCAATGCCGGTCGGGTTGCGCGAACGAACGAACGAACGAACGAACGAACGAACGAACGAACAAACGAACGCCTTCGGAATAAGTCACGTTTCGGTGAGATATTGAGCTCATCATGGCAAGAGGTCAGAAACTTATGTTGCACCCCTGCTGTAGTAGCGTGCCATGACTCTCTTTTCGCCGTGTGACTACGATTGGGGTAGTAGGCATATATATAGCAGGTTTCGGCGAAAGCACGTTCTGAGGAAACGTGGGCGGGCGCTCCTTAGCTCTTCTTAAAAACGTCGGAATATCGGTCTTCTTTTCGCGAAATGTATTTTTCGTGTTACCCAGCCCATGGGCCTGATCATGCGGGTTGTGCACTTTCAGTTTTTTGCGACAGACGCGTGCTACGATAGAGGTTTGCCATTTTTCGTCTGAAATGTTTTTTCTGAATGGCGGGGGCCCTTAACCCAAAATCGTCGAAAATAGCCTCTCTTTTTTTCATGGTCCTTCTCGTCGTGTACCTAGGCCATGGGATTTTATTCATCCGGGGGCAGTTTTATTTTTTCTCTTCAAATCAGTTTTTGGGAGAGGTCTTAAGCTCCCAAGTTGACGAATCTCGGAAAAAAAAAGTGGCGCGCGCACTTCTTCTATCGTTTTGGATGATGAGGCATAAAAAAGCTCCTCAAAGTGCAAGTGAAGTGAGGAGTCTCAAGAGAAACAAGGATCATTTGGTGCACCTTTCTTTCTTTGTCGTTCTGTTGTTAATAGTAGTATTGTCGTACTGTTGTTAATAATAGTAGCATTGTCGTACTGTTGTTAATAGTAGCATTGTCGTACTGTTGTTAATAGTAACATTGTCGTACTTTTGTTAATAGTAGCATTGTCGTACTGTTGTTAATAGTAGCATTGTCGTACTGTTGTTAACAGTAGCATTGTCGTACTGTTGTTAACAGTAGCATTGTCGTACTGTTGTTGTTAATAGTAGCATTCATTGTCGTACTGTTGCATTGTCGTACTGTTGTTGTTAATAGTAGCATTGTCGTACTGTTGTTGTTAATAGTAGCATTGTCGTACTGTTGTTAATAGTAGCATTGTCGTACTGTTGTTAATAGTAGCATTGTCGTACTGTTGTTAATAGTCGCATTGTCGTACTGTTGTTAATAGTAGCATTGTCTTACTGTTGTTAATAGTAGCATTGTCGTACTGTTGTTAATAGTAGCATTATCGTACTGTTGTTAATAGTAGCATTGTCGTACTGTTGTTAATAGTAGCATTATCGTACTGTTGTTAACAGTAGCATTGTCGTACTGTTGTTGTTAATAGTAGCATTGTCGTACTGTTGTTAATAGTAGCATTGTCGTACTGTTGTTGTTAATAGTAGCATTGTCGTACTGTTGTTGTTAATAGTAGCATTGTCGTACTGCTGTTAATAGTAGCATTGTCGTACTGTTGTTAATAGTAGCATTGTCGTACTGTTGTTAATAGTAGCATTGTCTTACTGTTGTTGTTAATAATAGCATTGTCGTACTTTTGTTAGTAGTAGCATTGTCGTACTGTTGTTAATAGTAGCATTGTCGTACTGTTGTTGTTAATAGTAGCATTGTCGTACTGTTGTTGTTAATAGTAGCATTGTCGTACTGTTGTTAATAGTAGCATGTGTCTGAGGAACTACCTGGTAGCCGATATAATTGGAACACCATTCTTTGAGGTTACATATTCTTCGGTGTACATATATATATATATATGCCGACAGCAGTCGACGATCTACTTTGTCTGACATTGTTTCTCGCCCGCTGTTTCGTGATCCTTGGGCCTCCCAGGGGTTTTCGACCACGGGCGGCTCGTGCGAGACCCGTGGAAGTCCACGCAAGAACCCATGAGAGAACCATGGGAAATCCACGGGAGACCCATGGGAAAACCATGGGAGAACCATGCAAGTCCGTGGAAGCCAATGAAAGACCCCTGTGAGGCCCAAAGGGACCCACGAGAGACCCACGGCCGATTCATGGGAGGCCCATGGGAGACCCACGGGAGACCCATGGAAGTCCGCGGAAGCTCACGGGAGGCCTACGGACGCGTGGCAGTCCATGAACGCCCGCGGGCGACCCACGGGCGCCAGCATGGGATCCCACGGGAGACCCATGAACGCCCATGGGAGCCCATTGGGGACCCATCGAATTCTTCCATGGGAAGTCTTCCATGGGGCTCCTATAGATTTTTCATGGGCTCTCACGGACGTCTATGGGTCGCCCGTGGGTCTTGCATGGGCTCCCATGGGTGTCAATGGGCCTCCCGGGTGCTCCCATGGGCGCCAATGGGATTCTCGTGGGCACCCATGGGCTTCCATGGACTTCTATGGGTACGCCATGAGATTCCGTTGGTCTCCCGCTAGCTCCCATGGGCGCCCACGGATCTCCCATTGGCTTCCATTGGCGCCCATGGACTTCCGATGGGTATCCCACGGGCTAACATGGGCGTCGTTGGGTCTCTCGTGGGCTCCCATGGGTCTCCCGTGGGCACAAATAGGCTTCCATGGACTCTCATGGGTCTCCCATGGGTCTCCCATGGGATCAAATAGACGTCCATGGTTCTCCCCGTGGGTTCCCACGGGCGTCCATGGGCTCCCATGGGCGTCAGTGGACCTCCCATTGGCCTCTACGAGTCTCCCATGGGTTCCCATGGACGTCCATGGGTCTTCCGTGGGTCTTTCGAGGGCATCCTCGGACTTCCATGAGTCTCCCATCGGCTTCCATGGGTCTCCAACATGGGCTCCCATGGGCGTTCATGGTGTCTCCCGTGGTCAGCCATGGACTTGTATGGGTCTCCCGTGGCCCCCCTCCATGGGAATCCCATAAGCGTCCATGGGTCTATCGTGGGCGTTCGTGGGTCCATCGTGGGCGTTCGTGGGTCTCTCGTGGGCACGTATGGGTTCCCGCGGGGGGCTTCTTACATTCTCCCATGGGCTTCCATGGGCCTCCCATGGGTTCCCATGGACGTCCATGGGTCTCCTGCCTCGCCCAAAAAACCTGCCTTTGAGTACTGTAAGCTGGAAGTGCAACCCAATGACAAAAAGCCGCGTGCAACGGTAGGGGTATACCGTTTTTTGGCCGAAATGGTTTTCTGAATGACGGGGCTCCTTGACCCAAAATCGTAGGGAAAATGGGCCTTTTTTTTTTTTTGTGCATGATTATCGTTGTGTACCTAATAATAGGCCTTTGAGAATCTTCATCCGGTAGCGTAGCAGTCCTGTTTTTTCATTCAAATCAGTTTTCGGGAGAGGTCTTGAGCTGCCAAATTGAGGAAACTCTAAAAAAAAAAGAAAAAAAGGTGCACCTCTATCGTAGTACGCGTCTGGAACACGCCTTTCCATGGCCTAGGTACCCCCCCGCGCGCTATCACTACATACCGAGAATAAGTCACTCGCCCAGACAGACAGAAACACGCTACGGCAGCGGCGCGCGCCCATTTTTTTCTGAGGCGTCTTATTTAAGGAACGCTTATGATGCATCGCACCCCACAAAAAAAACGGATGTCTAGGAAAAAAATAAAATAGAGAGAGCTGTGATATATATACCCGGTCATTAACAAACCCGTGGCCTACTCTGTAGGTATACAAGCCAAAACAAAATAATTATTTTTTGTGCAAAACAAAAATTGGGGTTTATAAGGAGTCCCTTCGTTCAGAAAAGAAAAAAGTGACCAAAAAGGGCTTGTACCAACACCTGCAGCCTATCCTATCGTAGTAGCGCGCTTTCCCACAAGTGGCTCCTATACACCTCACTTGTATAGTCGGACCGACCGTGTAAACCATTTCTTTTGGGGGGGGGGGGGGCGCGGCTTACTTGTTACGAAAAAAGGGTTTTTCTTTTGGCGGTGCTGCACACCGAAAAACCGGAAGCACAGTCAGCAGCAGAAAGGGCAGCCATCCACTCGCTCACGCGAGCTCAAAACGCGAAACCCGCCCCAATAAATTCATTGTTCGAAGCCGTCACCTCCATAGAGGCCTGCTAGGATTGACGTAGAACGTTTTGGCAAAATAATATATACACACTATGGCCTGGGATGTCATTTCGAGGAGTGTGTGGGTTGCATTTTTTTAGCCAAAAGCATTCCGGGAGTGTAGGGGTTGCATTTTTTTAGCCACACGTTTCTGACCGTCTGATTGGTTGAGCCCATCAAGCGTGGAGTAGTATTCTACTACTACCAGAAGGTATCGGTTGTACCTCCACTTTTTTGGGCCAAACGTCTCTGACCTTCTGCTTGGTTGAGCTCCCCAAGCGTGGTACTACTACTACTATACCAAGTATCGGCTACCACGATAATGACATCATTACGAGCATATTTGTTGTAGGACTACCTAGCGCACAAAACATGTCAGTCGGGTTGCGCGAGCGGATGCCTTTCCAAGTCCTGAGCTCCTCAAATGTCAGGAAACTCAGAAAGTTCTCAGAATCTGCTACACCTCTCCCGTGGGATGACTTTCTGTTTTTTTTTTTTCATTTTCTTCCTTCGTTTTATACTCGAGGCCACGAGATTTTTTCATCGGGCGGGTCAACTAGTGCGGCTTCATTTTTCTCCAAAGACAGGTTCTGGGCGGGGGGATAAAACTCCCCGTGTGTGTTACAATAGAGGTGCACCACTTTTTTTCTTAATACTACCCCTCAATTTGGGAGCTTAAGACCCCCTTCTCCCAAAAAACTGATTTGGAAAGAAAAACAAAACTGCTATTATACATACCGGATGGAAAAATCCCATGGACGTACATACACGACGAGAATCACTCAAAAAAAAAAAAACGCCCATAATTTTTTTTTTCCCCGACAATTTTGAGTCAAGGAGCCCCGTCATTCAGAAAACACTTCAGACGAAAACTGCTACCTCTATCGTAACACGCGTCTTTTTTCAACCATGGGGTGCGCTTAAACCGCAGCATGTGTCCATATGCAAGAAAAACGACGGCCAAGGTGGGGAACTCCATCTCACAACTGGTTATCACAGCAGCAGCATGCATGCCCACCTTTCATGTCCTGCACGCGACTAGTCGGACACCTCACGGCGCTTCGCTTTTCGCTTGCTGCCGCTTGCTGCGATGACTACGACCTGGCCGGTAAAACCTCGACGTGATCCTTCCCGACATTGTAGGGACGCGAGGGTCTCAATTGTCCCAAGACTACGGCCACGCATTAGGTGAGCACCCCCTCCCTCCCCTACCATAGCCTTTGCCGTGTCGCCACCTTCTCCGTCTCCCATCCTCCCGACCTTAGCCATATCGTCTACCTCTGCGCCTGCCAGCGACACGATCAAACTGCCGCAGTCCCAAACGGAGTGCACAGCGAAATGGTCGTGCGGTCCCACCAAGCTCAGGCTTCCCTCGCAGGGACTCTTGCCATGCGGCGCACTACTGTATCCACGATGAAGCGGGTCGGCCTACTGCTACGGAGATCCATTGTTAGGAAGATGAAGCATGAAACAAAAAAATGGGGCACACAAGCGTCCGCCTTTCTTTGTCTAATAGCGCTTGCTCACATTTATTTTTGTTGGCTGATCTTACCAGGTGTCCAGAGCTTCAACCGAACACAGTCGTAGCGTGGAACAGTTCGCCTGAAAGATGGAGTTGGGCTCCTTTTTCGTGTGCCATTTAATCCTGTTAAAAATGGATCTCCGTAATAACTAGCTGGTTCACCATCCGGGAGTCGACGAGACTGTTAACCGTGCCCCGAACTACTCACTGAGGGGCCTGTTCGAAACGGATAGATCGATCGCTAGCCAGTAACCCCATGTCGCCAAAGACCGTTTACAAGTTTTCGAACGCTACCACTGTAAACTAGTCTTCGCGCTCCAAGTCACCAAGACCGATTTAACAAAAAAGAAGGGGAAATTGACAAAATCGGGTACACCCGGGTGGTTTCTGAACAAAATCGGGTACCTTTTTTTCCGCGACGGGGCGCGCTTACGTACGCCTGCAAAACGCCTCCAAATCGCCTTCTGGCGCCTGAACTCACTGCGCCTTGTGTACGCGCAGCACCCCAAACCGTTTTTTCGGCGTTCGAACCCTCTGTACTGCGAACACATTCATTCTGTACTGCAAACACCTACTGCGAACACGTACTCAATAACGCGAACATATATATACCGTGATGCGAACACATACTACTACTGTACTGCGAGCACATACTGTGCTGCGAACACGTACTGGACTGCTAACACATACTGCGAACGCATACACACACGCAACAGCTGTACTACGAAGTACAAGTAGTTTTGTTGAGTTATACGAAGTACTTCGAAGCACCCCACCGCAATACATGCTCCGGGGAAGGGAAGATACATACGTCCCTTATTTTTTCGGAAAAACACGAAGTTCTCCGAAAACAGGCACCCTCAGGCTCGTCTGACGCGTGTTGTTGTGAGGACCAAATCACCAACAGTGGACCGTCTCTACATATACGAGTTGGTTAGTTGTGGGGACGGGGGAACTCTATGCTGTAGTTGAGTGGATACCCGCGGCCATGTGAGTTTAGTTTGCACATTTGACCTTTTCACTTGTGCGCCTTCTTCCGTATCATGCGTTTTTAGGCGGGAAAGCGTAGTATTTCCCTGACGAATTTTGATTTCACTTGGTTTTTCGGATCTTCCTAGGGCCCCAGCACCTTTGTGTGACCACGGGCTCTAGATTTTTTACAAGAGTTAATGTGAGAAAACAACAAACAACAATATGGTCTTGTCTTTTCGTCCTAGCGCCGGATCTTGGTTGGGTGTCGCCGGATCTTGGTTGGGTGTCCGCGCTCACCGCCATGCCACCATTCTTCGCAGTGCGGTTGCATCGGGGCTGGATCTTTGTGGGCCGGGAAGTTAGCAGTGCTGCTGTGGTCGCATGACAGTCGCCAAGTTGCTAGCTGTGTGCGGGATCTTCCACAGCTGGGTTGCGGGGAGATGTCGTCCGTTTCCGTGTCTCCGCGGGTGTTGCAAGTGAACAAAAACGGGTGCAGTATGGCCGAAATCGGGTAGTTGATAAAATCGAAGCACAGGGCGGGGTATACCCGGTGTGTTCCTGAACAAAATCGGGTTGTCCGTCGAGAGCACTTTTTGGGGGCCATCATTGGCGCCGTTTTGAGGGTTCGAACGCCGAAAAAACGGTTTGGGGTGCTGCGCGTACACAAGGCGCAGTGAGTTCAGGCACCAGAAGGCGATTTGGAGGCGTTTTGCAGGCGTACGTAAGCGCGCCCCGTCGCGGAAAAAAAGGTACCCGATTTTGTTCAGAAACCACCCGGGTGTACCCGATTTTGTCAATTTCCCATCCTAGCGCCAGCCACGGTCGAAATGCTAACTAACGGAAGGCGGTGGTGTTCCAGCCGATCTCTCCCGCAACCCAAGCACCGCGACTATTGCCCCATCTCGACTAGACTGGTACCCCTAAGTGAAAAAAAAACAGCCCCCTTAGTCGACAAGGCTACTGCTGTAGTACCCCCAAGCCACCAAGACAACGTATCGCGGGGTCTGCATGGAACAAAAAAAGGCCGAAAGATAGCAGGCACCTCAAAATCGCCAAGATTATTTACTGCGCGGTCTGTACTGAATTTGTAGGTCTATCGCTAGCCCTTTCCTCCTTCCAAGAGTGGGCCAAGGCGAGCAGGGAGGTCACCGCCACGTCCGACCGCAACACACGCGACCCTAGCGTTACCGCCTGCGCATTTCCGTGCAACACCCGCGCAAGCAAGCAAGGAAGGAACAAAGGAACCGCAAGGGGATGGCGACGAAAACAATCGACGGCGGGATGAGCAATTTCAGCCTGGGAACGAAAATTGGACAACGAACATACAAAAAAGTTGTTTTCACCTTTGCAACGCTGTACCGCCCGTTAACGCTTTTGCACCTGGAACCCCGTCTTTGGGCCAAAGTTACTTGGATTTAATATAGGGGGGAAAATTGGGGGTCTACAGGGGTTAAGGGAGAACCAATTGTCCCAAACACGTGTGTACAGCTTTAACGGGGGTAGGCACACCTACATCGAGCGGTTGAAACGCGGTAGAGTAACGAAGCCCCCGCAAGGTAGAGAAACCTTAATAAAATCGCCAGGGGGTTGGAGGTAAAAAGAATGCCGACCCACCTCAAATCCAAAGGACTGCAGCAGTCCGAGCTCATCTGGCTCGACCCACCCCCCCTCAGGGCCGACCGCAATGAGCAATCCCGCATCCGCCTGGTTGCACTCTGTCAACGCAAGCGAGATCGGGGTTCAAGCGGGAGGGAAGAAAACGTTGAGCTTATTATCGTGCTAAAGGCAATACGGTGAAAGCATGCGCGCCCTCGTTTCCCGCCCGAGCGATTAAAGCCTACGGAGTGAAAGCATGGAAAACCCTAAGCCAGGCCGTATGCATATCTTTTAGAGGATTGAGCTCCGAAAATCTCAACCCCTCCGCCGGCACCCCTCCACCCCGCCGCCGGCATCTCCGCCATCCCTGGTCATTTCTCTACGCAGAAACTCCGAACCGAACGGTTAAAGCCTACCGGGGTAATATGGAAACCCCTGAAAACCACAACGTACCTTTTGGCGGACTGAGCTCCGAAAATCTCAACCCCGGCGCCGGCACCTCCTCCTCCCCGCTGACAGCACATTTGCCCGTTTCGATATTTTCTCTCGCCACGTCTCTGCCAGCTTCCGCATTTTCTCTCGCCGTAGACTCCTCCACCGCCGCCGCAGCAGCCAACCCCGCCCCTTCTGCCGCAGCCTCGCTGCCTCTAGAACTTCCCAGCTGCGCGGGAAGCCTCGTGGGGTGTGCAACCGCCCTCACCCAGCGGTCTCTGGGGAAAAGCCTGTCCAGGTCATCCTCTAGGAAAACCGTGAGGCGGCGAGCTACTATAATCTCAGGAAGAACTGTGTCTCCACACTTTGAGAAGCACGCGTATTCAGTGTAAAAATAGGGGACCGGGGGGCGGGGAGGGGCGACGGGGGGGGGTCACAAGCACGGAGAACGGGAGTGTCAGGCGCGTCATCAATGCAAACAGGGGGACGTCGTCACGAGGCAAGGGGGGATAGGTGCGTCGTTAGTATGACAGTGCGAAGAGGACCGACGTCAGGCGCGCGCGGGGAGGGAGGGGGGGGGGGGGGGGGGCAAGAAGCGAAAGAGCATGAGGACGCTTCGAACTAACCGCGTGCAGGTCTTGTTTTCTCGTCGGAAAAAAGCGTACGTGATGTGATCCTGGTTGTGTTTTTCAGCTGCCTGTTGAGAGTTACACCTCTGAGCTAAGGTTCACCCTCGAACCCCTGCCGCCGGGCAGATGCATTGATACATCATTGATACATTAGTACGACTGATTACCCCAATTATTAACGGAAGGGTTCTTGCTTTCTTGATATTTTGTTATACGCCAAAGCCGTCCAACCTCTCGAGTGTGCCATCACCCATCCCTCCACGTAGAGTCGAATCCACCCAAACACAGACAAAGAGCAGCGGAGAAGAAAAACTATTAATATACACGGGCGCAAACTTCGTTTATCACAGCCCTCGTTATCACACTCTCGCCGACCAAACACGAAAACAAACGCGATAAAAAAAACGAGAGAAACCAATCGAGCAACAAAATGCATAAAAAAACAAGAAAAATACTCCCGAGTAATGAGCAAACAACGAGCGAACAACAAGCAAAAACGAAAAAAAAGAAACAAATAGAAAATAAACCCCGCAAAAACAAAAAAAGCGCAAGCATGCTCCCCCCCTTCAACCCTCCTGAGCCATATTCGACCAGGGGGTCGGTGAAAACCCGACGTTCTCCGTCCCAGAATGGCAGGGTTGCGAGGGTCTATGGCAATACAACCACGGCCGTGCATGACATGAGTACATTCCCTACGACTTCCTCTCGCAACATCAACCGTGGACACCCGCGCACCCGCGCATACCTGCGACAAGCCCTCGATGAGCTTCTTCCTCATGCTAGACGGGTCGCGAAACAGGTGCGACCCAAAATACACTTTCGGCACCTGTAACGCCATAAAGAAGATAATCGGTTAAAGAGGTCGAGCGAGAACCGAGTCAAGATAAATCCTTGGTTTATTTCTGCGTGAACAATTGAACTTCTTCGTTCTAAACACACAGACGGCGCGGTTAGCTTTTGCCGGTTTCGAAAAGGCACAGCAGTATTGTGCATCCAGTAAGCGGTTTAAAACAAAGAAGAGCTCGAGTGTGCACACAAGGAACAACCACATGTTACCAGGCTACAATGTGAAAACAATAACCCAGTACTGCTTCTCCACCGTCGATATGTAAGTTCGATACGGTAGTGTTGTTGGTCATACAATACGCACCTATTTAAAACTTTCAATCTCAACTCGCGGAAAAGATATACCAGGTATGTTTATGCTCTTTTGACCTACTGTCTACTTCACGCTGCAATACAACAGTACTCTGCGGCCTGCTGTGTACTGCACTGTGCAAATTCTGAAGTATTATGTGGCCTATTGCCTACGGCACTATGGAGTGCAGCAGAACTGTGTGATCTACTGCACCTACTGCACCACACAAAAGTCCTCAACAGATATCTGCAGCAATCTCTCCTTAAGCTCTCTTCCTCACCTTGCGAGCATGTCACAGCACGGGAGTGGTCACCCCTGAGCTGGCAAAACTACCGGCAAGACGCTCAGCGACCTACTGGCTACTGCACCTACTGCACAATGCAATATTCTACAGCAATGCTCGGTGACCTACTGCACCTACTGCACTGTTCAGTACCCGGTACAGCATGATACTCTGCAGCAACCTCTCTTTCTCGCCTTCCGAGCCTGGCACAACACGAGGGCGGTCACCCCTTACCGAGCTCACCGCGCAGCAACATAAAAAAAAACTAACGCTCAGCGATTTACTGCCTACTGCACGACGCAATATATGCAGTACAGCAGCACTCTGTGACCTACTGCACCTACTGAACCACGCAAAAGTCTGCAGCAGCGTGATGCTCCGTTGCATCCTCTTTCTCACCTTCCGGGCCTGGCACAGCACGAGGGTGGTCACCCCTAAGCTGGACACTATCGGTAATATGCGCTCCAGCTGCGACGGCCGAGGGACGGCCAGCATGAGCGCAATCCTGGGCCGGAGTTGGTGCGGATGACAAAAACATGGAGGATTTGTTAATGGTCACATGGGCAAAACGCTGTTAACCATTTTTTACTACTGCACAAGTACAGGAACGTAAATACCTCTATTTCCGAGATGTGTCCCCAAAACAGGAGGGCAGTCTTGAAGAGGATTTGTACTACTGGAAAAAAAAAATCTAGGTAATTTGTCCAACCGGGATGGCACGTCAACAGGAGTGCTTATCGAGTGTGTTAGATACTTGTCGGCAGGAAAAATAATATTCACAACAAAGCAGAAAACAACAACAACAACAACAAACACCCACAAAAAACCGCCTCAGCCGCACGTAAACCGGTGACAAGACGCGCACAGTTCAAACAAACTACTACGCACTTGGGCCGCTGCTCTTGGGACACCGGTTCGAGGAGCCGGTCGCTCGCACCGAGATCCAGCACCAAATCTCTCCACGTAGAGGCAGCCTTTCGGTCCTTATTTCGACCGGGTATATCGACGGGAGGGGTGCCTTCGAGCGGCTTGATCGGGTCTCGCCAACTTATCAAAGCGTCATCCATCCTGCCGTAGCAAGAGCAATCGTCCCATCGCAACAAAAAAGCGGCGGCGTCGGCGCGGGACGGAGGGGGGGGGGGGGAGGGAGGGAGGGGGGGCAGGGGGGAAAGTCTGAATGGCCGAACTGAAGCCATCCATCCCGAAAACAGTTGGAGAGAGAACGAGCGCCACCAGCGCATTAGCCTTGAGCCACCAACAAGATGATACCACACAGCCCGAAGCAAAAGCGCCAGGTGTCATATAGGCATGACAACTAATAGTGCCCACTTTCATGAGGCTATAACGATGTACGGAGGCTAGGGCCAGGAAAGGAGGTAGCCGAAAGCTTGTGGCAGTAAAACTCGTGTAAAAACATCCATAGCTACAGCTCCGCAGTCATTATCCTGCTTACCATTGCACCCCCGTTTGGAACGCAAAACACCTTGAATCAGCACTAACAAAAAAATCGGAGTCGAAAAAAACGGTTTATAGTTCTAACGTACGGCGGCGTCGCGCCGTCGCGCTAACTGCGGTGCGCTGTCACGCTAGCTTTGGCGGCAACGGTGGCAGCTCACACCTTCACGCTGGAGGTCACGAGTTGCTCCGCACCCTTGGTACCACGCTCTACTGCTGTCTACAGTCGACAACGAGCGTCGGGCGTGCATCGCGCGGAGCACGCGACGCCCTCCTCCTCGGATGCATACCGGCCAGCCGTCGGCACGCAGCAGCAAGGCTACATACGAACAGCATACATGTGAGCTGCATTCTTCATTCATATGGGTAACAACGGTGCGTACCTCTTACCGTTCGGGTGCTGTTGCAGAAGTCGTATCATGACACACATACCTCACCGCAATAACTGCTTGCTAAGAAAAAAAACACACACACTGATCCCAAGCAGCTTGTCCTCAAAGACATGCATGGAGTTCTGCATGAAGGGATTAGATTTTCATGAGGCGGAGGGAGAGATACGGACAGAGTTGATTGATCGCGAACTCACCGCCCCGCGTCCACCACGCCAATGCGAACAGATTCCCCGTCCTCCGCTTTCAACACGCCGCGCACGTGAGCAGTACGGCTGTCGCCCGCGGCGAGAGTCGCGGACAAGCCTCCCTCCTCGCTCCTCGACACCTCTGATGGTTCCAGCATGATTCTATGTGGGGAGGAAGGAGGAACGGGAAGGGGAAGGGGGAAGGGGGAGGGGCGAGGAGGGGGGGGGCGGATAGGGAGCAGGCAGGAGGAGGAAGAGGAGGAAGAGGAGGAAGAGGAGGAAGAGGAGGAAGAGCGGCGTCGGAATCAGTGAGGACGACCGACTGAGACACTTTTGATCCCTGTTCCGGCATGGGCGCTGACCTATTTATATCCTGGCCCGCTGTACGATCATAACATTTGTGTCATACAGTCAGCAGTCTGTACGCATTTCAGTATGTACACTATTCATAGTGGAATAGTAGCACCGCTTCGGCGAATCGTAGTCGAGGGCACCGTCCCCCAAAATTGTTTCTCCACCAGAGCTCCGACAACGCAACAACATTAGGCGGATAAAAATACAGGCATGAAGCCCATGAGCATTCCTGCCCGCAGGGTGGAAGAACGTAGACCAAACAACAACACAGCATTACTAGCTGTCGCTGTAAACACACAACAGGGACTCGGGAAAGAAGGGTGCTCGTAAAATCGTCGTCAACCATTGTTCGTAAAATGGTCGTCAACGATTGACACATGCATCCTAGGGCAAAGGTGTGCCCTTTTTTCGAGAAAATGGTTGACATACTCTTTACATTATATGTATATAACCCTATCCCTAACCCAATGAAACGCAGCCAACCAATGTAGGGTGAAGCCTCCTTCGTCTCGTACACAGTGTGCGTCAACCATCGTCTCGAATAAGTGGTAAGCTCTACTTTTTTTTTTCCTTCCGAGGGTTGTGGCTTGAGGGGCTCTACACCCCATCCCCCCCCCCAAAAAAAAAAAAAAAAAAAAAAGAGTAAACTCAAAAGAGCAACCCGACGAAAAAAAACGCCATCGCCTAGGTATACAAACCCATTTCATAATCCCTCCCACGAGTTTGGGTTAAGGGGTGTCACCGTTAAGAAAAACAATGATGTAGCCAAAAGTGCTACCTCTACGGCAGCACGCGTCCAACTTATGCGCGTTGGTGGTGGGTGGCCGATTAGGGCAACTCGACAAGAAGTTCGTGTTTTGGGGCGCTGTCAATATCAGAAGCCCGCCATCATTTCCAGCATAATACAGTAAAAACGGGACAGAGGAGTCGGAAACTTTGCGGAGAAGAACACCAGCCTTGTCGCTTGTTGCGCAGCTCGACGGGGCCACCGTTGTTGTACAAATGCACGGTTAGTCGAAGCAGCGTGCGCTTCTTGCTGGGCCTCTACCTCAATAATGATAATACCGTCTGTTGTTCATCGCTCGACAAAAACAAAATGCTTGGCTAGCCGCGCGCAGCGAGCGCACCCACGTGAGCTTCTCGCCGAGGAGAGCGTGTACTACTACTACTGCTACAATTTTGCACTACTGCGACTACTACCAATACTACTACTGCTGCTACTACTACCACCACTACTATTCCTGCCACTACTGTTACTGCTACTGCTACTGCTACAGCTACTGCGACTGCTACTGCTACTACTACTGCTACTGATACAGCTACTGCTACTGCTACTGCTAGCACTACCATTATTTTACATTAAATATTTTACATAACAGTATAGGCCTGCGATTAAGAAGGAGCCCTCCACGTAGAACGACGCTAAGAAATTACCTGTGCGTGCCGAATTGAGCCTGATGTGGCGGCCCAGGTAAGAAGGAAAAATGTCACAAGCAGAGAGCAGCATGCATACAATACAGGTCCAGTCACGATAAGCAACACCCAAACACCTCTCTCCGCGTTTACGCTAAGAAGCTCATAAACCCCTGTTGGTAGAGCTGTGACTCGGCAAGATTTGACGACTAACAACTAATCGGTAGGTGGCATTATCCGACCAACTGGCTTTAGTCGGCTAGTCGGCTAGCGAAATCAGCTGATGGCCAGCCGACTTGCCGACATAAGTCAGGCGAGCCAAAGTAGCTGCCCCTGGACGAGGAGGGGCCGCCTAAAAAGAATGAAAATGCATCCCGCGTTAAACTACCCTTCCTACAGCCAAATAAGTCGGATAGCCGGCACCTTCGGGAAACGACCAACCATCAGTCCCACTACTAACTAGTTGGAGACTTCAGACGCGCGGACTCACAGTAGCCCAACCTATTCGGGACTCCGGAGAGGGGAAAGGTCGAAACAAATTGACCTCATCACCGCGTCGGCCACACGAAGCGACCCCGTGCCGCAGGGGTAAGATTGGGGGTGCGTATACGAAGCGCATTTTTTCAGGAGCTTCGCAACCGACACGCGCGCCGTACGGCGACATTCGTCGTACTGTAGGGCGTTCTGTATATAAAAAAAGGCGTTGATACAAGAATCGCGCTTCTTGTGTTTTTTGGTCGATATAGATGGGATCCCCAGCGGGAAAATTCAAGAGCCTCGTGCAAGATCCCACAAAACAGTATAGCGGCTTCCTTCCGCCTTCAGGCGACTAAGCCAGTTCATGGGGTGTTCGTGATTTCCTGTTACGTTAAGGATGGAAAAAAACACAGACACACACACCTGGCACATAATTAGACCTGTGAGTCGGCGCGACTGAAGTCTCCAACTAGGTATTTGTCAGACTGATAGTTAGTTGTTTCCCGAAGGTGCCGATTATCCGACTTATTTGGTTTCCATACTTGGAGGAAAGGTCGTTAAATGCGGGATTCATTTTTTTTTCCTTTTTAGGCGGCCCGGGGGGGCTACTTTGGCTCGCTTCGCCTGACTTAAGTCGGCAAGTCGGCTGGTCATCAGCTCGCTTCGCGAGCCGACTTGCCGACAAAATTCCGTCAATCGATTAACGGCACCTACCGATTAGTCATTAGTCGTCAAGTCTTGCCGACTCAAAGCTCCATACGTATGCACCGGCCTGGACCTGGCACATCGTAGACTGACTCCCGATTTCACTTTTATATGTTTCTGGTGGAGGCATGAATTGCGTCAGCTGTGATATATGCGTGTACCACCTTGGGTTGTGTGTGTTTTTCCCTGGGGTATTCCTCAGCTCCAGAGTGACTGGAGCCTGTCCTGTGACCACGGACTTGATTATGCGAGTTAATGTGAGAACAACAACAACAACATTATACTATCCAAACCGACGAACGTCATAATTACACAATAACCCAGGACCAACCAATCCACGAAGAAACTAGGTCATCAATTAAAAAACAAAAATGGCATAATATTATACGAAGTACATTATAAAAATAAAAATACACCCCAGCTGTGAGAATCGAAGATTTCGTCGAAACTCATATTTGCAAGCTGTGTGTGATGCTCCGATCGCGCGTATTACTGGGTGTGTCCTCATTAAGGACATAAGTCGGCGACTCCCCTTGGAACTACAGTGTAGCTACCAGGGTCAACAGGGTGATGTTAGGCAGTCTGTGCGCGGAAAATATAAAACCCGATTTTGAAGGGGACTAAATCTGACAGTTGTGGAAGAAAATGCATCAGTTTATCATGTGTATCCTGTAAGTCGTATAACTGGGTGAGGGGAGGGCGGAGATTTGAAGGGCGTGGGGGCCTGGTTTTGATCAAGAGGGAGCGGGGGGCGGGGGGGGGCGGGCGGGGCAGCTCAATCTGTACCCAAAAACTATAACTCCTTTAAGGGGGCAACTCTGACGGTTGTGGAAGGATTGTGTCAGTTTATAATGTAAATCCTGTAAGTCGTACAACCGGTGAGGAGAGGGCGGAGTGTTCGAAGGTAGGGGGGGGGGGGGGGGGGGGGGGTTCCAACAGCTTTAGGTCGCATCGATGTCTATCTGTTAGGAGCTTGCGATACGTGCGGCGCTAGGTCTAGGCGATGGTGCGGGTGGTGGGGAAGGAGGGGGCGTTGGGGGTGGGAGGGGGGATATAAGAATTGGAGCTACGGCATGGATGGCTAGAAAGGAAATGAGGTGATATCAACTGCCTGGTAGTGCTTATTACTCTGGCAGATTTTGATTTTAGGTGGGGCGGCGGGAGAGAACAAAACGAGGGGGGCGGGGGGCGATGGGGTGGGGGGGGTGGGGAGGCATCAAACCCCTTGAGGTCGCATGAATGTATACCTGGGAGGAACTTTACTATACGTGCTAGGTCTAGGCGATGGTGCGGGTGGTGGGGAAGGAGGGGGGGCGGAAATAGGAAATAATAAATTGGAGCTACGGCATGGCTGGTTGGATAGGAAATAAGGTGGTATCACCTGCCTGGTAGTGTTTATTATATTAGCAGATTTGATTTTAGGTGGGGCGGCAGGGGAGGGGGGGGAGATGGGAGGGGGGGCTGTTTTTTGCGTGTATGTCAGGGGGGGGGGGGGAGGGGCAACGGCCTTTTAGGAATCTCCGGTATATTCCAACAACCAGGCCTGGCTATTTATATGAATGACCTTAGGTTTTGTGGGGTATTCCTCAGCTCCAGAGTGACTGGAGCCTGTCCTGTGACCACGGACTTGATTATGCGAATAAATGTGAGAACAACAACACCATGACTACAAGACAACGATTTGGAACAATCATGTAGAGATGAGGTATACAATGTGTTACAGCTTCGTGGTGTGTTATTTTACATGGAGCGCACAATAGAACATACCTGGTATATAGGAAAACATATTTTCTAACCTATTTCAGATATAATTCGCTCATTTTTCGTGGGTTGGGTTGCCCTTGGATTGTGACGTCCGACGGCTTCAATACTATTACTACCATAAAAGATGTTCCCCTATCCAATTCCTGCCCACAAAGGTTGGTACCTGGAATCCCGAAAACACGCTATGCTAGCGCCGTTCATCCGTTACGTTTATGGGGCGGAGGGTTATCGTGCGTCTCGGATTATGCTGGTTTAGGGGGGGAATCACTCACGAACAACACTGGAACGTACCCGCTACAAGTACGAAACACTACCGCGTGAACCCACGAAGAATGGTGTGACGAAAGCACCGGCAGCACAAAGTTGCAGCCTTGAACGGCGGTACAACATGAACAGACGGCCCTATGTACCAGGTACCAGGTACCTGGTACCTACAGTAGCAGTAGTACCCCGTGTAGCATGCGTAGTAGGTGATGATGGCCAACGCGACGACTCTGCTGATTTCGGTATCCCCGCTCGGCGTCAGCTCTGCCGTGCGGCACCGGAAATCCCGCGCCACCGCGACCGCGCCACGGTCGCCTCACACGTCAGACCTTGGTGTCCCCGGCCAGAGAGCGGGCGCCGACGCCTAACTCAGCGAGCGGGGGGCGGGGAGAGGCGCCCTCCCGGGGATGGCTCGCTCTCTCCTCGGGAAGGCCGCGGAGAATCGTAAAAAAGTGGAAATCCCAGCATGAGTACGAACCAAACGCATCTGTTTGCTGCTGCTGCAGTACGTACTGCTGTACTGCTGTAGCACATGGTGGTTGGGTTGTTTGGAAGGTGAACGGGTTGGTCGGTGGGTGGGTGCGTGGGTGGGCCGTTTCGTACGTGGGTGAGTGCTTTGGTGTCTGGGAGGTGGTACCTGCAGCCTATTATTTTTTGGGTACGTAACGTACTTTGTTTTCTCCGCCATACCGGCCTGATTTGGCGAACTTCAAGTACGAATCAGCGCATCTGTTTGCTGCTGTGCGTACTGCTGTACCGCTGTAGCGATGGTGGTTGGGTAGGTTGGTGGGTGGATGGCTTGGTCGGTGGGTTGGTGTGTAGTGTGACACGTGTGTGAGTGTTTCGTGCCTGTGTACTTGTACAATGGCCGGCTCTGGCACACTTCGGCGTACCACTGGCAATGACACAAAGGCTGCGTGCAAACACAGCAATCTCTCACGAGCAACCTGCAACAATAGGCAAGCAAGCGAGCAATGCGTCCATCATATACCACCTGGTAATCTACACTCCCATTCGTTATCCTACTACGTGCATAGTGCTCTCTAAAACAACCGTCCAGTCAGCATACCTGTTCAAGCACCGCACCACCAACCGCCGAGGCCCCACGTTGTTCCTGTTATCAATGCGCAAACCAGGCTGTTGAGGCTGTTGCTTCCACTCTCGATGCTGGAGTCGCCAAGGGTCGCGGTGGTGGCCAGGGCCGGCCAGAGCATGGAAGCCGGGGAAAAGGGCCCCACCAATACCTCCTCTTCCCGTGATGAACGACACTGTGCTGCGCGCGAAGGCGGTCTGCAAGGGCCATGACATCAGGCTTGCTGCTCTCATGACTGCTGCTGCAACGTCAAGTGGTGGTGACCTCAGCACAACGGCCCAATAACAACTACTAGCTCTAGCTCTACGTACTACTACTACCTAAGAGGGCACGCTTCTATAACACCGACCTCACTACGATGCACATCGTCACACACACGTGACAACCTTCTCGCAAATTTCTACGAACACTCTCTTTGCGGGCAACTGAGCGCAACAACTCAGCACCAACAGCGACGAAAAAGCTGTCGCAGAAACAGTAAACCGTCCCGCATTTTTTATGGGAGTTCCATTCATGTTCAAAGTTAGCGTTTTTCTTCAATTTCGCCGCGCCCACCGCGCAAGAAAAAAATCAACCAACCAAAACCAACAGAGTCAAACCACACAACCATCGTTGCGCGTGGTCACATCACTCATCACACATCATACCCTCGCGAAGAGGCAAAGCAGCCGCGCTTTTTGGACAACACAACTTCGTTTTAGCGGAGCTGTTGTCGTCTAACACCACCAGTACCAACTACTGCTACGACGTGAAGAGATGGCTCGTAGCGGGAACGACGATGTAGGGCGACTGGTCATGGCAAACGCCACCCCGTTCCTTTGGAGTAGGTCGGCCAAAAAGGCGAAGGGGATGTCCGCGTGGAGTTTTCCCGAGAAAGTGCAGCCGGGAGAGACTGTCACCGTTGCGATCGGGTTCAAGGGAGGCGGAGATGGAGACGGGGCGGATGGAAGATGCAGCTACCAAGTGAGACAGACACAACGGGCACAGCGCAGTTTATAGCGAGATGTTTGCAGTATACACACAGGCACGTTAGTAGGGCGAAGCGAGAGCGGACCACGACAGCAAGTGTGGAGGTGCCTTGCGCGGCAGCAGCGTAGGATGCAGGGCGGTTGTGGAAAAAAATGGCGCGAAATATATATGGCGGAGTAGGGACGGAAGAGCCTTGAAGGGGTGCTTTCTTGTGTGATTGACGTCGCGCAATTCGCTAGCAATAGCCTCTAGGGTATACCACGAGTGCGCGCAGAATATGCTGTATCGCTGGTTGTAAGGAAGAGAAGGGGCGAACGCTTGTGTCGATTTCTTCTCGATACGGCTTCGGCAGAGTACGTCCTCGTAGCTGCCCTCGCGGTTCGACAGCGAAAAAAAGATGCGGCGCAATTTAACTTTTTTTTTTCGACCAGAATGAATGAACAACTTCATCAGGGGCTGCATCACCGCCGCCACCACCACTTCATCCACCCCCGCCACAGCCACCACCACCACCACCACCACCATCACCACCACCACCACCACCACCACCACCACCATCGAATCCCTCTCCTTGCCCGCCGCACCCTCCTTTGAGGGGACCACTCACTTGGAAATAAAGTGGGGTCATTTTATCAGCTGCATTTTGTGCTCACGTTCGTAGCAGTTGATTAAAAAACACATGAGAATAGTTGCGCTGGCTATCTGATTCTGTTGGTTGAAGTCCCGAATAATAATGAAACCAATTTTTGCACCCCTGCCGACAATATGCGTAAAAAGGTTGCGGTCGAGTCGCAACCAGCGTCCAGCCTTGAAAGCGTGGGGATTGTGGGTTTTGCCGTGTCGGCGGGATTTTGAGATTCGCTGAGGGCCCTCTTCGTCCGTTGCATCGCGTATGGGCGGTACGATGCGCGCCTCAAGCCGACGCGGCGTAGAGTCAGTTGCAAGTTGCACAGGTGTAGACGAACCGCGTCGGAAGTAAATGCTCGTAGGTAATCGGGAAAAAAAAAGTTCCGAACGATTGTGTTGTGTTACACGGGCCTTCGCCGGCGCCATGGACGGCCGCCGGTCGCAGACTCGCGTGATGCCCTATATATGTATATTTGAAGAGGAGGAGGGGGAAGTCTGACTCAGTGCCAAGATGTTGAGATGGTGCGCTCCGCGCTCCACTGTGAGAAGTGTGTGACCTAAAATGGTTATATCTATGTCTTTTTTTGTTAAGTCAGTCAGTTGCGGTTGGTTTGGCGAAAAATTGAATGCTCTTCATACGCCGAATAGGTGCGAAATCGCGAAACCATCCCCGGCACACGCACTCCGGGCATACCCTGTGTGAACGTTTACTCGCTCTTCTTAGAGAACGGAAAATAAAAATGAGAGCGCAGAGAAAAAGAAACAGCGGCAGTTACTACTCGTGCGGCTGCTTGGTAGCTCAGACGTGAGAGTTTGTCTGAACTACTACCCACATGGAGTACGTTCAAGCCGCCTGATACGCTCACCAACAACTGCAATCCAAACTCCGCAGCAGCAGCAGTTTCTTGGTCTAACAATACGTATATGTTTGGTTCTCGCCCTCAAGCCCAGACTTTTCTCTGGCCGCCCTTCCTCCACGACAAGCTCAAGGCGGTTCGACACGAACCCGACCGTCTCCTTCCTTCCTCCCACCCGTCCATATGCCAGTGCCTGCCAGAGCCCGCTCCGGCCATGGCCTCGCTCGTAATCACGAGCTCTTTCGTCTGCCTTGCACAGGCTCTGCTTCTCTCGGAAAAAAATGAAACCAGAAGGAAAATTCGACCAAAAGGAAACTATTTTATGGACAAATATTTTAAGGACGTCAGGCGTGAGTTGGACGAATTTCGGGCAAATACTCATCTTTGCAAGCCGCGTTGTTGGTACTTGTACTGTAGCATATGGGTGAGTTTTTTATTGGGAGGGGCCCTATCTACCTGTCATATGTAGCAGCTCCGGAGACGTTTTCTTGCCCGCTGCTGCTGTGCACACTTACGTATATATAGCTTGGCGTAACGTTTGATACCTGGTATCTGGTATAATACAAGGTAGCAGTAGTTCGCCTTAGGGGGTACACATTTAAGGAGCGCTCCAAATGTAGCATAGATCCGAGCACACAGCTTCCTGCGCAGCCCCCCACAAAGGCGGCGCCAGTAGAGTAGCTGACCCCGTCTCATGGGTCGGAGGTCAGAGAGGACGAACGAAAAAAAAAAAAAGTACGCGAAGACATAAGCCCTGTCGACAGACAGACTATGCGCCAAAACGCCCACAGGGCACGATTTTTCGGATATCTCGTCGTAGATCTCGAGACGTCAAGGCCTCGTGCAGGCGGTACGACGTTGAGCGGGCGGATCCGCGGATCCGGCCTTTGCAAGCGAGGTGGGGGCACGCCTAGGCGAAGAAACCACGCGGAGAGGCGGTCAGAGGCGGTAGATCTCCGCAGACTCAGAAGTGATTAGGTCCGCGTACAAATTTTATGGCTCAAGAATTCTTGGAATTAGTTTTTCATTCTGCGGGCGAGGCACGTTCGCAGACGTGCCAAGAAGACGTGCCGGTGGGGTGGGCAACCCTCCACCACACCTGACCCCCAGGGAGACCCCCATTGCGTTTTTACTCGCTAAGAATTCCCACGAAGGTTATTGAGACAAGCTAACCCGAAGAACCTAAGTCCCCGCTCCTTTATCTGCGAAGGTGAGTTTTTTCTCACAACCACACTCCCAATATAATATACCAGGTACAGTACAGTACACAACAGACCGGCTATCGACCAACTTTGTTGCAACCTTGTCCGCCCCCCCCGTGCCTTGAGCGGCTGGGCGGGGCGGGTGGAAAAATCGATCGATAAAGATCGTCTCGCTGCCCTCTACCACGTCAGTTGCGGTACGTCGGTACCAAAACCTGCCTCGACTGAGGAAACAGCTGTCTCCTTCGTCGACTCCGACGCTCTCGTGGCTCGATACCTTCTCTGCCTTGTGCTGAGAAGGGGGCTGGCCGACCACGCCAAGTGTCCTTCTCGCTCGCCGGAACAATGCCAATCGTGTTCTCCCGGTACTCACTCAACCATTCTTCGAGTTCAAACGCCTCAAAAATGCCAGTTGCCTACGGAAACCTGCATTTCTGCACGGTTTTCCAGATATGTTGGGGATGTCTCTACAAGTACAACGTTTGGTCTTTGTTTTTGGGAAAACCAGGAAATCATTATATAATTTGTTTTTGAACGAATTTTGTGCAAAACCGAGAACAAGAGAAAATCACAGTAGTTCTGATGAACCGCAACCAACTTAGATCTTTGCTAATAATGGCAAGGCTGTAGTTCAGCAAAAATAAAACAGTATTTTGCCGAAGAGATTGCCGTACCGTGGCTGCGGGGGAAAAAACGATAGGAAAAAAAAAACGGAAAGCTTCTGTTTTTTTGTCGAGCGGCCCAATTAGCCAAATTTTGCCTCAAGCCTCGGTCAACGTTGTCCACCAACCACGATTGGCCTTCGACCTCGAGATAGAGACTACCCGCGACCAGCCCTTTTCGTTTCGGATATGGCCACATGAGTGTAGGTGACAACGCCGGAGAGTTCATGCCAATCCATGCTGGAGGGCACGAGGGGTTGCCCGTGTTGTCCTGTGGTCTTCCCTCTAGTACTCTCAGAGTTCTATTATTTCCCGTCGAGAGGCCATGGAGAATGTCTGTCTCTGTTTCCCACACACCAGTCGCCCAATATGCTTTTGAACAACAGTCTGGTCGGCGCCCGCCACGCAACACCGGCGGGAATGTGAGCACTGTACGCCAAGGGTGGGCCTGAACCCCTAGCGAGCTCGCCACGGTCAGATCTCACGACGATGTCGTTGACTTCGTCGAGCGAAGTGTGTGAGCAACGCGAAATCTCGCCGCTTCTAACCAAGACCTGCGAAGACCGGTGACAATGGCAGGCCAAAAGTTTGAAATTCCCGAACATCCCGGCCAAACTTTGCCTGAATGATCGCCTATGGAACCAATTTGGTAGAATTCTTTTTTGAAACTTTCCAGACTTCCGGGGAAAAAACGATTTCTCGCGGCGATCTTGGCCAACATCGGCCTGAGAAATTCTCAAGCAGATCTTGGATTAGACACGGCGCAATTTCGTGCTCTCCACACACTTCGTTCGACGAAATTAACGACAGTGTCGTGAGCTCCGAACGTGGCGAACTCGTTAGGGGCTCCGACCCCCCTTGGTGTAGAGCGCTCACTCTACGGCCTGTGATTTTGTGGCGGGCGCCGATCAGGCTTTTGTTAAAAACACATTTGGCGGCTGGTGTGTAGAAAGCTGGTACAAAAACTCTACGAATCTATCGTCTCCCAACGGGCGAAAAACAGAATTTTGAGAGGATGTGACGGAAGACCACAGGATAATACAAGAAACCTCTCACGCCCTAGGGCATGGATCGAGATAAACTCTTCAGCGCTGTCACCTGCACTCATGTGACCTTGTCCGGAACAAGGAGG
This sequence comes from Undaria pinnatifida, assembly GCA_012845835.1. Taxonomy (NCBI): domain Eukaryota; class Phaeophyceae; order Laminariales; family Alariaceae; genus Undaria; species Undaria pinnatifida. Next base: position 9,678,451 of record JABAKD010000020.1, read on the forward strand.
AGTGACCATGGGTTGTCTCTACCTCGAGATCGAAGGCCAATCGTGTCTGGTGGGCAGTGTTGATCAAGGCTTGATGAAAAATAGACAAATTGACCTGTTGGACCGCATGACCCAAAAAAGAGCCAGAAAAAGAACATTTTGGTCATATTTTCCCCATAGCGACGTTACCCGGAATCTTTCAGCAAATAGCCCCCGAAAAAAGTTTGCAAACTTTTAGGCCAAACTATCGGCTATCCATTGTCATAGGTCTAAAGAGTTTCTCAAGCCCAAGATCGCCGCCAGATTTTATTTTTCCCCCGCAAAATTGGAAAGTTCCAAAACAAAACAAATGTAAAAAAATCGGGGGTCCATGGACAACCGTCCAGGGAGGGAGGGAGGGAGACTTTTGGCTGGTTTCTTCGGAAAAAATAAAAGCTTTTTACTAAACGTCGGCTTGCCGTTAGCAGTGGTCTTAGGACGGCAAGGTGTTTGAAACGGTGGAAGGCATGCAGATCCTTCCTTCTGAGACGAGCAGCAAATGCACCGCCGTGACATCAGGCGGCCCACACACACCCGACAAGGCGTGCGGAGCTTTTTTCTCTCGCATAACGAATCGGCAGGGACACTGGGTGTGACGGATGGATGTCGACGGGTGGAAAAATAACTTTTAACGAGAACAGGCACACAGCAGCGTGGAACATACATGTCGTTGAAGTGTCAGCACAAAGACGGCTGTTTTAGGCCACGTCCGTCACGCCTTATGTTCCATTCTAAACAAGAGCACGTGACGTCGAGACGGCGGTCCGTCACAAGGCTGAGTTTCAGCGGTACGTGGAAAATAATCCAAACTGTAGTTGTTGATGGCTCGCGGTGCCGCGCCCTGCTGTCTAGTCGACACGAACGTACTGTTGTGCGTATGATGTGTGTTTTGGTGCTCTTTGCAGGGCCGACTGCGGGCTGTTCAGCTGTGCTCGCGATACGTAGATGTTGTGGCCATTGGAGCTTGGTCTGTGCCTTCAATTCCGTGTGCGCCGAAGAAGCAGGTTCAAAAACCAAAA
>JABAKD010000020.1:11781987-12014487 GCA_012845835.1 Undaria pinnatifida
AGGTATATGTTTTTGCACAGCGGGCAGTGGACTCCGCGCTGGAATCAGGCGACCATTGCAACAGAATTTTCATGCTCGTACGGCCTACCAGGGTGCGCGGCGAGAACGCCAAGCGCTCCGAGAAGCCACGTGTCATCCAATCGCCCTCTCGTCACAAAACCATTGCCGGGCTCGTCGCAGAAGTACACAGGCTCTTGGCAAATCTACCTCGTTGGTCAGAACAACGTGACGGCGCACAACGGTGGTGCAGGAGGGAGCTTTTACCGTCGGGAGGCACAAGGTATTGGCTCACTGAATAACCTCGTACGTACGTACACCAGGAAATTACTACTATGCGCGTTCGATGAATTTCGAGCATGGGATAACAAGATGACCTCGTTCGCAAAAAAGTCTAAATATCGGCCACGCACGACAAAAAACGATACCTGGTAGGTGTTACTTGGCAAAGCCTCGAAGCTGACTTAGGCGTAACTATGCCGACAACCTCAACCTTGCAACCCCAGCAGCAGTGGCCAAGGTGGACAAGTATAAACAAACTACCTCGTGTTGAGATGAGAGAGAAATGACAGGCACTTTCTTGGACGAACGACGAACAGTTATGTTATCCGTAAACTGTTCGTACACAAAACCTGAACCCGCACCTACATAATCGTACCTCATGCGGGTACAACCACGTGACGTCTTGTGCGCCGGCATCGTACTCTGGAACCGATTTCGCGTTCCTGCGGGGATCACCAACAAAAAATGGTTACAGGTACACGGTATGATATGGTATCAGACGCGAAAAGCGCCCACGGGTTCCGAGCTAAAGCCGAATGTTTTTCACGAGTTTGTCAGAACTCGGCAAGGACAAAGCCTCAAGCTCTGAAAATTTGCATACATTTCCGCTAGGTCATGGGGATCACGAAAATATACTTTTTTTCTTCATTTGGCCATCGTGGTGGTGAGTTACTCACGAACAAGTGGGTAAAACTGAGGGAAAGTCGCATCCGCGGCCCCCCCGAGGAAATTTCAAACCCCTCCGAATCGTACAAAATTTTCAGCTTAGGGTAATTTTGGGGTGCAGATCACGAATCCGTCGTTAGATTTTTGATCCGGGTCGATTTGACGTTGGTACAGCTCCGCAACGTTATGTGCGAAAAGTGGGCGGAAAGCTGAGATTTACTTGGGAATACACTGGAATATCTTCTTTCGCGGAAAACGTTCCATAGGTGGATTAGAGTTCTGTAAACTTCCCCTGTGGGTCATTTTAGGGTGGGGAACACGAAAATATCATCAGAATGTACCTGTTTGGCTTTGCAGTGACGGTAGAGCTGTTCAAAATCTGGCCGTAGTTGAGGGAATCCCAGATTTCCTGGGCTTTTTTGTTTTCGGTTCCCACCTCAAGTTTTTGTCGGAAAAAAATTCTGAGTGGCTCTACCCCCCCTAATTCGGTCAAGCGGAAGCGATTGCGGTCGATTCCAAAAACAACCGAGTTCAGGAACATGGAGAAAAAAAAAGTTCGGGCCGATGATGAACTTTTTTTTTCGGGAACTTTTTTTAAACGTCGTTTTTGGCCGTTTGAGAACGAACTGCGAAGTCGTTTTTTTTTTTTCTCTCCGAGGTGTGGGAAAGGCGATTCGGCTTTAGCCTGGCAAGAATGCTGCGTGTTTCTACGTATTGCGTACATACCATTTACACGGTACGTACGGGTACAGCAGTACCATTATTAATAGTCGGCATACCCCGACTACAACTAACAGCTGTACTCGCGTTTGAATGTACGTGTGGAATGGTTCAAGCATGTACTCGTACTTGTATCAAATACAGCTCGCGTAATTCATACCTGGTAGTTTTTTTTTCAGGTTCGACGTCGGAGCAAGCTCGACGCTACATCGGCAAACTTGGACAACTCGCGTTGTGTTATCGCGTCGTGTTATCGTGTTATGTCCTCACCGATACAGGCTTGATCGCCTCGCCGGGAAAGATCCATCCTCGTAGAGAGCACCCCGCTGTGACGCTTGCAGTCGAGCAATTATGTCTCCTTCCTCCGTGTCACCAATCTCCTCCTCGTCATCCTCGTCGAATGCTTCCTCGTACGCCGACAGGCGAGGCATATCATGTCCTGGTCAGGTCACGATATGGCGGTAAAAGCCACTGAGAGCAATCCCTCTCATGCACGCACAGAGAGTAGTAGAAGTACTCGAAGGCAGATGTCGACGTCGGTTGCGACTCGCTTTGTACTGAATTTGAATGTATTCTACGACGAAAAAGCTGGAAATTTGAAGATGAAACAGTTTTTCATGAGGGTGTTCTGTGAAAACGAGGCGTCGTCGGAGAATCCATGGTGGGAGATTTGAGCAATTTGAGGTTTGGGGCCCTGCCAGAGATCACGACGGCAGGGCGCTAGGACAAGAGTAGTCATGACTAGCCACGGAGGAGGTGGCGGACAGGCCAAAGCACCCCCATCAACACCCGTGAAATGGACGCTTGTGGAAGCCGAACCGGAGACGCCCGAGGGACGCCGTAGTAAGCAGCAAGGGAGTGCGAGGAGAGGACAAGGGGCGAGCGGCGGCTCTGGCTCTTCGGGCAACTGGCGATCTGCTCGTGATGCGGGGAGGGGACGCGGAGGAGGGCAAGGGTTTTCGAGTGGATACCGCGGGCAAAGACGAGGAGGGGGAGGGGGGGGGGGAGGTGGTGCGAGGAATAACCAGGGCCAAGGACGAGGGAGAGGCTATGGTGGTGCAGGAGGAGGAGGAGGAGGAGGAGGGGGAGGGGGAGGTGGAGGTGGAGGAGGAGGCTACGTGGGAGGGGCGACGTACTACGGCAGCCCAAACAGCGAACATGCGAGCTTTGAGGAGCAGAAGGCGTACATGACCAACATGGCGGTTAGGCAGATTGAATTTTACTTTACCGTGGAGAACCTCTGTCGAGACATCTTCATGAGGTCGTACATGGACGAGGAGGTGAGAAGGGAGAATTTCCGTCGTTTGGTGTGGACTTGCGGACCGCGAGAATAGCACTGCTCCTACTACTAGTACGTACAGCTGGAGCTCCAAACAGTAGCTTGAAAGCTCCGTTGCGCCGCCTGCCACCCAGGACAACTCGCGTCTATGATGTATGAGGTTGGACTGCAGAAAATCTTGTGCACCATTTCTTTCTACTGGCACGTGCGGCTAGGAGGTGCTGTCATGGGTTCGATTCGACTTTTGCTGACCGTCAACATTCTGCCCCGTCTCGATTGATTAATAGTTTGCTGAACCCACCGCCACCCACCAGACGTTGTCCTCGTGTACGTAGACTGCAACGAGTACTCGTAGATTTGATGATTTGATATTAATGTGAGCCCAACAACGAGTACGGGCATTGTGTAGGAATTACAGCAGTTGACCACACCGTGGTGGTTGCACGTGATGTACAGCATATATATGCCCGCTCGTATACCCCGGCGTTCTCCCGGCCGAGCGCTTGGTGCGGCTAGACGGGCTTTCGGTCGGAGTTTATTATCATAGAACTCAAACATTTTGTACCTGCTGTTTTGCACTCGAGTATTTTTCTGAAAACAACCGTAATTCCGTGGCTATGCTATTTAGTCTAATGCTGTCACTACTGCTGTGTCGTTCATTCCACTCTCTTCAAGGATTTTTCTGAAAACCGTAATTCCGCGGCTATGCTCCTATCCTCCTATTTAGTCTAATGCTGTCACCGTTCCGTTCATTCCACTCTCCATGCTTTACAGTTTACCGGCGTGTACTCATCCACTCGTCTATTAATAGTCGTGTTACTATTTGTACTGCGATATTATTATAAAACGTGAAAATAGACTTACTTAATTTTGTCTTTCTCAGGGATTGCCCATCCCTGGCCTCTCAGAGCTCCAACTTCCATACGAGTATTACTTGCGGAACCTTTCCAGCTTTTCTTTGCTTTTCAGCTTCGTTCGATATACGAAACGTCAATATTACGGGGGACCATAGTAAATAGGACCAAATATTGTTGGTCAAAATAGGGAAATATATTGGTTTTTGTGTGTACCGTAGGTCCTATTTACTGTGGTCCCCCGTAAATAGTACATACCGGTACTACTACACCAGGTTTGTACGTACCATCAGATACTACGCTGTTGGATCACATGCACGCCCAGCTCAGATCAATCCGGCTATATATGGCCCAGCAGCGCAGCGTAGCGCCGTGCGGAGCCGTGCGGAGCCATGCGGTGCGGTGCCGTGCCCTTCGCTGCGGTGCTGTGTCGCTGCGCTGTGTGCTTTCTTTCGAACATAGAGCAGTACCGGGTATAATGCGTGTGTTGTTGTGTACGGAGTACTACTTTTCCTCTTTTTTCTTCTTCATTAGACTATGTATTTGATCTTTCACGGCCCCCTGTTTTTCCCCCACGCAAATTACCCCCGTACTGCCGATCACAACGTAACACCGGTAACAAAAGCACACAGCACAGCTGAGCACAACCGGGCAATTTGCTCTGCACAAGCAGCTCTTGGCATTATCAAATCGCTGTTCGCACCAAATCGTGGGCCTCTTCTTTCTGCCCCCTTTACATAGTATATGTTTTTAGTTGCATTCTTCCTTGCCTTGCGCGAGCGTAGCGGGCGGCGTCAGCCGCCCGCGGAGTGGAGCCCTTGTATATACTAATAATATTAATACCAGCTGTGAGATCGAAGATTTCGTCTAAACTCATCTTTGCAAGCTGTGTGATAGCACTATATACCAGGTATTTGAGTGTGCCAAATGTTGCAGTATACCGGCATATATATAGTCGTCTGCCAGACTCATTCGAAGGCTGAAGTCTCCACACGCCCCCACCCCCTGCTGACGTCGACTGACCAAAGCCTTAAAGTGGACGACACCCCCGGGCAATACGTCGTAGGTGGGCGAACAGAGCTTTTTCAAACAAGCGGGCCTGCTGCATGTTCAACCGTCTATTCGTGATCATGGTAATATAGTAATGGGTCTATTCACCACTTTTTGACCCTCCCCCAACTATTGTTCATGTCAAGTTACAGCAGTTCAAGTGTGCAAGTTTCAAGCACAACCAGCGCGTACGACGTATCTCTTCTTTTCTCCCTTTTTCCGTTTTCTCCCATTTTCTCCTGTACCACCAGGGATACATTCCAATCGCGTTTGTGGCAAACTTTCCGGGGGTGGCGCGATTTGGGGTGGAGCTTCAGGATATTGCTGCAGGCATCCTGGCAAGCGATACGTTGCAGGTATTTTACGATTATCATACACAACTTCAACGGCAGTTTCGTCTTGATGTCTGAAAGCTCGAGTAGAGGTATCGTCCTGCCTAAGGTCTTACCCAGCCCTACACCATGACTGTGTTCGTAGCCTTGTGTGAATCAGTATCAACCTGCCTAAGGCCGTACCTTCCCTTGTAATTTACTCCTGTAGCGTACCAGATACAAGTTACCCATGCCCCATGCACTGCGTAGTGCATTAATACGTTGGTACCGGGTGTGGTCCTTTTTGTTTGTGAATTGTGCTTCAATATAGGGTATTCGGCAAACTGCATGTCCCTGACTGCATCTAAAATGTCATCGAATATACAAATTCCATTAGGTTTGCAGTCCGCACGTTGTGATTAAAATCGTTGACTTGTCCGGCTCTACATTAGGGTCTACCTCGTACTATGCCCTCGTCGTCGCATGCTTCGACCGTCCGTGGTTGCACGCCGTACACGTCGGTGAAAAATCCTGAGCACTGTTAGAAAATATGCCCGCATTGCATAGCGTTCGAAGCATTTCACTCGGCGTCGTATCATACACTCTTGTGGCACACTCTTGTGGTGAAAAGGTCGATACTGAGAACGAGACGATGCGCATGCGGGAGGGATGGGAGGTGTGGCTGCTTCCTAACCAAGCTACTGGAAAGCAAGGGGTACCACGGTATATCAAGGTCGACCCAGAAACTGAATCATCAGAACCCTCAACTGGAGAGGATGGAAAAAAGGCTGGAGAGGATGGAAAAGAAGCTGGAGAGGATGGAAAAGAGGCTGGGGAGAATGGAAAAGAAGACGGAAAAGAGGCTGGCGGGGACCCGGAGGAGGTAAAGACACGCGCTGGTACACGTACATGGTTTTTTCATGTCGTGAGGCTTGGCGAAATATTGTCGGCATTTTTCAGACGGCGTAAGAAAGCACCTTACGACCTTGCTCGACATCTCCTTGACCGCGGTGTTGTTTGCCTACATGCTACCAGATATCCCACTACTGTTTGTATGTAGCTTGGATCAAGAACATTATCACGTAGACGCGACGCTCGTTTTGACGTCCGTATCCGTCGGTTTTTTGTTTTTCTTTGCCGCAATTTCTCAGCATATTTGTTGGATAGGACAATAACAAGAATATTTGCGCGGAAGCTTTTTTCGAAAAATACTCAACCAACAGTAGACAAAACGGGATTTATTCCCCTGCCGATTCTGTTGTGTTTGCGTAGACGACAATCTAAACCGACTGGACAAACGTTTCGTGCCGTATGAGACAGGGGAGTGGAGGTATTCAAGTATTGTTGAGCGTATAACAAGCAGCGTAGCAAGGGCTATCCAGCGACGGGCGCCGTAGCAGAATCAACCGCAGTCCCGCCGCTGCTATCCCAAGTGTAGCAAGCACCGCGATGCAGTTAGCAGCATCAAGCGCCAGTTCTAGCAGCAGCAGATGCAGCAAGACTAAGCAACAGCAGCAGCATCTGACTTCAAGCAGCTTGTATTTTTGCAACTTTCAATTTTGGGGGCGTATACTACTCGCGGCTGCTTCTGCGCTCCAGCCTATGCGCGCCACCGTGCCGAAGCGCTACGCTTGGAGCGCGCACGGTGCCCGATTTGGGAGCTCGGCACATTGACCGTCGCGGCCAAACACCGCGCCGCCGTCGCCGCCGCTGCTGCTGCCGCGGTGTTTGGGATTGAAACTATATACTAGCTGTCACGCTGTCGCGTTCGACAAGGCGGTACGAGAGCGAGTAGAATTTCGGAACGATACATTTTCCACGACACGAAATGGGCGCAGAGCGTGTGCCGTAGCAGTGGCCCGCCGGAACAACCCAACACCGCTCATCCGCACCAGCCACACCTTCGGGCCTCGGTGCCTTCAGCGGTTGCCATGTCGTGTCTATGCAGCAGCAGAAGTGTTTGTCGAATTTGATATTTTAGGTGGCCGTGTCACGCATGAACTATGCTCGGTGATTATTAGAAAACAACATGGAGAGCAAAAACATACCGTACGTTTCGTCATATTCGAATGAATATATCTTGGCTAATCTTTTTCAAAAAGTAACGCCGCTCCGCCCTTCGGCGTTTGCTTTGGAGTTCAAAATACATGAATCTGCGCTCTTAAAAAGCACATGTGAACACCTTGACCGAGGTGAACACTCAACGCCGCAAAACCCATCGTAGGCATCAGCACCTGTTCCAAACTGTTTTTTCTTTTTCTGGAGCTCACGTGGTATTTTAAGGGTGCCGCACGCCCAGAAACGTGGAGTTTTAGCCGTGCTCCTGGTACACATCGTTTCGATATTCGCGTGGTTCGCGCCACGAGCCTGAATGCGGCCTTCCCCTGATATCAAGAATGTTCACGAATGCACCTTGGCTTTTTTCCTGGTCGAAATCGACGATTGTTGCTCGTAGATAACGATTTCCGCCCCACGCCTGTTTTGTTCTCGACGTGCCTGTTTTCTGCATGCCGTGTAGACGGCGAAGAAGACCGAACGGAGCGAAGATGACCCCGAAGTGGGGCACGAGGTGGAAGGCACGCCCGACGCTGACGGATGCGAAATAAAGGCATTAATGTCGCCAAGCAATGGCACCAGCGAGGAAGGGACGCCGACGCCGACAGAGGCGAGCGAGGGGGTTACAGATGCCTCCGTACCCAAGGAGGTAGTCGTTGAAGCAGTCGTCGAGCGGGCAGATGTTTGTTCAGCAGGGGAGGACCAAACGGAGGCCGAAATGAAGAAAGAGCTAACACCGACTGCGCCGGCGTGGACACCAGAGAGTACCGAGAAAACAGACGACGCGCAAGAGCAAGAGTCGCATCCAGAGATATCTCCTGCCGCCGCGCCTCCCGGTGACAGGTGACGTGGAGGAAGATACCCGTCGTGTACCCGTACATGAGAAACACTATCGGAAACCGCAGGGGAAACCATTGTGGTGGACTGCGACGATCGCGGCCGACTCAACAAACGAGTTGAACGCTGTTGTTCCAGGATTTGAATACCTGAGTGTCCCTGCCTGCTCCGGGATTATGGGACTTGACTGTCCGTCTGGAGCCATCAGTGCGGAGTGTAGTGTCAGTACAGTAGCCGGACTTTAGCGGCAGCTGTCCAGAATCATTGCGAATACGTGAAATGACGCGGCGGTGTTGCGGTGGTACGGGTGCAGTGTCTTTCGTCTGTTCGGAAATGGTATACGAGTAGTTTTTTTCGGGACGCTTTGATGTGCACGGACCAGTGTCCTTTTGCATTTTTTCCGCGTTTGGCTCAGGTAGCGGCGGCATTGTGCCGCGATGCCAACCAGCGCATTGTGGGGATTTGATATTATTATAGTGGAAAATAGTTGGGTTGTATGGAAGAAAACGACTTCTATATTGTTTCTGGGGCGAAGGCATTGTGCGTTACATAGCACAGGCGAACTCCCCCATGAGTGTTTCGTGTTTGTCGGGAACATGGCTTGCTACCACACCTCTCACTTTGCAAAGTAGTTGCGGTTTTCATTCGTTCAAACGATTGTAGCATGTTCGCACAGTGGACTCCATACATGTGACGTGGCGGTTAGGCGTTTTGATTACTCTTTGTGGAGCATCACCTGTTTTGCGCTGCAAGTTGTTTTGTTGAAGAGACGTTGAGGCGGCAGTGGATGGCACAAGGGGCATGACTTCAGCACTTCTAAATTTTACAGGAAAGAACATGACTTTTTCAGCAGGCCTCAGGTTTCAGTGAAACTTCACAACAGCAGCAGCATTGAAGCTTTCAAGGGCCTGTTAAAACGGTAGACGTTGGAATCCCGTAGCGTTAGATACCCGGGGTTCTGGCAGGCTTCCGTGACGACGAGAAGTATCGCTGGACGGAGATGATTGGTTCATGTCAACCAAGTATGCTGTCATTTTCCAGCGTCTTGCACATAGAAGTAGAACGGTCAGGTTACCCAGCCGATACTCTGAATCAGCCAAGCTTCTAGTTTCTAGCAAGTTGCAGTCGGTAGATGAATTGCCCGGTAGAAGGGGCATTTGTTATGGTATTATGTACCGGTAGAGAAAGGCATTTGGTGCCCGCAGTTTCCTATTGGCATTTTTTTTTGAAGTTTGTGGAAACAACCACCGGACGTCTAGATTTGCACCTGGTTGTGATCTGTCTTTTGTCTATGTTGAGGATGAATGGAGGTTGGGCTCGTCGGGCTCTTTTCCTTGGGTTACGCTGAATGAAGGTGGCAACTGCGACGTGGTCTTGGAGACGGTGTCGTGGTGACGTCCAACCAATCGTGGACAAAGACGAGAGTTTCTTCCCGCAAGCCTCTGCGTTCTACGTGCTGTGTTTGCCCGCACACATTGTTTATTTATTCAGCTTGAATTTTCAGAATGAGTTGCCTGGAGTTGCCTGAAGGCCCAAGAAGGCGTCGGCATGTTTCTGTTGCGAGACAATCTTGTTTTGGGTCAAAGGACCACAGGAGCTTTTTATGATACTTGGATTGAACACTGTCAATGCCCTAATCATACGCAAGAAAATGCAGATCTCGGCTGATACATCGAGCATCGGGGTTGATCCACATTGCCCAACGCGTAGTATATTTGAGAACGGATTGTTTTCAGTGCATCATCTACCAGGCTGCCGACTACTTGTCGCCCCCTGGCGTGTACTTGCTGAAATCTTTGGCCATCTGTTCCGCCCCCAAAACTTCGATGGAGTAGCCATCAGGGTCGAAAATGAATGCCAGTCCTTTCATGTTGCCTCCATCGGGTGTCTTGCGGAAGGTCACTCCCTCCTTCTCAAACCTTTCGCAAGCTGCGTACACGTCTGGCACGGTGATACCGATGTGGCCGAATCCTCGAGGGTCCTCGTTGCCACTGTGGTATTTTAAGCCAGCCTCTGTCTCCGTGCCCCAGTTGTGCGTAAGTTCCACAGCACCCGCCTGACAGCAAGAAATGGAGATAGCGTGCAAACAGTACATCGAAAAGTCTTCGCGGAACTTGAGCTCGAGAATCTTCAGAGCTATTCGTAGGTGCTTCTGCACGAAAGCGTGTTGTACGATACCAGGGAGCATTCATGCTATCGTTCTATCAATAGTCACTTTTCTTCCTTGGGGGATTCATTTTCCTGGCAGGCACAACCGCCCTTTCTACGAATTATGCACAACACATCGCACCCACGAGAAGTGCATATCAGACAAATTATTAGCGTTCCCCATCTGTCACCCTGGCTTAGCGGGGTAAGTAAGACACACAACTTCTTCCAACTTGCCAAGCAACGCGCACCTGTTGGAAGCACCACCGAGTCCGTTCCTTTGGGTCGGAGGGGATGTCAGCTTCATTGCAGTAGCCGACAAAATAAATACTGAACTCCCATTCCGCGAAATGGAGCTCTTGCATCAGTCTGGCAAGTGATACGGAGCAACAAGCACAAAGTACGCAATCTATTACGGGGGTGTTTCGCATATAAAAACTAAAAGGAGATTCCTGCCGCGAATGAGAAAAAAAGTCAAAGCAGAAAGACGCATATTGGTATATACAAGGATCGTACGGGGCCGCGGGGCCGCCGATAGGCGGCCCCGCCCTCCATGAAAGTCGCGTAAAAAGAGTGTGAGACGGGGTGAAGGTGATGACTCCTACCAAGGCTGTTCATGAGTATATGTGTTTGGGGTGCATGTGAAAATTGGATATGTGGCATTGGGAAATATTGATTAGGAAGTGGATGGCATGCCGAAAGCAGCAGGAAACCGTGATTTGGAATCTTGAAAATTGCTTGTGGGATGACGTGCTCTCAGAGCGAGCAAGGGTCGAAAAAGAAAATACTTTCAGTGGTTGCGCCTATCTAGCGAATTACTTGTGACGACTGACACTGCACTGGCACTTCTGTAGTCTACTGCTGCGAACATACAATAAACAAAGCGTTTATGGTCACTGCAAGCGGTAATGATCTCAAGCTTTCTTGTGTTTGATTTTCCTGCCGTCATACTGAACGCAAGGTCTGGGGAAACTTTGGAGAGGTTCAGTAGAGAAATAGCAGGAGAAGCACCCTTCATGTTTTCGGGACGTGGAAAAGCTGAAAGACGGGGTGGGTGTGGTGTGTTGCGATCGTGCGAGCGTTGCATAATCCGTTGAGACGTCGTAGTGCTGCTGTGCGGATGGGACGTGGCGACACCGCGAGGCCGCCGGAGGCCGAGCGGAGCTCGGGAGTCGCCGCTTTTTTGAGGGGGTCTTATAACCAAGATATTTTCAAAGATACGAAAAAACGTCACGACCACCTAAGGAGCGTATTATATAATAAGAATAAGGATAAGGATACAATAAGGATATCAGGGTCATCTCCAACAGGCACGAAAACACACCCACAATGGAAAGCAGTACTTGTACAGCAGTTAAATCAGTGTGGTATGATACGTATAAAACAACGAAACAACGGGGCCATCTCCCACAGGCACGAAAACACACCCACGAACTATATCACACGTTCTACCCACCCACGTGCACCCCCACCACCCACCCACCACCCGCCGACCAAGCCACCATCACAGCAGTACAACAGCAGTGGAGCAGTACGTACCGACGAATCCACAACGGCAGCACACAGCAGCACATCAGTACGCACCACAGCGGTACACCTGTGGTTAGTGGTACGCCAGGAGCTGGGTGGGATTTGCGCTTTCTTACGATTCTGCACCTTCCGGGGGAGAGCGCGAGCCGTCACCCACCACCCACCCACCGACCAACCCACCATCACGGCAGTACCACCGCAGTGGAGCAGTACGTACCGACCAATCCACAACGCCAGCACAGTACGTACTACGCCGGGACGCCAGGAGCTGGGTGTTGTGGTGGAAAAAACCAGGGCTTTTCACGGGTCGGGTCAAATCTCGCGGGTCGGGTCGGGTCGGGTCGGGTCAGCTGACCCGACCCGACCCGCGAGATTTTTGAGACGTCTTGACCCGACCCGACCCGACCCGCAAGATTTTCGAGACGTCTTGACCCGACCCGACCCGACCCGCGAGATTTTCGAGACGTCTTGACCCGACCCGACCCGACCCGCGAGATTTTGAAATCGTCCTGACCCGACCCGACCCGACCCGCGACAATCCGAGTGACCCGCGAGATTCCGCGAGATTCGGGTCGTCTGGCGGGTCACGTTAACTTGACCCGTGACATTTCTCACGGGTCAAAGTCAAAAAGTCACGGATCAAAGCATGTATACCTCGGTCGGTTGGTTGGTCCTTGGTCCCTCGTACTTTTCCCAGTATGTATGCCGTGTTCTCTGCGTTTTTTACCGGCATTGTTTGCAGCTGATGATTATGTCATGTGGTGTGCGCGCGAGAAATAGGAAAGAAACCGCAACCCACAAGCATGGACATGCCCGTATCGTTAGACCACCGGGTCGACCCGACGAGCGACCCGACGAGCGAGCTAGTTATAAAACTTGTTTACAAGTGCAACCTCCGGCCCCGGCAAGCAGCCTAGCTGAGCCGCCTCCGGCAGCAAGCCCACAATTGGGGCAGTGGATCTGCCAGCAGGGGCTGCGATCCGCGAGGATGCGTTGTCTGCTGCTGGTGCTTGCTGCTGCCAGGGTGCTGCTGCTGCTGTGCTGCTGCTGCTGCTGCTGCTGCTGCTTGCTGCTGCTGCTGCTGCTGCTGCTGCTTGCTGCTGCTGCTGCTTCGACAACGGCTGCTCTTCTTCTTGCTTTTTTACGTTTGGTCACATTTCGTACTGGTATGATAATTCTCGAGCTAGCTACTACTACTACTACTGCTGCTGCTGTATCTATTTTCTATCTGTGCAGTCTCCAGCCCCGGCAAGCAGCCTGGCTGAGCCGCCTCCGGCAGCAAGCCCACAATTGGGGCGGTGGGTCTGTCAGCAGGAGCTGCGATCCGCGAGAATCCGGGGTCTGCTGCTGGTGCTTGCTGCTGCCAGTGCTGCTGCTGCTTCGACGACGACTGCCCTTCCTTGCCTTTTTACGTTTGTTTGGTGACATTTCGTACTGGTATGACCGTAATGTTACTGCTGTTGTTGCGGCTTCAGTAGGAACGGGATTCGCGTCACACTGCCGTATGCCTTGGTACGAGTAGCTAGGGGTACTGCCTGGTGATTGTTCTGCACGCTGTGATGACATATGATCGGAGCATCGGCACGAGGGAGGCAGGAAGCCGAAATGTTTGTATTTTATTGGCGGACCCGCGGGTCTGACCCGCGGGGCGCCTGCACGACATCAACGTGGCTCTCAGCTGCAAGTTTGAAAAAGGCGGATCCGCCGGCTAGATCCGCGGGTTTGACCCGCGGGTCAGCCCAAAATAACTCACGGGTCATTATGGCTTGACCCGCGAAGTGACCCGTATCTCGCGGGTCATGACCCGACCCGACCCGCGAGATTTTGAAAACCTCTTGACCCGACCCGACCCGACCCGCGAGATTTTGAAGCCTTTTGACCCGACCCGACCCGACCCGCGAGATTTTGAAAACCTCTTGACCCGACCCGACCCGACCCGTGAGATTTTAAAACGTAATGACCCGACCCGACCCGACCCGCGAGATTTTGAAACCCCCTTGACCCGACCCGCGGGTCGGGTGATGACCCGTGAAAAGCCCTGGAAAAAACGAGTTTAGAAGGAAATAACTCGAGTAGCATTTGTTGTTCAACACTTCTAGTCTACTTCCTCACGATGGCGTCGCAGACAGGACGTGGGTGGGATTCGCACTTTGTTACGATTCTCCACCTTCCGGGGGAGAGCACCAGCCGTCCCCGGGAGAGGCTTTTCATGCCCCCCGCTCGCGGAGTTGGGACTCGTCGGCCGTTGTATTGCCGTGGCCACCGAGGGCTTGCGTGTGGGGCGGGCGTGGCA
Organism: Undaria pinnatifida; assembly: GCA_012845835.1. Lineage (NCBI taxonomy): Eukaryota > Phaeophyceae > Laminariales > Alariaceae > Undaria > Undaria pinnatifida. The sequence continues at coordinate 11,796,010 of JABAKD010000020.1, forward strand.
CGGGCGTGCGGTCGCTAGGGGCCGGGTGGCGAGCGGTAGAGCGGAGAATTGTAAGTGTATTGTTCTCAGAGTTGGTCTAATCGCGCCGCTTCGCTGTGAGGCGTCACGCGTAATATTAGTTAGCCATATCTGTAATTTAATAAAATACTATTAATACTAGTGGTACTCCCGAAGTATGCCTGTTGCCGGCCGGTATGGCGGACAAAGAAAAATTGATTGGTACTGTATCATTCTCTGTACCAGGTATGTACGTACTAAAATAACAAAATAATAACAGGACAGTGCGGCAGTGCAGCAGTACGTACGGTAGTAAAGGTATCATTCTCTATATATAAGTACTGAAAAAACAAAATAATAACAGGGCAGCAGTACGGCAGTGCAGCAGTACGTACGGTAGTAAAGGACAGAGGAGTGCAGCAGTGGGGACGGTGGGACTCCCATGCACCAGTGGGAGGCCGGTATTTTAGAAACAAAAAAAAAAGTTCATCTCCCACAGGACGAAAAAAAGACTCCCACGTACGGAACGGCCCACCCGCCCACCACAGACGACGTAGTGCACCCTCCGCCCACCCACCGACCAAACCTTTACTACATACAGCACTACAGCAGTGCAGCAGTACGTACAGCAGTAGTCTACACCTGGTACGCAGGGAGCAGTTAGTTGGTTGGTTCTTGAGGACCCTGTACGAAACAGGAAACAGACGGGGGGAGCTTCATATTTTGACGATACTCGGCCGTCTCGGGGAGCGAGCGAGCAGCCATCCACCACCCACCCACCACCCACCATCCACCCACGGACCTACCCAGTACAGCAGTACAGCAATGCAGCAGTACGTAGAGCAATACACCTGACAGGCGAGCAGCAGCCGATTCGTTGGTTACAATGCTCTCGGGCTGGGCGGGATTTGCAATTGTTTACTTTTCCTCGACACGCCGGGGGCCAAGCGAAAAGCGCTCGCGTTGCCGATTCTGCGCACGGCGAGCGGCGACGGCTGGGCGCTGCTGTGATTGGTCCTGGTGTTGTTGTGCTTGCTGTTGACGCAGGCGCGCTTGTCGTCTCGTGTCCATGGCTCTGTCCATGGCTCAAGTGGCCAAAGGCCAAAAGCAACTCGAAAGTGTAATGTAGTTGGAGTTCGACAAAAAAAGAAGCGGGCAGCGAACGAAGAAACAGCGGGGGGGGGCAAGCGAGCCGTCCCCGGGAGGGCGATTTCCACGCTCCCCCTCGCCGAGGTGGGACACCGATGCCCGTTCTTTCGCCGGCACGTCGTAGTGCTGCTGTGCGGATGGGACGTGGCGGCATCGCGAGGCCGCGGGAGGCCGAGTGGAGCTCGGGAGTCGCAGCTTCTTGGGGGGGTGTTATAACCAAGATATTGTCAAAGATCCGAAAAAACGCCACGACCACTACCTAAGCGTATTATATAATAAATGTGGAACTTTAGTCCCTTCGCAGGTTTTCTCTTTCTCTGGTGGAGGTGTGGAGACACACCGTGGTGGGTTATGTGCGCAACCGCACGCTCGAGGGTCAACGATGAGGAAACACCTCAGAGTCTGCCTCGAGGAGCCAGGATGATCTTGAAGGATTATAGTGATAAGGAGGCCGTACAATCTGCGGAATAGGGACTGGTATCCACATCACCCCCCCTTTTTCAGACGTGCAAACGTGCGCGTCTTAAACGTATGAGGTATTCACTGCCTCGACGCCAATTGTGGAACTGTAGTCCCTTCGCAGGTTTTCTCTTCTCTGGTGGAGGTGTGGAGACACACCGAGGTGGGTTATTTACGCAACCGCACGCTCGAGGGTCAACGATGAGGAAACACCTCAGAGTCTGCCTCGAGGAGCCAGGACGATCTTGAAGGATTATCGTGATAAGGAGGCGGTACAATCTAGGGAATAGGGACTGGTATCCACAATAAGGATATCCTTATTATACAATACGCTTAGGTGGTCGTGACGTTTTTTTGGATCTTTGAAATATCTTGGTCTAAACACCTCCCCCACAAAAACGGTGACTCCCGAGCTCCACTCGGCCTCAGGCGGCCTCGCGGTGCCGCCACGTCCCATCCGCACAGCAGCACTACGACATGCCGGCAAAAGAACGGGCGTCGGTGCCCCATCTCGGCGAGGGGGGAGCGTGAAAATCGCCCTCCCGGGGACGGCTCGCTTGGCCCCCGGCGTGGCGAGGAATAGTAAACAATTGCAAATCCCGCCCAGCCCGAGAGCATTGTAACCAACGACATGCCGGCGAAAGAACGGGCGTCGGTGCCCCACCTCGGCGAGGGGGGCTCCCGGGGACGGCTCGCTTGGCCCCCGGCGTGGCGAGGAATAGTAAAACAATTGCAAATCCCGCCCAGCCCGAGAGCATTGTAACCAACGAATCCGCTGCTGCTCGCCTGTCAGGTGTATTGCTCTACGTACCGCTGCATTGCTGTACTGCATTACTGGGTAGGTCCGTGGCTGGGTGGTGGGTGGTGGGTGGTGGGTGGTGGGTGGTGGATGGTGGGCGGTGGGTGGGTGGTGGGTGGGTGGTGGATGGCGGCTCGGTCGCTCCCCGATGGCCGAGTATCGTCAAAAAACGAAACTCCCCCCGTTTGTTTCCTGTTTCATATCTGGTACAAGGTCCTCAAGAACCAACCAACTAACTGCTCTCCGCGTACCAGGTGTACTGCTGTACGTGCTGCTGCACTTTTTGTTTCCTGATTCATACAAGGTGCTCAAGAACCAATCAACTAACTGCTCCCCGCGTACCAGGTGTGCTGCCGTACGTACTGCTGCACTGCTGTGCTGCTGTATGTAGTAAAGGCTTGGTCGGTGGGTGGGTGGAGGATGCACTGACTGCGTCTTCCGTGGTGGGTGGGTGGCCTGTTATTATTTTGTTTTCTTAGTACTTACATAGAGAGCTTTGAGGATGATAGAGCACCAATTTGTTTTTTTTTTGGGTGCAGGTGCACTGCTGCACGTACTGCTGCACTGCTGTACTGCTGTATGTAGTAAAGGTTTGGTCGGTGGGTGGGTGGAGGGTGCACTGCGTCGTCCGTGGTGGGTGGGTGGGCCGTCTTTTTTCGTTCTCTGTGGGAGATGAGCCTTTTTTTTTGGTTTATAAAATATCGGCCTTCCACTGGTGCTTGAGAATACCACCGTCCCCACTGCTGCACACCTCTGTCCTTTACTATTAATAATACCGTACGTACTGCTGCACTGCCGTACTGCTGCCCTGTTATTATATTGTTTTTTTAGTATTACATACAGAGGATACAGCACCAATTTGTTTTTTCCCGCCTTACCGGCCGGCAACTGGCAAACTTCGGGAGTACCACTAGTATTTTAAAAACGTAAAAATGAGAAAGAAAAAAAAACATCTCTGCCTGACTCGGCGAGGCTCGCAGTCACGTCCTATAAATAAAACTCAAAGTCGGTCGTCTTGACCATTCGACCATACCAAAGACCCATACACGTACGATCGATTCGGAAAATATCGTTTTCCCGTCGACAATCAAGAGCTGAGGATGGCTGAGAGGTGGGAGAATGCGCCGAGGGCGACCTCCGGAATGCCCGACATCACAGTAAGTGGTTCTACAAGGGCTCCGCTCTGCGGGCGGCTGACGCGGCCCGCTACGCTCGCGCAAGGAAGAATGTCACAAAATGTGAAGGGGCAGAAAGAAGAGGCCCATGATCTGGTGCAACTTGCGGTTTAACAATGCCAAGAGCGCTCGTGCCGAGCTGCTTGCATTGTGCCGTGCTGTGCTTGTTGGTGATGTCCGGGCGATGTCACGGTTGTAATTTGAGGGAAGGGAAATCCCGAGAGGACAATCAACGAAGAAAGCGAGAAGACGAGTACACACGTGCATTCGGTACCTGGTACCTGGCACTTCGCATGATCCCTGGTACTACGGTACATATATATGCGCGAAATAAAGTACAGCGCAGCACGGTGCAGCACCGCACGGCGCTGCGCTGAGCGGCTGCGCTGCTGAGCTATAGCTGAGCTGAGCCCAGGGTTCATTTTTTGCGATTGAACAACGTGGTACAAACCTATAGTACTATTAGGTGGTATGATACTTCGTATGGTACCTGGCTGGACGAAAGAAAAAGTACAGCGCAGCACGCAGCACGGCACAGCACTACACGGTAGTGCATCTCACGGCAGGGCACGGCACCGCACGGCACCGCACGGCGCTGCGCTGCTGAGGTGCGGTGAGCTGACGAGCCAAGCTGAGCTCAGCTGGCACCAAGTAAGATGATACTTTAAGTATTCAACTCCCCCCCCCCAAAAAAATAAAACAAAGGGACAAAGAAAAACGGGGAAAACAAAATCCAAAATCAAGTTGGAATAAACGAAATTTAATCGAAACGGTTGAAAAAAAAAAAGAAAAAAAAAGGAAAACGAGGCAAGAAATCAAAGAGAAGTTGGACCGTTCCGCAAGTAAAGCAAGGAGAATCAAACAAAAGCTTAACTGTTTCGCAAGTAATGGAAGGAGGCGGTGTTCAAGTGGGAGGTCTGATATGCCATGGGATGTACTAACCGCGCCCGCTCAGACGAAAGACAACGGTAAGCAAGTCTACACTTGCATATTCGCAACGTGGGAGATCAATCATGACCTTGGGCGGGTGGCAAGGCGTTCTGGAGATAAAAGTTGCAGCGCTAAACTTTTCCAGCGCTCAGTTTGACGTATACCAAAGCCGCCGCATGAAGCTACGAAGGTGTCGAAAACGCGAACTGCACTCGCGCCTACCCCTATGATAATCCTCCTTGAATAACAAGATAAATTCCTGCATCGTCTAAACGTACACCACGTTACTCAGGTTGACCAGGCAGCATCGCACAAGCTATATGTTACCCCGCCAAAAGTTAACGTGCAAACCACAAGCGTCGCGATTCGCCGGGGAGACGAATCGATTGACGTACGTATTGCGTAACTATGCGTCAAGTTGGTCTGCATTGCGTAGAACGCCCACAGACAGCGTGAAGTTTTCTATTTGAGAACTTTTCTATTTGAGAACTTTTCTATTTGAGAACTTTTCTATTTGAGACCGTCTCGGCGGGCGGAGAGTTTGCCTACCTCATGCCGAGGACGCGCGTGTAGAAATCCAAGCTCTTGATCGGGTCTTTGATCCTGAAACCGGTATCACAAAACAAGGCAAAATTCGAACGTATTGTTATCAATCGTCAAGGTGGTATACGGTGAACAAAGTTGATACAAAAGGTTATTTCCAACAGCGCGTAACACAAAGAAGACGAAACGCCCTCGAGGGCTGACTAAACACGAGCTATCGGGCGGAGGAATGCCAAGTTGGCCATAAAAAGCAAAGTAATTGTGCAGCGAACATCATCTCCATACCTGGCTCTTCACCACATGAAATTAACTATTAAATAGGTTCGTGCGAGCGATAAACCTCGACGGCACCTTGCTTCTATTGCTTTATATTGTGCAACCACTATTAACGTTGCTTGCTGACGAGCAGCGGCGCTGTGCGTCAAATGGCAGCGTGTAGCCCGCCAACTGGTTGGGTTGGGTCAATCATGCACGAGTGTGCTCTCGAGGTATCGTGCGCTGTCCTGTGAAGAATTTTGTTGTGGTAATCAGGCATTAGATACCTAGCACACACTGTCACTTGGTATCATACCGATACTTCGTGGCGGGGGGACTGGTCCGTACCTGAGCATGGTCTGCTGCATGATGAAGTCCTTGGTTGCCTTGTCCGGCTTCTTGCAAATAGCGTCATCGATGCCCTAACAGAGCGGCGAAAGATAGCACAGCGAAAACCATCAATTGTCCAAATCACGGTTTAACGGGCAAACTTACCGCTTCAAACCTTAACCTTTACTAAAACTGCACGTTACTCTCAACAGATCTTCTCGCGGAAAGAATACGTACTGTCGGGACGGGCGCAGTCAGTGCCGAACGATACCTAGAGAACCCTGATGGGAGAGCCACCAAAACGTAGAGTCAGCACGTAGATACCTGGTAAGTCCGAGCTGTCCAGGTTTGAAGTTTGAGTTAACCATTTCGAACCGCTGTACAACACAAACCCTCCAATGTCGACTCCAAAAATCATCCGGCACCAAATCGTCTGTCCCCCAAAACGTGGTTGCAGGTCGTACTCGTTCTCATGATGCGTGCAACCAGGTAAAAGGCGCTTCGCTCCATGAAGGAAAAATAGAACAAATTATTATTATGGAAAGGTGTAACATTGGCCGACGACGCATCATCAACTAACTGAGGGTTTACTTTTATGTTTTAGGATCGCCGCCAATAAAAACGTCATCACATCTTGCTAGTGGGTAGTGTAATACGTAAGTTGTGGTGACGATACATAAAGCCGTCCATGCCGCTGCTGCAAATCCCACCCACCCCCGCCCCCAACGCCCCCTCCTTCCCCACCACCCGCAACATCGCCTAGACACTAGCACCACGCGTATAGAAAACCCCTACATCTATGCGACCTAAAGCCCCCTCCCCCCCCCCGCCCCCCGCCCCCCCCCGCCACATTCCCCCCCCCTCCCCCACAAGAAGGATTTATAGTTTCCACGCACAAGTTGACCTGCCCCACCCGTCTCCTCCCCCCCCTCCCTCCCTCCCGCCCCCTTTTGATCAAAATCAGGCCCCCACGTCCTTAAAAAACCCGCCCTTCCCTCACCGGTTATTCGACTTACAGGATTCACTTGATAAACTGATGCATTTCCTTCCACAGCTGTCAGATTTTGTCCACCCAGAAACGGGCTTTATACTTTCTGCGCACAGACTGCTTAACATCACCCTGTTGATCCTGATAGCTACATTGTAGATGCAAAGGGAGTCGCCGACCTATATCCTTAATGAGGACACACAACCTATAATACGCGCGATCGGAGTATTACACACAGCTTGCCAAGATGAGTGTCGACAAAATATTCGATCTCACAGCTGGAGTGTATTTTAATTGTTATAATATACAATACACCTGGTACCTGATACGTACTTATATTTGCCATTTTACCTTCATCTGCTTGTACTTGTCTATATTTATCTGTATGTTCATGTATCTATCTGAACGTACCTATCATTATCCTTATCGGTACCAGTTAATACAGTGGTATAGTGATGTAGTGGTGATGATGCTGATGGCCAAAGAGGCCTACACGACTATGCCAGTTTCAGCATGCCCCGCTCGGCATATGCTCTATCGTGCCGCACCGGACCGCCCATTCCACCACGAGCGTCTCACGGTCGCCCCACACGTCAGCCCTCGGTGTCCCCTGAGAGAGAATGACCGCCGACGCCGAACTCGGCGAGCAAGAGGCGGGGGAAGGCACCCTCCCGGAGACGGCTCGCCATCTCTGTTAATTAATAATATAAAAAATGAAATACACTCCAGCTGTGAGATCGAAGATTTCGTCGAAACTCATCTTTGCAAGCTGTGTGTGATACTCCGATCGCGCGCATTACGAGTTAATTAATATGCGGAGCGGGCAGAGGTCTATCATTGATTGCAGGTGGTGCAAACTGGTGATTTGAATATGCCAATGGCCCCGCCTCCATGCTCCAGGAAAACCACCCGGACGCCACGTTGGTATCTTGCTGTAGTACTGGCGATGTATATGCCTGTCTCGACGTTTTGTGACTACAGAGCTTTTGCCTCTCTCTGGGATGACGAATTGGCACGGACAGTAGGTGTGCTGGATGACGATGGGTGCAAAAAGCGGTTAAATAAAGACACACACCCAGCAATGTGGTTGAAGTGTCAGCAAATAGACGGCTGTTTTCGTCAGCCACACCTTAATATAAACCATACTAAACAAAGTATATTACGTCTAGACAGCGCGGTCCGTCACAGAGCTGATTGGGATACTTGCAAAAATTCCAACATAGTTGATGGCTTTATACCGCAATTTTCAAGGAGCAACAACAACGAAGAGGAAAGAAGGAAAAATAGTGTGGTTCTCGGCCAACACTTTTGCTTTAGTCTTCTTGCTTGAGTCGTCGCACTCTGGTTTCGACAAGAGCGCATTCCTGTAAGACGTCGAGAGTTCGTCGAGGCAGGTCCGGCAACGTGTTCTCGCAGGCTTTGATGGGCTACAAACGAGTACGGGCTTCGAACCTGGGAAAATCAAAATGGGCGTTTGCTTTTGGAAATTAGTTTTACCGAGCAAACCGAATGTGTCTGTCCACATTACCATTTGGGCCAGTGTCTTTGAGACATGCTGCGCATGATATTGTCAGGCCCATCGTACAGATGGGGGGAGGGAGAAGCTCAGCTGCAGATATCGTAGTGGTGGCAAATGATACAGAGCAGGCACCTCCGATGTGGGATGTGTTTTGGCAATCGGGGATGCAGTGTCCGCCTTCAAGAAATATACTGAAAAAAAGGGAACTACCACGTGCTGCTGTGCTATTTTCAGGAGGTCGATCGACGAGACGCACGGACGGCGTCGCTTGACCCGGTCCTGGTCTCGTGTGTCCTGCTGCTGCTAATACTGCCGCTGCTACTGCTTCTGCTTCTACTGCTGCTGCTACGAGTACAGTACGAGTGCCTGCGAGTACCGAGATTTCTTTCATCTGAAAACAGAACGTAAACACCCAACAGTGTACTCGTAATTCGATTTTGTTAATGTGTTCACTTCCCATCTACTGTACCACATGGCCCGGTATGCCTTGGGTATACTGCTGTTTTTTTGTTTGCTGGTATCCCCCTGTGTTTTCCGTATTCACCCAGCATCGCATCGGTAGGGCTGTCAGTTGGCTGGCTAAAAAATTCTTATCTGGTTCTTAGTTGGTATTCAAATATTAAAATGCAAGGGCTCCGCATGAGTGCCGTCATTCGCCGGCACCCATGCTCCGGGTAGGGCAGGGCAGCACTTCGACTTGTTCGATTCAATATTCGATAGAGCAAAAACCGTTACCACACAACACATAGTCTACGCGTGTACAACGTAAAGTAATACCAAGAGATTGATATAGACTAACAGTGGACTACTTACTACTTCTGTCGTTTCCTCCGTTTCTCCGTTTCTTGCGTGATCCGATTTCGAGCTTCGTCATATATATTTCAATCGGATAAATCCGAGCCCACGCAGACTGACCCTCTAGTCTGGCCACGAAGGGACGTTTCGAGTGCGTTTTTTTACGTTTCGACTCAACCAAGCATCCAGGGCCAGCAGAGGGATGGCCAAATGTTTGCTGCATGTTCTCTACGTGGCAACCGACAGGCGTGCACTGAGTCAGCTTCTTCTGCTACAACATGCATTATACCATAATATAATACTTGAGATGCATTTCCTTCCACAGCTGTCAGATTTTGTCCCTCTCAGAAACGGGTTTCATAGTGTCCGCGCACAGACTGCCTAACATCACCCTGTTGACCCTGATAGCTACACTGCAGTTGCAAGGGGAGTCGCCGACCTATATCCTTAATGAGGACACAACCCGTAATACGCGCGATCGGAGTATCACACACACAGCTTGCAAAGATGAGTGTCGACAAAATATTCGATCTCACAGCTGGAGTGTATTTTCATTTTTTATAATATAATACGCGCGATCGGAGCATCACACACAGCTTGCAAAGATGAGTTTCGACAAAATCTTCGATCTCACAGCAGCTGGAGTGACTTTGTGTTTTTATAATATCTAGATCCGAGGCTCACAGACCGACTGTGCCTCTGTGTGTATAGTGATCGTGGAGAGACTTGCTGACGGTATTCTAGGCGTGAAACACGGTGTCGCTGCCTTCGTCATTCAATTCCTCGAATGCTATTATAATAATGCTGTTACTTGTTGCCGTCGACCTCTCTCGTCTGGTCGATGGAATATTAGTAGTACGCGATAGCACTGAACAAATAACTTTGTAGTTGAGAATTTCAGATTCGATCAAGTTCTAGACAAAAATATAAACATAAAATTCCTGGCATGGCCTTTTTGTCTGATTGCTGGTCGCTCATTGGCCGGAAATCGTACATAAAGTAACCGTCATCTGGGGACGATAGGGTCCATTCCCAGAATCATAATCCATTCACATATATAAAACTCCGACAACCCGGGAAAGAACACGGATATATCACCAGGATTGATACGCGCACAGTGTGGAAATCCCCAATGCCACCGACCGGCCCATCCCTATCTGGCTGGGGTTCGTATACTATACAGCTAGCTCCACTCGGAGACGATAGGGTCCCATCCCCGGTCCAGGAGTCATTCCATAGATCTAAAAATTAGACAAACGGGGGAAGAAAACCGAGTTCTCTCGGGTCGACACCGCCCCCAACGGTGTGGAAACCCCAGTTCCATTGACTAGAATCGTTGATTGGTTCGAGCTCCACAGCGGCCCCCCACCCTAGTAGGAGGATGGCAGAGGCTCACCAACCGATGAGGGGCAGTTCCGTCGCACCCGGGGGAGATAGGGCCCCATCCCCGGTTCAGAAATCCTCCGAATCACTACAAATCCTCTGAATCTCTACAGCCCCAGCAACGCGGGAACTATAACGATGATCTCCCGGGTCCCCGCACGGCGTGTCAACCCCGACTCCATTGGCTTATTTCTCGTGATTAACTGGTAGGCTTTGACCCAATAAGCTCACAACTATTTCGGCCGAGCCGGGTTTTCTCGCATACTTCTCGCATACGGCAAACATTTGAAATGCGAGCGCAGTTCAATGAGACATTTGCATGATACGTTGCACAAAAAAGCGATTTTGAGCCTATAGTCTATCAGGTTGGCGTGGGGAGCAAGCACGCTCAAAATGAGGATGAGAAACACTCAAGTCTTGCACAGCAACAACAGCACCAAACGCAATATAAATGGACGAATTAGAGCCATTTGTATGCAGGATTCAGGCCATTCAGCCCCTCCCAGTTATAAGCACAATTAATTTCAAACAGAAATGGGGTGTTCAAAGAAAAACGACATAATAATATGTGGAACAAAGACTGGCACGACTCCAGCATAATAACCAACCGTGGAAGAAAGCGTGAAATTAGGCCAAAACAGTGCGTATTTGACTCACTGGCATAATGGTCGAATAATCATGGAATACTTGCTGCGCCCGAATAATCACCTCTTTGTCGCTTATGCGGCACCGAAAAAAAACGCTGAAAATTCCGATTTCATTCGCTTATCGGGTCAGAAACCTAAGCTCGCTAATATTTTCGAGGGTTTCTTGCATACTACTCGCGTAGGGCAAAAAATTGCCATGCGGCTGCAATTCGTACCAAACGCTCGACCTCGGGATGAATCTATGCAGTTGGTGCCCAGAGCGCCGCGATAAAGGCATTCGGGACATAAGAGGGGTCAAATCGCCATGTCCCGGCATACTAACAGCCATATATATTGCCCACAACAGATAAGAGCAATGAGCGCCTGCTTCGGCTTGACACAGGGTGATCTAGAATCGGAATATGATACCTGGTACCCCTTTTTTTCTTCCCTGTCTTTTCTATTATTTGATTTTTCCAATTGACTTGCGTCTGACGTGCGTATGCGTAGTGATAGGTACCACGAGATATTTGTGCAGAAGAACTCTATTTTTTATGATACTGCTACATCGTCGATTGCTGTGGCGCACAGAAGATATTGTCAACAAGATTCCTATTACTCTGTACATCATCGGTTAATTCCTGTCAAACACGAGACGGCATTTTCTAGAAGATCCCTATATTCTATTATACTGTCATCAATTAATTGCTGGCGCAAACGATGTTGTATTGACCAGCAACAACAACAGTCAGTAGCCAGCGCAATTCTTGCAACCACACAACAAAGCGTTCGAAACACTACTACCTTGATAATCACACCTACCGTTAGAAGTGCATCCACGTTTCGTTTGTGGGGATAAATATACATGGGATTAGTGTGAGATATTTATTATGCCGTCCTGAAAGATGGATGGTGGATCATGGACCAATATACACGGAACGACTCCTTGGAGCGGAGATGAAAAAGACTGAATAAATATCGTTTCTCAACTGCGATTTTTAAAAGCGACTCCGTTCGTTGTGTTTGTTTTCTATTTGTTTAATGGTCTGGCCTGTTTCGTTGTGTTCTCGTACCCGGTACGCCAGCATTTGACTTGCTTTATACCTTGATGAGTTGCGATTGTTTGGTTACTTTGTCTCACAGTCTGTGACCACAAAATAATACCTGGTAAGTTGTATCTCTCTAGGATGAATCATCACGGACACTGGGTGTAATGATGTTGGGTATGGAACGGCCCCCCTCGAAGACAACGAACGCTCGAACAAAGGTATTTAACCTTGAAATCCGATATCGGAGAGTAACGACACAGCAGTCAGTCGTACGATGTGCACAAAAGGCCAAACGCTTCGAGGTGTGACCATGAAAAAGCGTGGAGACGAAATAAGAAGCCAATTTGGAAATGATGCCAACTTAGAAATAACTGTTCCCCGTATGTTTTTTTCGTTCAAGCTCTGCATATGCCAAGATCCAAGAATAGCTCGGGCGTATACCGCTCAAAATACAAAAATTTGCGCACTTCTCGCTTGTCTCGCTCAGCCCACGTACCTGATTCCGGCCAGGTGCGAAACGGATACGGCAGGGCGAGGGGCGTTTGAGCCGCCCCCCGAAGACGGCGCTTGAACGAAGCTATTTGGCCGAGAATTCCAGTTCCGAGAATCGCATACTGAGGCCGAGACGGAAAAAAACTCCTGACCGAATCCTCCCAAAAAGAATGATCATATATATACAAGGGCTCCGCATGGGCGCCGGCATTCGCCGGCGCCCATGCTTCGGGTAGGGCAGGGCGGCACTCGGACGAGGAAAAAAAGGGGGAAAGGTTGTAGCTGTTCGATTCGACATTATTGGAAGTTTGAAGTAATGCCGAGAGTTTAACACGAATATGAGGTTCTAAAGATCATAATTTGACATTCCATGGCGCCCATTCTTTGGGTGAGGAAGGGTAGCACTCGACGAAATAAGTTGTAGTAATAAAGAAATTGAAGCTTAAAGTAATGCCAAGAGTTTAATACGAACATGAGGTTCTAAAGGTTTACTTTGATGGAAGGAAAACATATAAACGAAGGAAGCAAGCATAGGCGAAACACTGTTATTAAAGCCGTCGCCAAGTAAAAGTAGGCCAGAAATGCCGTAAGGAGAATTTGAGAACCTGCTTGGCTTCGAGGCTTCGAGGCGAAAGGAAAGAGGAGATGTCATCAATCAAAATGATATCGGACGGAATGAATGGTTGAAGATGTTTAATTTACGGAAGAGAAAAAAAGAAGGCGCCGTTGATTGTGCTTCGAAAACCCCTCGGTGTTTACTCCCACAGTAGACGAAGAACTTACCATGTTTGTTTACAAAATACACTAAGAACTCACTCACAGAAAAAAACCAAAAAAGACGACACTGCATGCCTCTAATTAGCTACTTCAATGTACGCGGCACTTGCACTGGTGAAGATATACAAAAATTAACAACGAATTATGCAGACTTAGAGAGGGGCGCTAAAGGGGACCTAGAATGCCCTCGATCCAATAAATAATAAAGGGGATATAGAAATGCCTTCGATCCAATTGGTACTTTCAACGCAGAGAACTTACACCAGAGAAATGGCAAGCTAAACGGAAAAAGGGGGATAATCAAGCCTCACACAAGACAAAATAATCCTAGACCGGTATGAAATCGTACCACTATCACTAACAGCCCCCGACTCTGTGGAAGGTAGGCCTCAAAACAACTTAATCCGTATGACAGATCAGTATTTGATTGTACCACCTCGTAGTCACAAAACAGCTCTCCGACTCGGCGTGAGATACACGGATGGGTCCTCCGGGCTTACTTGCACAATGTACGAAGAACTCACTTAGAGAAGAGCTCGGGGATATAGAAAAATAATCCAAGACCGATATAAAATCGTACCACTATCACTAACAGCCGCCGACTCTGTGGAAGGTAGGCCCAAAAACAACTTAATCCGTATGACTGATCAGGTTTGAGCCTATTGTAGACCAAGCACGCTCAAAATGATGAACACTCCAACAGCACCAAACGCAATAATATAAAAAGGCGAATTATTAGAGCGATCTACTACTACTGGTATAGCACGCGTTCTTCTGGACGTATCATGACACATATATGTGTCGTCTTGCATCCACACCTTCAGCCACATGGCCAGCACGCATACAGCACATGACAGCCCAACAGCACACACGCAACCAACCGCTGCGCGTATGAAGCCTACAGCGCGGCACCATGAATAACAAATGACCGCGACGGCTGGATTAGCCCTTTGACAGACCGGCGCCCCTGCTCTCGAGCCCGGGCAAGATGTGTGTTTGTCTTGGCCTCGAACCTTACCAACTCTAAGATCGCAATTATTTGCGCGGTCGCAATTCGGCTGGTCATTTGCGTCATGTACGTTGTCTAGGAGATATTTTATTTGTTCGTGAAGGGTGTCCGTCAAATTTTGCTTCCTAATAAAGTTGTATTCCCGTTTTCGTCGCCAGCCGAAGGTACCCTTTCGCAGATAGATGTCGTAGTATGCACATTCGTCTATGAAAAGCACGCCATCGCTCACGCGTTATTTCTTTTTTTTCTTTTTGTAGGTTGTCCGTCGTTGTTGTACTAATATCTTATCAGACTGTAGCAGATGTAATTTCTTCATGTGCGTATTCACCCGACAAAGTTATTTTATACACATTCTTCATGCAGGTTAGTAACTCCTTCTCCAGAATGTTTTTGCGTAAGGTCGCGCAAAGGAACGGTTTTGAGCCAATCTGTACCTGCAGACCAAGCACGCTCAAAATGATGGGACACTCCAACAGCACCAAACGCAATAGTATAAACAGCCGAATTATTAGAGCGATCTATTACTGGTATAACACGCGTTCTTCTGGGCGTATCATGTGTCGTCTTGCAGCCACACCTTCAGCCACATGGCCAGCACGCACACAGTACATGACAGCCCAACAGCACACACGCAACCAACCGCTGGACGTATGAAGCCTACAGCGCGGCACCACGAATAACGAATGACCGCGTAAGGTCGCGCAAAGGAACGGTTTTGAGCCAATCTGTACCTGCAGACCAAGCACGCTCAAAATGATGGAACACTCCAACAGCACCAAACGCAATAGTATAAAAGCCGAATTATTTGAGCGATCTACTACTGGTTTAACACGCGTTCTTCTGGACGTATCATGTGTCGTCTTGCAGCCACACCTTCAGCCACATGGCCTGCACGCACACAGTACATGACAGCCCATCCCAACAGCACACACGCAACCAACCGCTGCACGTATGAAGCCTACAGCGCGGCACCATGAATAACGAATGACCGCGACGGCTTGATTAGCACCCTCTTGCAAAGTTGTGTTTGCGGAAACATTATCAAGTACCGTTTGTAGATGATGCCAATTTTGTAAATCATCGAGGCGCGTGCAATTAAATGCCTGGTGCACAATCTGTAACCAAACAGCGAAAAGTTGCACATGCCACCGCAGAATTCCGAACATTATCAAGTACCTATTTCTTGGAAACATTATAACGTGCGGTTTGGAAATGATGCCAATTTCGTAAATCATGCAGGCGCGTGCAATTGAACACACCTGGTGCACAATTTGTAACCAAACAATAGAAAGTTGCACATGCCACCGCAAAATTCCAAACATTATCACGTACCGTTTGGAAATGATGCCAATTTTGTAAATCATTCAGGCGTTGCAGCCATTAAGATTCAACAAATTTTCCAAAATTCCTCCTCGACACTCGCTCGTCTCGCTCGGCACCCGTCCGCGTTCACGTCGATACGGCCGCGTTCACGTCGATGTGCGGAACGGACACGGCCGGGCGAGGGGCGTTGGAGCCGCCCCCCGAAGGCGGCGCTCGAACCAAGCTATATTCGACCGAGAATTCCAGTTCCGCGAATCGCATACTTAGGCCGAGACAAAAAACTCCTGACCAAAATACATGACACCAAGGAATGATTTTATATATATTTATATTTATGTATTATAGTTAGTTGGGGCTGTGCGAAGTATCCAACTACTTTTCGCATTTGGGGGCCCTTGCTTGTTGGGAGGCTTGCTTGGTACGGGGTACGTACTTCCCGGCTAATGAGGTCAACCCTGACGACGAGACTTTGTCCCATCGCGATCTACTGTGTAGTACAATTATGTCTCGTTAGTTGTTAGTATGTTCAGTGTCCAGTAGATGATGAGTACCATTGGCTCGGGTGTTTTGAGTTATGGTCGCACTGATCTGCGTGTATTCAGCGAAGACCGTAAGGATCAGAAACGAAACCTCGTAGAGCACAGGTTCGTTTTCCTCGTAGAGCACAGGTTGGTTTCGTGTCCACACATTTGTTTTCTGTGCACAGTGCACATCATGGTTTTGGGTTCAGTTGGTAACTATCAAATACCACGGAGGGTAGGTACATTTGCTACTAAACAGCTCAACTAAGAACTGTTAAGTATACATTTTAAGGTCAGTCTAAGTCTCAGTTTAGGTCTCAGTATATCATAAACTCAGACGACCTGTTCGGTGATCCAACCCAGAGTTCAAGTTGGCCGATATTTCATACTTCTTGAGTAATATGATGCCAAACCTCGTGTTTCGTACACCGCGAACAACCTACCTGGTACTCCGTTACCGTGCTGTTGGTGATGCCGATCAGTCGCCACAGAGTTATCGAGCTCCTGTACAATATACCAGGTATGCAGTGCCAGGCATGCACGCCGTTCACGGCAACACTCGTCACCAGGTATGTGGTATAATATAGCTGTCAGATTTTGTCCCCCTCAGAAACGGGTTTTATAGTTTCCGCGCACAGACTGACTAAAATCATCCTGTTGACCCTGATAGCTACACTGTAGTTGTAAGGGGAGTCGCCGACCTATATCCTTAATGAGGACACACAACTCGTAATACGCGCGATCGGAGTATCACACACAGCTTGCAAAGATGAGTTTCGACGAAATGTTCGATCTCACAGCTGGAGTGTATTTTCATTTTTTATAATAGAGTGTTTGCGAAAATACGTTTCTAAAAATTTACTTGCCTTCCGCTAAAAAAAGTAAATTGCCTTCCCACCGAGTTTTTGGTGTGTTTGCGCTAGCGGTAAACAAAATCCTGCAGGCGACGCCTCCGAAATTTAGAAGGGAAACGCGGATGTGCGCGATTGTAATATACGTACGAGTACAGCAGCAGCAGTGCGAGTTACTGCTCTATAGTACTATACGATACGAGTACTCGTTGTACGTACTCCAGTCTCGAGCCTCTCGTTTCAGGTGCAGCAGTACCTGGAACACGGTACATGCAAGCACCCAACAGACTACAAATCAGGAGTATGGCGGTCTGTCTCGCGCGTAAAAAACTCCTTGTGAGCAGGGACTACCTCATTACACGTGCTACAAGCAGAGCAACGCCTTCCTCATGCGACGGAAGGGAAGGCGAAGCGCAGTTTCCCCATGGAACGTGGACCTGTTATTGCGAAGCACCACCCTGCGAAGAATCTGCACGCAGCGGTTTAGGGCAGAGGAGTTTCCGCTCCTCTGCCCTAAACCAAAAGTCATGCCACGCTTCAGTCGCGGTGATGTTGGAGAAGCGCGGTGGCTGCTGTCGCACAGATGGACCGATACGAGTCCTATCTTGCCAGATGCGGCACACGATAGCCGCAATCAAGGCGCGTGGTGTCGCTCTCTGCGTTGAGGCTCCTCTCCGCGTGCGTGCGTTCGACTCCGCCAGCTGCGAGAAGTTCACCACAGCTTGCAGCAAGCGCTGAACCCTTGGTCACGGACGCAGAGGGCAGCAACAGACGGTTCATCACCGGCCTGCTGCATATCTCTGATGTTACGCCTGTGCGTCGTGCTCAGGGTACTACCCTCTCCATCCTCCGTGCGTTCGTTGCTTGTACTGCTGCTGTGCAAACAGCGGTGCTTGTCCTGTTTGTCCCGTGGTTGGGGCGCTATAGACCCTTGCAGAGGCGTTCTGCCTCGGACAAATGCTCGGTGTATTGTAGGCCAATGAAACAGAGAGACAAAATTTACCGTAACTTTTGATCAAAACCTACCTTCGGCAAAGTACATTTTTGCCTTTTTTTCAAAAATTTACCGCAAATATTGCCTTCGGGACAATTTTTGAAAAAGTAAATTTCTAAAAACGTACTTTCGCAAACACTCTAATATGTACGTACGTACGTTTGTTTCGAGTACTCGAAGCCAACATTGTCTGAATGGAGCTACGAGAAACCCGCATATATACACGCTCCGCAGCAAACTGGCACGAATACGTATACCACAGGAGACTCCATGCGGAGCAAAGAAAGGCGGTACCATGCCCTGCATCCGTCGCACACGCTGAGGAAAAAGGGATCACTCACTGGAGGTCTCCCAGCGAGGGTTCTGATATCCCGCTTTTGTGGTGCAAGCTGTACAGCACCGGAGCCAAGAGCAGCAGTACGAGACGTTGGCACCGTAGAGTGAAACGCCGCAGCTGTCGCGAAGACTAGCGCTGGCAGTGCTGCGACATTCGCAAGCAATCATCATACACCAGTACATCAGGCAGTCAGGGTTAGTGCGGCAGGTACTGCTGCTGTAGATCCAAAGGCAAGTCAGTGTTGCATGTATGGGTGCATACTACTGCTGTTGTTTGTAGTCGAGCTTTCGCGCACAACAGGAGTAGCGACATGGAACAAGTGGAATGCGGCAGTTGAATAACAGCGTGACAGCTCGCGTTAGTTGGTGCATCGGGGAAATGTGGGAGAGGCAGACACACCTGTGGTCCCGACGAGTCTGCGCACCGCCATGATGCCACAACAGCAAGTGTTGGATGTGCATGCTGATCGTATCACCACAAACGGGGAGGTTCATGTCGTGTCCCCAACAGAAAAAGCCCTTGTACCAAACCAAACCTACGGTGTAACCGTCGTTCGTGTTTCGTGCTATTTGTTAAAATCTTTTCAGGACGGCATCTGTGGAGTTCGACGAATTTCGGGTCAATACTTGTACTCATCTTTGCAAGCTGTGTTGTTGGTACTTGTAATATACTACAAGAGCTCCGCTCCGCGAGCGGCTGACGCCGCCCGCTACGCTTGCGCAAGGAAGATTAGATTTCAACTATCAACAATAAATGTGAAGGGGGCATAAAGAAGAGGCGCATGATTTAGTACAACTAGCGATTTGATAATGCGTAGAGCTACTTGTGCGGAGCTGATTGCCCTGTTTGTGTTGCGCTGTATGTTGGCGATGTCACGTTCTGATTGGCAGTATTACGGGGGACCATAGTAAATAGGACCTACGGTACACACAAAAACCAATATATTTTACTATTTTGACTAACAATATTTGGTCCTATTTACTATGGTCCCCCGTAATAGTAGTACGTACGGGTGTAATTTGCGAAGAAAAATCGCGAAGAGGACCGAGATGGAGAACAAAACCAACGACTAAAAAGCAAAAAGACGAGTACACACACGTACCACAACGGTACCTGGTACCTGGTACTTCGCCCAATACCTAAGGTTCTGGTGGTACTCTGTGTGATTCTAAAGAAGGGACAGGGCTCTGCTCCGCAAGGCTGCTGACGCCGCCCGCTACGCTCGCGCAAGGAAGAATGCAACTAACTGAAACATAATGTAAATAAACATTAACCTTGGGCAGAAAGAAGAGGCCCCACGGATCATTTGGTGCGAATAGCGAAGAACTGATGATAATAATAGTGCCAAGAGGTGCTTCTTGTGCAGAGCTCGTAATTGCCCTGCGCTGTGCTGTGTGCTTGTTGATGTCACGTTCTGAACGGCGCAGTACGTGCGATATTTGCGGGGGGGGGGGGATGGGGACCGAGAGAGGACAATCAACTGAAGAGAGCAAAAAGAAGAGTAGTACACAAAACACGTACGTAAACCTTGTAGACTATATTTTGAAAATTGAAATGCACTCCAGCTGTGAGATCGAATATTTTGTCGCAACTCATCATTCAACCTGTGTGTGATACTCCGATCGCGCGTATTACGGGTTGTGTGTCCTCATTAAAAGATATATGTATCATACCTGGTACTACAACAACTACTGCTATACACTAAATGGTAACTACTGCTGCTGTATGTTCAAAAGAACGGACAGCGCCGCACGACACAGCACCGCAAAACGAAGGGCAAGGCACGGCACCGCACTGCGCTGCGCTGCCGAGCTATATAAAGCCGAGCTGAACTGAGCTGGGGGTGCATTGTTTGTGATCCAATAACAACGTCATAGAGTCTATAGACTATATGTACAAACCTGGTGTAGTATTAATAGTACCGGTACGTGGTATGATACTTCGAATATTACTGGCATGTACGTGTGGATATGTCACGGAACCGTAACAGATACCAGTCTCTATTCCCTAGATTGTACCGCCTCCTTAATATTATCACTATAGACTAATCCTTCAAGATCATCCTGGGCTCCTCGAGGCAGACTCTGAGGTGTTTCCTCATCGTTGACCCTCGAGCGTGCGGTTGCGCATATAACCCACCTCGGTGTGTCTCCATACCTCCATTAGAGAAAGAGAAAACCTGCGAAGGGACTACAGTTCCACAATTGGCGTCGAGGCAGTGAAGCTCGATCGGTTATCACTATAATAATCCTTCAAGATCATCCTGGCTCCTCGAGGCAGACTCTGAGGTATTTCCTCATCGTTGACCCTCGAGCGTGCAGTTGCGCATATAACCCAACTCGGTGTGTCTCCACACCTCCATTTAAGTTGGAGAAAGAGAAAACCTGCGGAGGGACTACAGTAGTTCCATATACGCACTAATAAAAAATTATGGCAAAGCACGCAGCATGGCAAAGCAAGGCAAAGCACGGCAAACACAGCGCTGCGCTCTGCTGAGCTAGAGCTGCAGGGCATCGCAGGGCAATGCACGGCGCTGCGTTGCTGTGAGCTATAGCGCTGCGGTGGGGTGCTGGGCGGCGCGGAGCTGATGAGAGCCAAGCCCAGATCTCAGCTGATGAAACTTCGCCAAGCACAAAACAAATGGTGGGAATCAAAGAAAAACAAAACAAGTTGGACCGTTCTGCAAGTAATGCACAGGCGGCAAATAAGCGGCAAATGGTAGGAAGTTCAGCTTACTATAATCAGCTTACTATAATAGACAAAAAGGAAAAAAAAATCGTGAAAAAGTTCGAAATCGTGTTGTTGGCAGAAAAACCAAATCTGCAGGAAGCAGCTGGGAAAAAGTCAAGAGACAACCAACCGACAAAACGAGCAGAAACAAAAATAATAAAGGCCGAGCAAGAAACCAAAAAGAAAAACTGGACCGCTCCGCAAGTAATGCACGACCGTCCGACCCCGGAGATGCCAGGGATGCACCAACCGAGCACTTTCAGCAAAAATGTCTAAGTAAGTAAGTCTATGTGATTGGGAGGGGTCCTAGTTTTTTTTTTAATATATATAAATAACCCTAACTTAGCTCTTAGGCGAACCTGACCATTCTTTGATCTGCGGATCTCTCCCGCCACTGACCGCCTTTCCGCGCGGTTTCTTCGCCGAGGCGCGCCCCCGCCTCGCCTGCAACGCCCGGCTTAGCGGATCCGCCCGATCGGCGCCGTAGCGCCTGCGCGAGGCCTTAACGTCCAGATCTACGGCGAGATCTACAAAGAATCGTGCCCTGTGAGGGTTTTGGCGCATTGCCCGCCGACAGGGCTTATAGCTTCGCGTTTTTTTCCGCGTACGTGTTCTCTGACCTCCGACCCGGGGGGGGTCGGCTACCCGGCCGCTGTCAACTCTGTGGGGGCCTGCGCGGGGAGGCTCGGTGCTCAGATCTGGGACGGACGCCCCGAGAACACGTGCCACCCAGGCTTTGTCGAGAACTGCCATCGATGTTTGTTTTGCCCGAGAGAAAGATGAGAGAGCTACTGCTGCTGTACGTATACGTGTACGTATGTATGTATAGTCTACAGCAAGTAGCACGTGTGATATGGAGAGTAGCAGCTCATGCACTGTCAACGTTGTTGCGGAGCTTCTATGGTTTGTACAGCAGCAGCTGTCGTCGTACCTTTTTAGCGGGCTGCGCTGCATGATGTTGAGGGTTTCAACATACAGAAATGGCATTTGCAAACGGGGATGGGGAAACACGTTTTTTTTTTTTTCGACGTTTTTTTTTCTTGTTCTCTGGCGGAGGAGGCGCGTAGATGCGTAGATGTACACATGCATCGGGTATATATCGAAGACACGTATGTACGAAGTATCAGTATGTGTGTGTGTGTTCTTCACATTAAACCGTGTGTGTGTTCTTCACATTAAACCGTTCTTCTACTCGTCGACATCCAGCACACCCAGTGTCCGTACTGATTCTTCACCCTAGAAAGATCAGCTCTGTGGTCACAAGCTACGACACAAAGATAATGCATCGTAATGCATTCGACAACGCAATGTCATGCCCTAGTACTGGGTACGACAGGCACAACATACATACGTCAGCAACAGAAATACATTGGAAGAGAGAAATACGAAATAAACAAAAACAAAAACAAAAACAAAAAACAAGAAAAAAATAAGAAAACAAATAAAAACAAAGATAAAAAAAAAAAAAAAAAAAAAAAACAAACAAACAAACAAACAAAATGAAGGGGAAATCGAAGAAACAACCCAACCGGAAAGGAGAGCCAAAGCTCGGAAAAGAAACATAATAAAATGAAATAAAATAAAGTAAAGAAAACCAAAATAAGATAATCCGAACACGAGCCAAAAAC
This sequence comes from Undaria pinnatifida, assembly GCA_012845835.1. NCBI lineage: Eukaryota > Phaeophyceae > Laminariales > Alariaceae > Undaria > Undaria pinnatifida. Next base: position 11,818,669 of record JABAKD010000020.1, read on the forward strand.
CTGGACACGGAAGGAGGGAACAAAGGGGAAAAAAATACCCCAGAAAAAGACGAAAAGTGCTATGTACCTACTAGTCGGCCTGGTACCTTGCTACCCTGTCTGCCATCTCCTTCCTGCCTTCGTCCACCGCGGTCTCCCTTCTATTCCTCCTGTTGCCCCCCCTGCCCCCATTCCCTTGGACGGCTTTCCTTCTACTCCTCCTGTTTCTCCCCCTCCCCCCTTTGTGTTCTTCTCATTAAGCCAAAATACCTGAGCAAAAAACTTGGTATCCAGCTGCACTGAATCTCGTGTTGCCGGGCCGTCGAGTTTCCTGCAGGCCAATGAAGTCACAGCCGAGTTGCTGGCCTTTCGCCAGTACACGCTCGTCATGCCCATACCCGTTCTTCCCCTTTACGGCCAGGGTACGCACGTTGTAGGTCGCTACCGCCACAAGTGCCGCCTTCCGTCTCTTACGAGTCTCGCGTGCTGCTTTCTCAGCCAGCCGACGAGAGGCTCGTCCCCTCCTCCGTTTCTGTTTCTGTTGTTTCTTTTTTCTCTCTATTAATGTGATGATTGTGGCTCTCCGTTTCGTAGCCCGGTTCGCGCCTTGGTTTCCGCTGGCTGGGTGCAGCCGTCCCAGCCAACGCCGACACTCCCATCCTTCCTGTCGTGCATGCGTACCCACGCGGTGGCCAGCCTCTCCACTCCCCAAGCTGCCCACGCTGCGCTCTCTGCTGTGGTGATGTACCCGTCCTGCCCCGGGGATGAACTCCTCGGCGTCGGGGTTAAAAAGAAAACCCATCACCACCACCCCACGCGGTCCTTAGAGTGAGCAGTTCACTAGCCAGACCGCGCAAGGTTCCCTCTCTACCCAGCCCGAGGCTCGATGCCCGTGTGACTGCCGCTAGACCGCTGCAGGTCCTCGCGGGCTTCCTCGGCCCACCCCAAGGACGGGGCAGGCCGAAGGAGAACGGTAGTATGTACAAGGTATCAGTGCTACTGCTGCTGTACTACAACAAACAGTACTTTTACCACGAGCTGTGAGCAGTCCGAAGTATGTGGGTTGGATATGCATGACCACTTTCAAAAATACACGTACGCTTTACTTGCGGAGAGAGATGAGAGAGCTGTACGTATACGTGTACGTATGTATGTATCCGCAGCAGCAGCAGCAGCCTACAGCAAGTAGCACGTGTGATATGGAGAGTAGCAGTTCATGCACTGTCAACGTTGTTGCGGAGCTCCTATGGTTTGTACCGCTGCATGCTGTAGAGAACTGTCGTTTATCCAAACTTCAAAATGCATTCTGCCGGTGAGAGGAGGATACTTTCTTCACGTAGAGAAAACATGAAAAAATACTTCAGCTACGACCAATTTAACTGTTGAAACTTGAAAAAAATTCCAGAATTTGAGAATGAGCATGGCGCTAAGAGAGCTATAGGAACGAAGTCTATAGTCTACAGCAGCACCTATGACGGGGCTACGCATGTTCTGCTGTGAACGCTACGTAGGGCATTTTCAATACCAGCTGCTGTGGTCACACCTTTCTGTGAGTAATCGAATCACCGTTGGACCGCCTCCTGGCATTATTACGCCGCACTCGGAGAATCGGTGAGTAGTTGCAGCAATATGCCGAAATGTCCCACATCTCGTCTGTCGGCTCCCTCCCCTGCGTGGGTTTCTCTGTTGGGCGTGTTGTGTTTTCTCGGTTGCATTTTCTGGAGCTTGGCCAATGTTATTGCTTCATTAAATCATAGATAGTCGTTGTCGCCCTATTCTTGCCTATGACTTCCGCTTCGACCTCAGGTTTTAGCTTCAAGTTTTTTGCCTCTTAGGCCATTTCTTATGCAGTCGGATTCCGCCAGTCGAAAAAGGCCCTTTTCGACTGGACTTTTTTTCGACTGGATTCTTCTGGTCCTTCTTTTTATCGTCAGTCGAGTTGATTTTATAGTTTTTGTGCTCTTCCTAGAGGCGGTTGGTGTGAGGGAGTACTGCTATACAGCAGGCGAAATCGGTTGGCAGCTCTATGCTTCGCGCTGTCTCCGCGAGCAACGGCTCGACGAACCTTCGTCCTAGCGAGTTAGTGGCTTTGGGATTAGCCGAAAGCCGCCAAAGCTACGTTCGTGGAGTTGCACTCAGCCGAGAGCCGCCAAAGCTACAGCAGGCGCAGCCGTTGTTGGCAGCATGGGATCGAGACCGCGCGCTGCTGCCGTCGTGTGATACACGCTGCTGGCGAGCGGAACTAGGAATGCGCCACGCTGACTTGCTGCGAGAATCAACAGCAGGGATAGCCAAGCCAGCGTCAGCGCCTTGTATGATACTGCAGTGTGGCACCTGGTATGGGTGTGTGGCCGTGTGGCCGTGTGGGTGTGTGTTTGGTGGTGGGATGGGCGATGCGATTGGTTCAAAAAACACGTGTAAAACTTTTTCGGCTGAGTTTTTCGACTGGAGGATCCAGTCGAAAAAGTCGAGTTTTTCGACTGGATCCGCCAGTCGGAATTCTCAGTCGAAAAAAGTTGAGTAGAAAAAGCCCTTTTTCGACTGCGTAAGAAAGCCCGATTTGGGCTGCAGTCGAAAAAGGCCGTTTTCGACTGACAAATCGGACTGCGTAAGAAATGGCCTTAGAGGTTAGACAGTCAGAGTATCTAACCATGTTTTCGGTTTCGGTCCTTTCATGTTTTCGGTTTCGGTCCCTTCCCTGCGTACACTCGTCAGTTGTGCGGTTCCTTAAACAAGTTTTGATTTCTTTTTACTGCTAGAGGTTAATTTTATGTTCTTTTGCCTCTCAGGTTAGACAGTAAGAATATTTAGCCATGTTTTTATTAGAGATGCTACTTGTCAGTAACCATCATTTCGTTACTTGATAACACTTAAAAGTCATCTGGTATACATTGCGAGTTGTTCGTACAACAGACAGTTATAATAAGTCTGTCAGTTGTCGTTTATCGATGCAGTACGTATCAAGCACAAGTCTCAGCAGCAATATCTTGGATACATGATGCACAGCAGCTTACTGGTTAGTCATATCCAAAAGCTGGTACATGTAGTACGTACGATTAATGTTAGTACGAAAAATAATGCGGCGCAATAACGTATGGTTAGCAACGTTCATGGAATATGATTTTAGGTTGACCACCCAGACGTTGACGTAGCTAAGCTCCCAGAAGCAAGCCTCAGGGAACATTGCCATAAGTACGGAAGACCACGAGCAAGCCTCAGGAAACTTTGCTGTAGGTAGATCAGACAACTACCCGTAGAGTACATCTGTCCGTAGATTAAGGCATTGTGCCGTCTCGATCAGGTGATGATCAGGCCCACCTCGATCACTTCTCTTTGCTCACCATCAGCTCTCATCTGCTGAGCAAATAAATTATCTATCAACATATCGGCCTGGGGTCGCCGAACAACATCTTCTTTGCTAGAGCTCTCTGCTCTTCTTACAGGCTCACCTAACCGTGGCCTTCGTTTGACTCAAATAATATATATAGGCTGTGTCTTCATCGGGTCATCCGAAAGCGAGCCTACGAGCGTACACCAGCGAAGAACTGATACACGCCACATGCCATCTAAGGATTAATAGTTTTCGGTTTCGGTGCCTTCCCGCGCACACTCTTCAATAGTGCGGTTCCTTAAGCAAGTTTTTATTTGTTTTATGCTGCAAGACGTTAATTTATCTTATCTTATACTGTCTACAGCCTGCCACCTGCTACGTACGCATGTTACGTTTTCTGGATTACGTTTGTTCGTTCTTACTGTTTCGTGCACCACAATGTTCGTTGCTAATACACAGTAGTTGTCAACCTCTTCATGCCGTGCGTGAGAGCAGGCGGCCAATATGTCCCTCTGTTTCCTGAGCCCAGATTCTTGCTAGTTCTGTCTGTGCATCGCTCTATGTCCGGCTTTGTACTCGATTCACTTTTCGTACATTACCATATCATGCCATAACTCTTGGCATCAATTCTTCCGCATGTACAACCCTCTCAACTCTTGGCATTGCGTATCAACTCTTGGCATTACGTCTGACTTCCGTCCTTCGCCACAATGCTGCTGACTTTTCCGGCGTCACGGAAGGCTGCGACTGGCGGCCGTCCAGGCCGCCGGCGAAGCCCCTTGTAGATATTATGCAAGGTTCCCCTTCGGAGGCAGGGTGACGCAAGAGGCGGATGTTTTTGTTTTTTTTTTGCACCCCCGTGCGTTCGCCCGCATCCTTACATCAGATAGACCATGCAGCTATACTGCAATGTAATTGATTCGGGTGTGGTACAAGTATCGGAAATGAGGAAGGTACGTATTTGTGATGCTACTGCTGTAAGGACAGCCCAGATAAATTATGGTGATCTGATGCTGTTGTAGCCTACTAGGTTTTTCCAGATGTTCTTGGAAAATACACTGACTGGTCGATGGGTGACCGGCCATGTGCATCAATTTGCGGGTACTTTTTGATGTATGTGCGATTTGACTGCTGTCTTGGTGCAAATAAATACTCGAAGCTGCAGCTGTGTTGGGCGATCCGAAACAAACGATGCGAGTTCGCGCAACACGTTGCTGCAGCAACGGCGACCTCCGCAGCCAGCATTTGATCACCTTCCCCTAAGGTCCCCAGTCACAGATAGCACTAGTGCCATTATCTCAGCCAGCCCCCTCCCTCCCATGCTCCCCACGCATATGCACTCCGCCATGGAACGAATATGTCGCAAGGAAGATAGGCTAGGCGAGGTCATGACCACAGACAGGCGATTTTTTACCTTTAAAAACTTAAGCAGCAGCAGCAGCAGCAGCGGCTGCCGCGGCGGCGCGGAGGTGCTCGCGGTGGCGCTGGAAGCTTTGGCAACAGCGCTGTGGTATAGCGGTAAAAATTCAGCACCAAGTACAACACGGAATCTGCTGACGTTGTGAGCAGCAGCGGATAGGGGGGAAAAAACGAACGGCAGCAGAAGCTAGCTGATGAAACTTCTTTTTTTTTTAATCCTCCGGCGGATGGGGAAAAATAAAGCTTTAGCTCACCACACTTCCACGTATTTTCATAAGCGTCGTGTGTCGATTTAACTCAGTTGCTTTCGCAGCCCACCGCTAGCTGGCGCACACTTCGGGTCCCATTGTAGGTATAATTATAGCGTAAGCTGTCCCATTTGCAGCCTTAATCACCACCACCAGCATTGAAATTACAAAACATAGCTGACGTTTTGACTTTCTGGGACAGCCGTTCGAATGGCCCAGCAGCTGCGGGAGCTGTTCGAAGGGCCCAGCAGCAGCTGCAGCTTTGGAAGTCTGTACAGCCCAAAAGTCCAAAAAACGAAAGTTTAACGACCGACCGCGACTTGGATAATTGTAATTATTCTTACATAAATATTTCAAGGACGTCAGCCGTGAGTTCGACGAATTTCGGTTCAATACTCACCTTTGCAAGCTGTGTTGTTGGTACTTGTAGTATACTATGTGGGTGAGCGTTTTCTCATTGGGAGGGGTCATATTCTTTTGTTCAAAAAATAAATATACATATATATATACATATTTTGTTCTTCTCCACTATAAAAATAATGGTAGGTGTTGGTATTTGGAAAAATATTTTGAAGGACGTCAGCCATGAGTTCGACGAATTTCGGATCAATGCTCATCTTTGCAAGCTGCGTTGTTGGTACTTGTAATATACTATGTGGGTGAGTTTTTTAAATGGGAGAGGGTTATATATGTTACTGGTATTTGCTCTTTTTTTGTGCTCGTTGTCGTTTGTCGTTGATCTTGGATCGTGGATATTTTCACACCTCGGATAACATCCCAATTTTCATGTTCGACATCAATGTTATTGTGAGGCGGATCTTTTTGGTGATGTGTTACGTTTATTACGCAATCGGATTTCTAGGTATTGTGATGACATCGTCTTGATACGTTACGATATCGACAGCCGGTCGCAGAACAAAATGTTAGTGTTGACTGACTGAAAAACAGGTGGCCAGTATATATATATATAACGCAGCTTGCAAAGAAGAATATCGAACCTAAGTTTGTCGAACTCACCGCTGACGTTAGATAACTTTATAAAACGAGTGTTACGTTGCATCATCAGTGATAACATTGGCAGCAGTGTATGATGTTGCGATGTTAGGATCGGAATCCCGTACGTATTATAGCTCGTAACGTAATAATGCTACTACTACGTACGGTGTTCGCGGAATTCCTACATCTCACGCGTTAGACGGATAACGTGCATGTCCAATATAACCCTCTAACATTACGTTGCTGGGTTACAGTAAGTAAGCCGTACGCAAATTTAGCTGTAACATACGACGTTAGCAGATCGATTTGCAGTGGTTGTGGTATATCTTGGGACGGCATCGTTCTTCCATGCCCATTGGCTAAACCCCAAACTACCATATAAAACGATGTTGGATTCCACACCTCTGGAAAAACTCGTACATCGTGTTTGATGGGGACGACGGCCCGTAGCGCGTAACGCAATCAGTGTTGTTGCAGTGTTACCGGAATTCCCACGTTCACATGTTAGACAGATGACGTACATGCCCAATAGAGCGATAACAACATTATGTTACTAACAGTGTTACCCCGTACGTCAATTTGGTTGTAAATACGAAGTACTGTGCGTCAATTTGTTTATTTGTAGGGTCGACGGTCGGTAGCGCGTAGTATCTGACAACGTACTGTTGTAACTAATTGTTGCAGTGTTAGCGAAAATCCTACCTGGTAGTTGCTATGGTAACGAATGTTACGAAGATAACGTACATGTACATGCCCAATACAACTTGTTCGGCAGCGGTAGCAGTAGGAGAGTAATCCTCCCCTCATACCACCGGGCGCGACACCGGGCTCTCGGAACTCAACATCATAGGTGTCAAGATGCCCGATGCGCACTAAGCACTTCCTTCCGGAGGGGAGGGCGTGGGGAGTCCACGCCTACGCGGAGTCAGCAGGGGTACTACACGATCATCGCAGGCGATGGCAATCAGGACGAGGCAATGTCTCCCCGTCTTCGGCCATTAGGCGCAGCACCGACCCCCCGGCACTCCAGGGCGACATCTCAAGACGCTCGTCTTGCCGCCGGAAGCCTTGTCGGAATGGGGCTCTTGCGGGCCCCCAAAACCCCTAGCAGTCAGCACGGGTGTCGGACGACGCTCGGCGGTGGCGGGGCTCAAGGTGGAATAGGGCTTGGGCCTTCTCCCCCTCTACCACCGGGCGCGACAGCGGGTTCCCTGTCTCGAGAACGCCCTCCCCCACCCACCCCCGAGAAAGAAACATGTGAGGGGCGACGTCAAGAAATCATCGATCAGATGGAAGTTGGCCCTGTTACAAGGAAGTACACCACGAGAGGATAATCCGCCCCGTATGGAGAGACGTAGGGCAGGGGCGGGAAGAGCTGACCACAAACCCAACAGTAGTACCGCACCGGAAAGAGGTTCCAACGGGGCAACGCCGCGACTAGGATTGTCCACATCTCCCGTAACGGCCATAGGTGAAGAGCGACGGGCCACGAACAGTGCACCTGCGGAGAGCATCATCTCCACCAGGACGCGGGCGCGCACCCGTATGGCTGCTGCCATCAGCGCGCGATCATCGGACGGGGGAAGGGGGAGGCAGCTTTTCACTGGACTACTCCGCAGGGCGTCACCTTACCAGCCAACGATGGCGCGGATGGAGACGTCGGCAATATACTCTCAACCAGCACCGTCCTTGCCGGAACAATCTCCGGAAACGTTTGGTGCATCACAGCCACCGACCATGGAATTGGGAGCACCCCTAACGGCACCCTTACACTCGAGCACACCCGTCATAGAAGGTGCGCCGCTAACGGGAGATCCACCACTTCCACTTGGGGGTTCGAGCACACCCGTCATAGAAGGTGCGCTGGTAACGGGAGAGGCACCACCCCATACATCAGGGTCTGCGCAGCCGCCGCAGCCGCACCAACGACCGTGTCCTGCCACGCCGCCGATAGTGCAACCAACGGTAATCGAGTCACGCCCACCGCAGGCTGCATCAAGGGCAGTCCCAATCGTCGATATAGCCCTCTCCAGCGATATCAGTGCTCGTCTCGACCCCCCCGACAACACCGCAACCGCCGTTAGCTACCTCTCCATCCGCTAGGCCACCCATAGCGTCATCGCCAAGTCCGTCACCGTCATCACCGCCGCCGCCGCAGTTGCCCACAGCTGGCCATCCCTCGACAGCGACACCTCTCTTGACACCGAGTGTGGTCCTTGTGCTTGAAACCCCATCGCAGACAGCGGTCATGACGGCAGAGGTAGCATCATCAAGGCTATCACGGACGACGCCTACTCGGAGGAATGAGGGAAGGGGTCCAGCACCTGAACCGACGCACGAATTGCCTCCGTCGCCGCCACGGACACCACCACCGACGCCTACAGAAAACCAGCTCCGGGAAGAAGTCCCGGCGGGAGGAACCCCCGGAAGATTGCAGTGTATACTACGAGGCCTTGGCCTCTCCATTGGTACATTTAGAGAGCTGCTCCCATCGACTACACCTTCCGTGCTACGCCGCACTCCGAATCAGAGCGGAGGCCAATTTGCGGTGTCCGGCGTGCCGGGCGACCGTAAGAGTCGACGAGGCCGACAGGATGGCGCTCCGTCAGCACAGCAATGAGGTTATGTTGGAGGTTATGACGGTTGCGTGGCAAGAGATGCCAGCTGGCGGAGAAGCAAGGTTGACAACAAGGTTCACAAGAGGAGACAGGAGGCGGCGAACGATATGCAGCGTTTGCCATGGTCTGGTGGAGGAAACTACGCGCGTACAAGTGTCCTGCTCCTGCGACGTACATAGCCGTTGTGCTTTAGGCTTCTGTGAGGATGCAATCTCCCGAGCTAGATCTTTCGGAGGGGTACACCTAGTTACGTGCCCGAATCCGGCTCTGCACGAGGAGCATCAAGAGGCGGATCTACACCCCCTCCGCCAACAGATTCGGGCTCTCGGCAGGTCGGTGGACACGACGGAAAAACACGAGATTAGACGCTGGGTCACTGCAGCCCAACAGCGCCTCCTGATAAGAGCACACATCACCCCAGAAATGGTGGATTTATCGCGGAGGGGCACAGAGAGAGACGAGGAGGACCACCACGGAGAATGGCGGGGCACGATCCCCCAGCAACAAGTGCGGGCGTCTTGTGGGGTCTATGGCAGGCACTAGGAGGATGATCAGAGGTTCGCGTTTGGTGGCTGGCTCGTCCACAGGAGGTGTGCCATAGAGAGCGCAGCAGGAGCAGACGACAGGGGGGACGACCGATTTGGGGTAGCTTTCCGAGGCGGGGAAAGAGTGCCGCGACGGAGAACGTTCCGACTCACGGCAATAGTGCCCAGGATTCATATGAGATACGACCGCACTACCCCGGAGGGGGCTCACCAACAGCGACAGTTAGAGACACTGTGGTGATCACTGATCTCGGGTGTAGAGGAGGCCGCGAGTCAAGGTGAAGGTGATCAAGACTTTGAAGGGGGACTGGAGGAGTCCCAGGAATCTTGGTGCACGTAGTGCGGTTGGCCTCTCGATAACTCTGGTGAGGAGTCGGAGGAAAACGATGTCCGAGTACCCGTTCCGTGCGCCCATGGAGGCTTTGTGCACGCACGCTGCATGCGGGGCCGCGCGGAACAGCTCGTGAGTGGGCATGCAGACCCACAGCCATGCGTCGCGTGTCGCTCGGAATGGCGGGCAAGAAATCGGCCTCTTCATCCGGCTGAGCTGGCTGAGGACCTTTCAAGGCCACGCCCGGGGGGAAGGTGGTCGGCAGTAGCGGGAGCCCTGCAGTTCGCCGAATTTTTGGAGGAAGACGCCCCCCGGTTGGATCCAGCTAGTTTCGTCACGACTGTTTCCCACGATACTTTTGAGGAGATGGTGAGGACCCATGGGAGCAGCCCAACCTCCTCGTTCTTGTTGTGCTCTCTGTTCGCCGTTGCTCTTGGCCTGCCCCAAGGCGCCTACGTCGACTTTCCCCGACCGAGAGAATGGCGAGCGGCAGCTGATCACTACCGTGAGATTTTAGCCGCGTACGGCATCCGCCCGCAGGATACTGTGCTCCGACTCCCGAATCGAAGGATCTACATCCTACCTCATGTTCAAGAGTTCTTGGCGGGCCTCGACTTCACGTGGGAGGACCTCCTAACGAGGTGGGCCTCGGGGTCCGAAATGCGCTGGAAGAGGGTGAGGCGCTTCCTCTTTTCCCGACGGCAGCGTAGATCCTCGGGTCCCAAAACGTGTCTGAGGTTGGGAGCGAGCCGCCTCCCTCCACGACGGCGGCGGGGGTTACACACGAAGGGCCAGACCCGGCGCTGGAGAGTTACCCGTTAGCAGCGGGAGTAACGCTACCTGAAGGAGCAGCCCCGACGTCTGAAGGTTCCTCGAGGGTTACGGGGCAGGCGGAGCCAGGAGGTGCTGATTAGGTAGCAGCCGAGAACATCCTCATGGTCAGGCGAGAGGATGCCACGGTGGCGGGAACCTTGCCCCCCCCCCCTGAGACAGCCCAGCGCCACCTCAGCGATGGTGACGATCCCGGCGGAAGGGACGGGCCCGGCACGGGACAGCGACCCTTTAGCAGTGGGCGTGACACCACCGGAAGGTGCAACTCTAGCGTCAGAAGGCGACCCGGGGGTTAGGGAGCAGACGGAGCCAGGAGGTGATTTATCTGCTGCCACGGGAAACTCCCGAACTGCCGAAAACAGGGAGGCGACGGCGCCGGGACACTTGCTCCCGCCCCAAATATAGCCCAGCATCGCCCCAGCAGCATCGAGAGCGACTGCGTCTATGTCCCCTGGTACAGTAGAGGGTAGGGGAAGCACAAGAGTCAAACGAGGTCGACCGCGCGGATCCGGAAGGGGATCACGAGCAACGGGACTGGGAGAGGAGCCGCCACGAACCAGGGGCGAATCTCTCGACCTGGAAGCGGCGAGGTTTCCCCGACCCCTGCTGAAAAAAGGGTCGGCGGTGGAGAGAGGGAAGAAAGGGGCGGAGAGGGAGGAGGGCCAGCGCAAGGGGACGTGGTGCAATTTCGCGCTTTTATTGCAGACGACCAGAGTGGTACGACCTGCGGGGGCTGTGAAGCAACAATTGCCCGGGGACACCGAGTGGTGGGGTTGCCCTGTGGCCGTCAACATGCAATGCATGCGCGGTGCGTGGTGAATGCGGTCAGACGAGGCGGGGCGCAGGCGCCGCTTCTCTGCGGAGCAAGGGGATGCACGGTCCGCCATGGAAGACGGGAAGCCTTAGAAGCGGCAGTTCTGGCCGACCCTGGACTACACGTGACGGCAGCGGGACTCGGGGGGAGACCTGACGATGGCGAGGAAGAGCGCCGGGATGGCCTCTGCTGTCCCTGGGACCAAAACATATTGGGAATAGCAGGATCGCTCAATGATATCCCCCTTGAGGACCTCCAACAACGCTTCGTCACTCTTGTCAAAGTGCAGCCGAGGCTGGCTACTGCCCACGCCAAGCTTATCACCCATGTGCTTGGCCTCCTCGATCACGCCTTGGGAGAGCATCGCCAATCCACACAATCGGAGACGCCGCAATCACTTCTGAGGCCAATCAAGTTGTGATACATCCTCCCAGCTCTACTGCACTCGCAGGATAGCCGAATGAAACGCCGCGAGAGATTTGCGTCTGCCGAACGCGGTGACCTCACTCTCTTGCTCCCGTGGTTAGTGGAGTATACCCGTCGAACATCAACGAGGCGAAGCGGCCAAGCCCGCAAAGAGACGGATGCCGATATATTCAAGAGGGCATCATCAGCATGCCGCCATCAAGACCATCGAGGGGGGGTGACTGTGGCAGCACGCAGCCTCCTCGCAGAACCGTGCGCACCGGGGAACGAGGAAACGTGGGAGCGCGTAAAATCAAAGTTCCCGGAGGAGAACCAGACCTGCGTCTCCGAAGCTGCAGCGGCAGCGGTGGCAGCAAGTTCCTCCGACCCGGAGGAAGGGAGTGGTCCCAACTGGCGTCCGGAGGAAGAGTTCGACCCACAGGTGGCCCTCGAGGTCATCAATTCTCGCAACGCGTTTTCAGAAGCGGGAATCGACGGCTTGCGCTTTTCGCACTTGCAGTCAATAATCAGGACTGGTTTCGGGCGCGAAAAATTTGGAGCTGGCATTGAAACCTTCTGTTGAATAATTATCGATTACCCAAACGCCTTCCCGCCTGCATTCTGGCAGCTCTTCTTGCAATCCCACCTCACTGCCCTGGGTGAAAAATGCCGCCCAGTGTGCGTGGGGATGACGTGGAGACGCGTTAGTGCGGCCGGGAACCGTGCGGTAGCGGCGACCACGGCTGGATAAAGTCAAGCGCGAAGCGAGACAGTTTGGAGTCGGAGTACAATGGGGGGTGGAACAGGTAGCGCTACGCGCAAGGGTACATCACGAGGCTAAAAACTGGCTGATCCTCACCGATTGCTCCAACGCATTCAACACAATGAAACGGACTGCTATACTTGCGGAGGCAGCCACTTGCGTACCGGCGCTTACACCATTCGTGGCAAAATGTTACGACGAGATCTCTGCGCCGGTGTTCTTTCAGATGGAATCGGGAGAAAGGCGGAAGACCGACTGCTCCAGCGGGGTGCAACAAGGGGATGCCATGGGGCCGGCGTTGTTCTGCATGCCGCTCCTGCCGGTGCTGAAGCGGACACTGGCGGAATTCGAGCCAAGAGGGGTAGAGGCATTCGCTTATGTAGATGATATTAGCATCGGAATGATGGAAATACACCCTGTGGAAGTTGTACCCTTTCTCCAGCGCGAGCTGTACAACATCGGCATTGCGATCAACCCGAGCAAAACGGTTGCTCTGCCCCCGAAGGGGCACGTACCTACGCCTGAACCAATCGCCCTTCTTCAAGGTTTTAGCGTCAGCATCGTCGAACGTGGAGGAGTTAAGGTGGTTGGGGCGCTATTCGGCACAGCTGAATACATGAGGGAGAGCGCAATGGAGATAGTCCGAAACGGTGGAGCGGAGCAACTCGCGCGGATGTTGTCGCGCATGCCGGACAAACAATCAGTCAACCTGATTGCCAACGGCTCTATGGTGCAGCGGACCTCCTACGTTGAACGCGTGATAGATCCAGAGCTATCGCTGGCTGCATGCCAAAAGGCAGATCACAACGCCTTGGGGATGCTGGAGAAACTGCTCGACCTTCCGGAGGCAGCAGAAGAATCGTCGTTTTTCGCGGACGCGTGCCCGGCAAACATGCTGACCCTGCAACCCTATCAACAGGCGCAGGCGAGCCTGTCCACGGGGGCAGGGGGGGTTGGGCTATCGTCGCTGAAGCCCGGAGGATGTCAGCATCCGTTGGGAGCTTGGTGGCGACGGCACCGGAGGTGCTTGCTGATCTGTCCGTCGTCGCTATAGGGGGCAAAGTCCGGAGTGAGCTGCCCGATTTTGACTTCGTGCGGCGCATCTGGAACAGCGTCAGGGACGTGTGCGATGTGTACGGGGTTTCAAAGGAGACCATGGCAAACGTCGTGCCGTAAAGCTGGCGGGACAGAGCCTTTAAAGCAGGAGAGCAAGGTGCCTCAGGGCAATCAACTGCAGACGTGTTGCCTGCACACGACGCCGAAACTATCAGCTCCAGAAAATCGCAGCATAGACTGGGTAAACTTCTTCCACTTCTGAGCGCGTAAGCGCAACCACTACGCTCGTCCGGGACAGGTGTCCTTCGACGAGCGAAGCTACAAACTCGCCACCCTCGCGGTGGAAAACTTTGGTCGCCTCGGTAAAGAAGGCAGCGACCTGATCGATCAGGTAGCGGCGAGCATCATTGGAGGGACGGACGCACCGTCCCGAGCGCGGAAAGGCGTGTGCAAGGAGCGCCTATTCCAAAGCATCTCTGTGGCCACTCAGGTCGCGGTTTCGCGTAGAGTTCATCGATAGACTAGCTCTAAGGGACTGCCAGGCCGCGAGGGAACGGTAGGAAGAAGCGGGAGGACTACGGCCACCGGCGTGGGGTGGTACTGTTGAGGATTAAGGTAGACTAACAGCTAAAACATATGTAAGGAAAGGAAGCAGTAGATAAAAGGAGAAGATGTGGGGAAAGGAAATGGGGAAGTGGTTGGCAGAAGATACCACTGCTTTATGGAGGGAATATTCGACTTCGTAGATACTACTACTTTACATAAGGATATTCGATTTACATCGGAACGGCATCTACGCCATATTGTCGGAGGGGAAAAGAAAAATAATAACAGTAACAAACTACCTGGTATGTTGCAGTGTTAGGTGGTATTTATTTGCCAAGTTAGCAACACATCACGTTGAGCCGGGGTACTAGTAGGAGGGTCGGCAGTCCGTGGCGCGTAGCGTAATGTTACGGTGTTATTAATAGCGTAGTAGTAGCTATCGTAACAACCATTAGGCAGGCAAGGTACATGCCCAATCAATGTAGCGCCAGTTTGTTTGTGAGATACCAGCGCTGTTGCAATACTCACGAAAAGTGCGATGAGTACCGATACGAGAAAAGAGGTATTCATTACCGTCGTAATGATGCACTGTGCTGCACGGCCAACACGGCAGGAACGGGTTTGACGCCACTATCACCGCTTTTTTTGCCCTCTTCGACGCTACTATCACCTTCGCCGCCCTTGACGACTTCGCAGTCCGCGATGTTGGGACCCGCAGCCCCGGCGGGGGGAAGGAAGCGACAGCATGAAGTGTATACGCGAGCGTGTGTTTGGGACAGATGGCGATGGAAAAATTTAGGATGCGAAACGATTTGTTTTGGCACAAAAAGGTACAAAGTAGGTATCAAGCAAACCGGGGACAAAAGATACACACGCAGCAACCCCGACCATTGTTGGTATGAATCAGACCTGTGTTGCGAGACGTTTGTTTCCTGGCAAAAGAGAGAAGTCTTTTTTTGCCGAACAGGGAGACCAATGCCAGGGACAACAGGTACTACAAGACAACAGTAGTAGTACCTGGTAGGTGCGTTTCGAAAGTAAGTGTGGGAAAAAAAACAGATAGATACCACACCTGGGGGTAGTCATACCGATGAATTAGTGTTGGGGTCTTCGCAACAGGACGTTTTGCACTCGCCGACGCGGGGCAAGTGCTGCTTCGATACTTTACGTCAGGTCGTGCGGTGTTTTCGAAAGCAAATAAATGGCTTCAAAACCGCCCAAAACGTTTCAGGAGTAATGCTTGGGGGAATGCTGAATGAAAAAAAAAGGAATAGAAATAGACAATAATATAATCAAACCTCCGTGACAGAGACCTCAACACAAGTGCGAAGAGAAGAGGGGAGGTTTGGTTCTTCAGGTGTTTTGGTCGGACTACAAGTAACCTCTTCAGTAGTTAGTTTGTAGCAAACCTGGCGTGGACACGATAGACGTGTCAATCGTCCATCCCCTGGTGGGCAGATAGCCCGTTTGCGAGCGCTTCAAAATTCGTGGTCCATTGTTAACCGCGGGCAGGAAATCCCTTCTCTGGTGTTCACAAATGGTGGCTGGTGGGGTATAATAGGCGTCGAATTCGACCAAGACCAGGTATATTATATTATAGAAGGAAAAATGCACTCCAGCTGTGAGATTGGAGATTTCGTCGAAACCCATATTTGAAAGCTGTGTGTGATACTCCGATCGTATTACAGGGTGTGTGTCCTCACTAAATATACAGATCGGTCGCTCCTCTTAGAACTACAATGTAGCTTGTACCAGGGTCAACAGGGTGATGTTAATCAATCTGTGCCCGGAAACAATAAAAACTCGTTCTTGACGGGGACAAAATCTGACGGCTGTGGAAGGAATGCATTAGTTCATCGTGTGTATCTTGTAAGTAGTATAACCGGTGAGGGGAGGGCGGAGTTTTTAAGGGGGGGAGGGGGTCAATCTGTGCGCGGAAACTATAAAACCCGTTTTTGAGGGAACAAAATCTGACGGCTGTGGAAGGAATGCAGCAGTTTATCATGTATATCCTGTAAGTCATATAACCGGCGAGGAGAAGGCGGAGTTTTTAGGGGGGGCGGGTTGAAAAGGAGGGGGGGGGAGTCTTCCCCGTGCTTTGCCTTTATCGTTGTTATCTACTAGTTACGCCTAATGACTATGCGGCTGGACCAATCTATTATATCGTTTCATTCTTTGTAACATAATAAATTACTCTTCATAGGTCACGTTGATGTCCTTGAGGGGCTCGAACAAATTTGAAAGTGTTGATAGATCTCTAAAGGTGTACACGTAGCTGGCGCGGGAAGGTGTGGTGGTGACTCAAGACGGTGACACAGAACTCTCTCTTATGTTATCCAGCCGACGAGTGGCAGCTCGTCTTGGCGGTTCACGCAGGAAAGCACATGGACAAAAACATCCCCATTGTGTTCCGCCGAGTGTCCCCTTACAACATATACGTAAATCCCTCATCAATATATGTAAATCCCTGATGTAAGATGGATCTTAACCGTCGTGTTCATGAGGACAATCAACATCACCCCTTCTCATTATACACGGCGGTTATACTTATATCACCAGCGCGAATACACTCATATCCCCCCTGCTTCGTGCATAACAGGGCACAACGTCGCAGGGTTGATACATCACAATACATCATAATCAACGCAGATCAAATTCGAAAGCCAAAATAAAAACAATAAAAAAACTCAAATCGTTCAATCAAGAATTAAACCTCTTAAATTAAATGCACAAAGTCTCAAAACATAATAACAACAGCCTCACGCTGGAAACATCAAATAATCCCAAAACTATTGCCAGGACAAAAGGCATCATCCTTAGAAATCAGCCAGGGAAAGCGTTTTTCTTCGGATTTTTTACTCCAATAAACTCTCAGTTTTCCCCAAATTCCCTCATGATACCAGTACCCAGTACGGGGTCTAGCTGAAACAGGAAAAACAAAAGTCCGCATGACACGAAAATGAAAACAACCACAAAAACTCGATCTTCTCTTACTCCGTACGCTGCACCACGAAACACACGCAGCAACGGAACGTATTGCACTACTCAAAAACTCAATATCGAATAACAAAATAGCTCCTCGAAAAACGCATCAAATATTCATCAGAAAATCCCTGTGGTAGCAAAAAGCCGTGTAAGCGAGTGGCTTTGTCAAGAAGTCTACATGCTGATCATCCGACTCAATATGGGTAATAACAAACTCCCCCTTAAAAATAAGATCACGTAAAAAGTAGTGTGGCACGTCGATGTGCTTCGAGTTCGACGTACACGCTGGGTTTTGTGACAGATTCTTCGCCCCCCCGTTATCCTCGAAAACCGTGATGCACGACGTACCAAACCCCGAAAAAATAATATTCCGCAAATACCGCAAGAACATCGCCTCCTTAATGGTGTCTGCCAGTGCTGCATACTCGGCCTCAGTGGTCGAGAGCGTGTCGCATTTCTGGGTTCTCGAAAACCAGCACACACATGCGCCCGCACACATTATAACACCACCGGAGACTGACCTCCTCTCAGTGGCTTTGCTGGCGTAGTCAGCATCTGCAAACGCTACCAGGTCAAGCCCACTTCCCTTCTGGAACGTAGTACCAAAATCACTCGAAGAAAAAACAGTTTCTAAAATACCAATTGCTGTCCTCCAGTGTACCTCCCTAGGCTGATTCGCGTACCTTGCTACCGCTCTCACCGCGTTTGTAATATCGGGTCGTGTTTGGTTCGCAAGCCACACCAAACATCCTACCAACTCGCGAAAAGGCCAATCACCCACAGGTTCGTTTATGTCGAACTCCTCGAGTTTCAGACCAGTCGAAAGTGGGGTATTCCTCCCAGAACTAACGTCAAACCTCGCCGCGGTGTTTTCCGCGAAAGCTTGTTGCGAAATCGTCAGAGTACCAGCATCCTAATCCCTCGAAAAACGGCAACCAGCATACCAATGCAACTCGCCCAGATTGGGACAAGACGGTTCAGATCTTCACAGAACTGGTTGCACCTAACCTTAACTCCTACTGCAAAAATGTCATCCAAATGAACTGCTGTTACTATGGAGACAGACCCCGACTACGACCAATCGCAAGATACACGCATCAGCGAGGCTCTGCTCAAATTCAAGACTCTTCATGTGGGTGATAATATGGTTTTGCCACGACCTCGACGCTTGCTTCAAGCCGTAGAGACTGCGGTTCAACCTGATTATCTTACCAGATATTTCTCCGCAACCAGGGAGTAGTCGCATAAAAACATCCTCTTCCAGACCCTACTGAACGAAAGCTTGCTCGGCATCAAAATGACACAAGTCCAAACCTAATTCGCATGCAATAGCACTCAACGAACGAAAACATGACGCGGCAGACGTCGGGGCAAAAGTTTCAAAGAAGTCAATACCTTCACGCTGCTTAAAACCTCGTGCCACCAGTCTCGCCTATGCTCGAACCACATAGCCATGCTCGTTGGGCTTCCAGCCGAACACCCATTTCGCCGAGATGACGTTCAGCCCGTCTTGTTGCTAAATCTCCCCAAAAGTCCACGCGCTCGCCAGTCCACGGTACTCCTTGTCCATCGCCTGCCTCCAAACGGCCGAATACTCGTCCGCACACGCTTCAGCATACGAGTTCGGCGTTGAGAGCTCGCTCACCGGGCGCGTGGGAAGGGGGGGATTATCGTGCGGCGGGACTTGGTGAAAAAGCACGTGACCTATGCCTTCTCTCGCTGCCATTAATGACAGCAACCCATGCCCCACAGCCTCTCGGTGCCGCGCAGTCTCCCCCGTAGTCCTGCCTAGCTGCACATCATTACCATCCGGGTCCGCCGCAGCCTCCCGGTGTCGCACTGTCTCCCCCCTGGTCCTGCCCCGCTGCACACCGTCATTATCCGGGCCCGGGTTGTAACTACCCAGCTTCCGGGCAGCACGCCTTAGAAGCTGTGGCTGCAGTGGCTGTTGCGGTGGTAACAGCGGTGACGACGGCGGCGGCGGCGGCAGCGGCGACGGCGGCAGCGGCGACGGTGGCGGTGGCAGCGGCGGTGACGATGACGGCGGCTGTGACGGCGACGGTGACGGCGGCGGCGGCGGCGGTGGTGACGGCGGTTGCGGCGGCAGCAGCAAGAGCGGTGGCGGTGGCTCGGACCATGCACTGGGACCTCCCAGAGGCTCCGGCGTACCTTGGGACGACGGCGGCGGCGACCGTGGCGATGGAGAGCTCTTCTCCTCCGGAGGCAGTACCCCCACAAACGATTTATCCGGGTGTTCCCAAGTAACGTCGCATGGCGTACGCCCAGACATTAGCAAATTTTTGCAAGAACCTGCGGAATGGTTGTTTCCGCCATTCAGGTAGAAACAAGCCTCCGCCTTGGGCTCTGACTTTAGGCTCCTCCTTACGTGGAGAAAAACCCGGCTTCAGGAACGGGAGGTGCGGCGCAAACGGCGGTCTCCCGTGGAACTTTCGGTATGGCGAGTGCATGTCCGGCTTGTCCCTGAGCCTTGCCGTCATGTTGATCACGTCGCTGGCGTACTTACACTCCCCAGCCCAGAGGGGCTGCGTCGGCAGCATCTTTGCGTCGCCAAACAAACGGGGGGGCTCCAGGCGGAACGCCATAGTAAGCTCCAGCGCCATGGCTATCCGTCGCTCGACCACACCGTCGTACTCCGGGGAATCAACGGACGTGTACTCGCGGCGAACCCCACGCTCGTTGAGCAACGCCACGAACTCCGGCTTGGTGAATTCGGTGCCGTTGTCCGAGCGAATGCACTCCACCATGGACGGGACACTCTTGGCGTCGATGTCCGCCAGAAAACCAGAGAAGGCCATCGGGACGTCGGATTTCCGTTTCAAGAAATACGGCCACCCCATCCGCGAGTAGTTGTCGACGATCATCAAGTACTGCGCACCGCCGGAGACGCAGGCTGTTGCCCCTACAGATCCACGAAGAGACGCTCCAGAGGCCTGGTGGAGCGACACTCGGTCGTCCACGGTACCGCCATCCTCCTCCCCTTTGCCTCGGATATCCTCCTCCCCTTTGCCTCGGAACACCCAGCACACGGAACCAACTCCCCAAGAACCTTAATTCCCATCTGCCGCGCCGTTTCTCGAAGGGTATCAGCATGGGAATGTGCAAGAGAAACATGAAGGTCGTTACTGTCAATTCTCCTCATCTTTCCAGGAGCCAACACGGCGGCAGCAATTGGGGTCGTAATAACCCTAGTGGCTCTACATGAGATCCAGCGTCCCTACGCAAGAAGGACAAAAACTTAATCCAACATGTGAATTCCTTCAGCATTGAGCGAGACGGAGCATTTGGGCATGACGGCATGGAGCGAGAACAGATAGAATTGCACACCAGGTACATAAGCTACGTCTAAAAGCTCTATTTGAACATCGCCCCGATTGCTGAGCATAATCAATGGTATTTTTCCAAAGCACTGCACCCGCAGCGACCTCATGTCGCCAACGACCAACGCACTCCTACCAGGAGGGGGGGGAGTTCACTCTACCATACCAACGGGGTTGCCAGTTACATGGAATGTGGCCCCCGAATCAGCTACCCACTGCTCTTTCCCATTCCCGCCAAAAATACCGCTGCGACCATCCTTGTATTCTTGTGCAAACTGCGCGGTAAGAAGATGTGTGTTGAATGTAGGTAAACAACTGCCGTCGTTTGTCTGGTTGTGAGAGGAAGGTTGGGGTGGCGGAGCTACGACCGAGGTATACCCACCACTGTCGTGGGGGGACTCTTGTAAGCAGCTACCACCATAGTGCAAGGGGTAGATATATTGGTGAGTTACACAAGGGACCGCCACGTTCATGTGAGCTGGGGAACCCGGGCACTCTGCGACGTAGTGACCCGGCCGGTGGCATCTGTAGCAAACTCCCTTTTGTACAGGATTCGGTGGGGGACCCCAGCCCGTCGGGTTTCTCACCGGCGGCGGGGGCACCGCCGGCGTAGCCCCTGGCGGTGGGTCAGTAGGTACCCAACCCATCGCAGGAACCTGACCCCCCGTCCCAAATGGATTTGGGCCAGAATTGTCCCGACGATACCTTCCTTGTCACCCGTTTCCGCCACCGAATTGTGCTGGGTGGCCATGCTACTGCTGCTGTGGGGGTTGCTGTTGCTGCTGTTGCTGCTGCTGCTGCTGCTTGTGCCTCCCACCTCTCTTGTTCCTCCCTCGGCTACCTGAACCCATGCCTGCCCTACCGGCAGGCTAAATAGCGCCGGCGTACAAAGCATGCGGATCTACCCCTAATTTTACTCCCAACGCCATAGTCACCATCTCTTTTTCAAGATTATCATTTATTACGTATGCGTCGCGAATAATCTCGTCGATTTCGGAACGAGGGATTGACGGGCGAGAGATAATCGATTTGCTCTGGATTGTGTACAATGATGAAAGGTTGTTGACGATGTGCCTGTTCACCTCTTCTACACTTCCCCACAACCAAGCATGGCCAATTCATCGGCCGCTCTATCAATTCTACCGAGGAACACAAGGGGGTCCTCTCCTTCCTCCATGTGTTTTGCTCAAAAATTCTCTTCAAATGGTTTGTGGCTAAGGTTCTCGGCATGTAGTAGTTCTCTAGCTCCTGCCATACGCCACTTGACGACTTGGCTTGCTGCATGCGGAATTCTGCAATGGCATATCCAGTCATGGAGTCCATCAACAATCCGTACACCACACGCGCATCAATAATCTCTTGCGGTGCGTGTCTCTGTTCCAATTCTTCCTGAGACGCATTGATGTCACCTACCATCACAGGATTATCGGCTGTCTTGAGGACGTAAAGACAACCAATCGATGACAGACACGCTTGAAACTTACTGCGCTACATCCCGAAGTGGGATTCTACGTTGTCTAACTTTGGGGGTCGTAACTGGGCCAAATTTGGGCGAAACAGAGATAGTTGCGAGGTGCCTGCATGGGCTGTTAGCCCAGATGATGTTGGCACAGGAGTCGACGATGCTGAAGCCCTCGCTTGTGATTCTCCGCTCCTTTTGCCACCGGCCCCCCTAGCTACCTCAGCGTGCAGCGCGTCCCTCTCGGCGCGCAGCTTCTGCTCCTCCACTTTCCTTCGCAGGACCTCGGTCTCTTATCTCATCTTTCTCATCTCCCTCTTCTGCTCATCTGCTCTCTCTCATCTCTCGGCTCTTCATCTTCTCTCACGCTCGCCTCCACATTGTTATCAGACATGGTTAGCTTTTTCCCTCCTGCCTATAGGTTGGCCTGGACTACGCTCACCAATAGAAATCAACCGGCTCACTAGTGTGTTGATATATCTCTAAAAGTGTACACACGTAGCTGGCGCGGGAAGACGTGGTGGTGACTCAAGACGGTGACGCAGAACTCTCTCTTATACTATCCAGCCGTCGAGTGGCAGCTCGTCATGGCGATTCACGCAGGAAAGGACACGGACAAATAAATCCCCGTTGTATTCCACGTGTCCCCTTACAACTTATACGTGAATGCCTCATTAAAATATAGAAGTCCCTGATGTGAGATGGAACGTAACCGTCGTGTTCATGAGGACAACCAACAGAAAGGGGGCATAAAAAATCATACCCGGGTGGGTCGAAATCTACCGAGAGCCGACGTGTTCAGACAACCCTACTGGCATAAATTGCCGTCAACCACCCAAAATTATTGGGTCGCTCAGGCTACCACGTGGGGCCGTCTCTAAGTGCTTGATATACTATAAAAATAAAAAATATAATCCAGCCGTGAGACCTGTGACAATGGATTGCCGAAAGTTATAAATTCCCGAAGATTCCAGCCAAACTTTGCCTGGATGGTTGCCTATGGGCCCAATTTTGTAGATTTTGTTTTTGGAACTTTCCAGAATTCCGGACAAAATCGATTTCTCGCGGCGATCTTGGCCAACATCTGCTTGAGAAATTCTCAAGCAGATCGTGGATTAGACGCAACATTATTTTGTGTTCTCCACACACTTCGTTCGACGAAATCAACGATAGCGTCGTGAACTCTGAACGTGGCAAGCTCGTTAGGGGCGCCGACCCCCCCTTGGTGCACAGAGCTCACTCTACGGCCGGTGATTTGTGGCGGGCGCCGATCAGGCTTCTGTTAAAAACACATATGGCGGATGTAGAAAACTGAGACAAAAACTCTCTATCGTCTCCCAACGGGCGAAAAACAGAATTTTGAGAGGATGTGACGGAAGACCACAGGACAACCCAAGCAACCTTTCACGCCCTAGGGCATGGATCGAGATGGACTCTTCAGTGCTGTCACTTACACGCACGTGACCTTGTCCGGAGCGAAGAGCAGTGACCATGGGTTGTCTCTATCTCGAGATCGAAGGTCGATCGTGTTTATTGGACAATCAATGTTGATCAAGGTTTGATGAAAAATAGACAAATTGACCTGTTGGACCTGTACCGCTGTGGTCGTATCATTGGGCATTTTACCTTACATAGAATGGTTGGATACATTTAGTCAACGAGTTCAATTGTCATTACTGGCATTTCTTGTGAGCTCTTGAGATCTTGAGATACAAGGGGAAGGTCCATGGCCGATGGCAAGGCACTTCCCCGTGTGATAACGAACGAACTATTGCATTGTGGACAAACGCACTCCGAGCCTACGAGGGGAAGTCCTCGGAGCTGATACCACCGGGCCCGCGGTCGTGCGAGTCGGTACAATTCAATTGAACGTGACCAGTTTGCTTTTCGAAAGCCGGAAAGCACTGTTTTGCGTGCTGGTGCAAGACACCAGCCGAAAACAATTGAAGACCCTACAGCAGCAAGAGGAGCACGAGCGCAGGGCGCTGACGGAGTTCAGTCTGCAAGTTGGCGCAACCCGAGAGGTGGAGGCCGAGCCGGCGGCCGGAAATCAAGGTGGCGATCGGGGGGAAATAGACCGCCTAGGTTGGGTTATGATGTTGTTACCTTCGAAGATATCCGTGAATTTCTTGCTGCCTACTCGGAGTACGAGCAGCAGATGCATATCACAAACCGAGATGGAGGAGACCGGGTACTCGCGAGAAGCCGAGAGCTGGTAGATTCGGCGACCCAAATGATGGTGGCTGATGAGTTCTACGATGACAAGCCCTGGGTCGACGTCTCCGAGGAGGAGCTAATGCAAGGGCTCAAAAGGTTTGCTGGCGTTGATATGCAGCAGACGAGTGACGAGGATTTTTGCCGTCAGATATTCCGTGTGCTGAAGATGGATGCGGGCGTGACGATAGATAGCAGGGTGTTCATGCAAAAACGTGCCCTGCGGAAATACCTTGCTAACAGCGGGCGCACGGCGGTGGTGAGGCCCGACGGTCGGCAGTACACGTTCAAGCATGCTAAGGTGTTGGTTGAGGCAATAGCGGCGGGAATCGAGCCACTCGAGTTCTGCCGCAAGATGGAAAAAAAAATGCGTTTCGATCTCGTAACGCATGATCCTGACGCGTTGTTCAACATTATTGCCAAGCAGCAACGGGATCAAGCTGTCACTGAGATCAATAATGCTGAACGTCGGCAAACAGCCAAACGGCGTGACTCTAGGTCGATGGCTGCTGCGGGGACCAAGCTGCAGGGAAGTGCTGCTGACGAGCACGCCTCACGCGAGAATGCCAAGGCTGCTGGTGCGAAAGCAAAGCGGAATTGGCGGTACGACAACAACGAGTGTTTCCTATGTGGCAAGCGGGGACACAAGCAGTGAGTGGGACTGCCCCCAAAGCCAGCAGGGTAAGGCGGGGAAAGGCGTCCATGGCCAGAGCCATGGCCAGACCCCCATACAGCTGAAAAATCGACGAGCAGTGGGATTGCTGAACCCTATGCGCGATAAAAATTGAAGGCGAGAACCGGGGGGGAGAAGGGACGACACCTGTGACCACGGCTTGTCCAGAAGCTGGAAAGTAGAAGTGTGAGAAAAAGAAAAGAAAAGAAAAGAAAAGAAAACAGCAGCAGCAATCCACAAACGGTTCCGCTCAGCATACCCAGAGCAAGACAACTGGGATCGACCCTGCGTCTGCCAGCCCTCGAGCTTTTGGGTACCAGACCGCCTCAACAGCGGTGGTCACGAAGACCGAACCTGCTGCGCCTGAAGCGCCTACACGCAGAATGACGACGACTACGTGTGCATTCGCGTGCCGACGGAGCATATGGCGCCAGTGGATAACGGGCTCACCGAGACGGTGCAACACCACGTTTCCCAAAGCGCCAGGCCACAGAATGCGGCACCAGTTATTCACTCCGTTCCACTGCAGCCGCCGGCAACCGCGTCACAGCAGTGGCGTGGAGATTCCAACCGCGTCACAGCAGTGGCGTGGAGATTCCAGCACCCTTTATTCCGCGAGTGTCGCGGTCGTGCAGCCTGGCAGATGTGGTGACACGATCATGGATTTGGTAGAGAACGAACCGCATGTGGAGGGCCTGACGCAGCATCTCGCGGGTCGTTTCGCGGTTCCCAGTGCTTCCGCGGCTGCTGAGGTCGAGGTGCTCATGGATTCTGGTTCAAGCATCACAGCAATGTCGGAGGAGCTGGTACAGGCCCTGCGGGGACAGCCGGGGATGACGCAAACCGCGTTAACGCAGGCGTTTGTTGGGCATACGCGTGTGGTGACGTTGTTGGGCCAGGAGTGTCATATTGAGACGGAATCGTGTCCACTCCACTTGACGGTCGATACACCATGGGGACCAGTCCGATTTACCATGCTTTTTATCGTGCTCCCTCGGGGAGGCGATGTGGTTATCATCGGGCAGAAGACGCTGGGAGAGAAACTCGACATCGACCTCATGGCGCAGCTCAAGGCCTCTGTACTGGGGGCACAAAGGCGTCAAGATGGCGCGGAGATGGAGCTTACAGCTCGTTCTTCTGTGGGCGAGCCCAACGATGGTGCTGTGCTGCGAGCGGCGATGGCTGTCACAGCGTTCGTGCCGCGCGTTGATGCGCCAGGCGACGTGGACGATGAGGTCACACTGACGCTGCCGTCTCAACGACCCATGATATTCCAGGATTTCGAGGTGGAAATGCGGGATCATGTGGGCGTGTTGGAGACGGCTGTCGATAACGCTGTTGACCATGGCTCCCCGCCGGAATGTGCCAAGATGCTGCGACATATCGCTTTTCGCACGCCCCTTGACGTGTTATGTCGGGCGTTGTAGGGTGACCCACCTGCACGCAAGAAGCCTAGGACGGTTCGGTTTCATTCAGGGGCAAGGGTGGTGCGGGCGAAGCCCCCGCCTGAATGTAGTCGCCTGCGGTGGTGTGCGGCAGAGTCGTACCCCGACTGCTGCTCGGTACAGTAGTGACGACGAGTTTATCGTCACGGTGGCCTGGGAAGGGCCGGAGGAGGCGGAGAGCACCTGGGAGCCGGTGTCGCACGTGTTTGATGGCGCACGGCCGTGCTGCGAAAAGAGCCCAAGGCGCTGTGGCTGAATATGGATCAGAAACGGGGACTCGCACAGCGGTATGGGCTGCCATTTTGATCATGTTGTGGTTTGGGGGGGATCCGGAATTCTGAATTGCTGACTTTCATTTTTATTATCTAAATTTTGAGTTTCGAGTTTATTTCTGACTTGGAATTTCTGCGGTGGGGGCTGGTAGTTCCTGCTGAATCAGCCACAGCTGGCGGTTCATCGCCGAGGCTGTGTGGACAGAGTATGTCTGGGGTTGATGATTCCGTTTGACGGGTGACTGTTGAACTGAAATACACGTTCCATGTGTGGTCTGGGTTTCGGCAAGTTGCATGCGCAATTGGAGGGGTGACGCTTGGTGCGCGTGGTTTGCTTGAAGCTGCATTGGTGATGACGCGGCTGCTGAGCAATCGCTGTTCACGGTCAGTAAACGTGGTAGGTCTTAGGTCGCGGTGAAAATGACCGGGATGTGTTGGACTTGACCATTGCTCAACGTGCGGAGAGCTATGTTTATCAAAGCTACTTGGTCTGAGCCAACTTATGGTTGGTAGCCCGAGATGGGCTTTTGGAGGGTGCTGTACCGCTGTGGTCGTATCATTGGACATTTTGCCTTACTTAGAATGGTTGGATACATTTAGTCAACTAGTTCAATTGTCATTATTGGCGTTTCTTGTGAGCTCTTGAGATCTTGAGATACGAACGGGAAGGTTCAAGGCCGATGGCAAGGCACTTCCCCGTGTGATAACGAACGAACTATTGCATCGTGGACGAACGTACTCCGAGCCTACGAGGGGAAGTCCTCGGAGCTGATACCACCGGGCCCATGGTCGCGCGAGTCGGCACAGACCGCATGACCAAATAAAGAGCCAGAAAAACAAAACAAAACGTTTTCCTCCATAGCGACGTTACCCGGAATGTTTGAGCAAAATAGTCCCCAAAAAGGTTGGCAACTTTTTGGCCAAACCATCGGCTTTCCATTGTCATCGGTCTGAGATCCAAGATGTGGAAGATTTCGTCGAAACCCATCTTTGCGAGCTGTATGTGATACTCCGATCGCGCGTATTACTGGGTGTGTTTATATAGGCCTGCGACTCGCTTCAGAACTACAGTGTAGCTTGTACAAGGGTCAACATGGTGATGTTAATAAATCTGTGCGCGGAAATAATACAAACCGTATTTGACGGGGACAAAAATCTGACGGTTGTTGAAGGAATGCATCAGGTTATCATGTACCAGGCATATCCTGTAAGTCGTATAACAGGTATTTATACACACCTGATTGGCACCATGCCATTGGGTGGTACCACGCGATCGTACGCAACACAGCGCCTCTCGGAGGTAGTCATGCGGATGAATTAGTGTTGGGGTTCTCGGGGGAAAACAACAGGAGGCTTGGCATTCGCCGAGGAGGGAGAATCTGCTGCTTCGATTCTTTTCGTCGGGTCGTGCGGTGTGATCGAAAAATAAACACAAGTAAAGGGCTTCAAAATCGGCACAAACCACTCCGAGCGTCAGGGGCAGACAAAACACAAGAATCTAATTTCCGTGACAGAGACCCCAGTACAAGTGCGTAGAGGAGAGGCGAGGTTTGGTTCTTCACGTGTATTATCGGACTACGAATAACCCGTTCAGGTCGGTGGAAAGGAGTGCCAATAATGCAACAGTTGTTGAAACGAAAAACTTGGCGTGGACACGACAGATGTGCCAATCGTCCATCCCCTGGTGGGCAGTTAGCCCGTTCTTGAGCCCTTCAGGATTCATGCATGGTCCATCGTTATGTCCTTAAACTCTCATCTGCGATGCATGATTGACCAGTCTGAAAAGTGCGGGGAGGAAACGTCCTTCTCATCGTCCCTGGCCCACGTTGCCAATTTTTTGTTTCCACGGAAAGGTGACGTCACGATCCCGGATAACGACATCCGTCGACTAAGGATTTTTGGCCCATAGAAAAATCCCATTGAAAAAAATAACCAAAACTGCGGGCACGACATTTCTTTCTCTACCTCGATAGGGTAGTTTGTTGTAAGCACAGAACTTTTGCTTCTTTAGGAAAACCAGCACGGACATAATAGGGTGTGTGCCGGATGCTGGGTGTCGAGTAGAATTACGGTTGAACTCACTTGGAGGAAACCGCATCGCCAAAAAACGATGATGTGGTAAGATATTTGTTATGTGATTTCAAGAAATAACCTCGTTAGTAGCGGCGGCCAACTGCTGGCGTTCGAAATCGCAAGCTGGGAGGTGTATCATAGGTCGGCCGTGCGTGTGCTACAGCCGTTCCTTCTTGAGTGGAGAAAAGTCACAACGACCCCCCTGACAACGGCGTGCTAGGTTTAAGAGAGATACAACATTTTCAGGATAACTTCGGCTCGCAGCCATTTTGCGCAAAAAGCCTCCTGTTTTCGCAGACAGGGTCGGGGTCAATAGGACGTCGATGGCAATTAAAGCTCGAAATGAAATCAACGACAGGCATGTGCGAGATGCGCCCAGAAATCGCTCAAAAACACGTTAAAAAATAATTTACCGTGGCGGTACTCCTGCTGCTGCGGAACCATCGGCTACAAAACACAAGCGTAGCGAACAGGTTGCTTTCGGCAACCGCCGTCGACAAGGAACCTAGCCCACGCACACGAACAAGGGCGGCATCGAGGCGCCCAATTCCAAAACGTGCACAGCAATAGTGCTGTTGGGCGATGGGATAGTTGCTCAAAACCGCAAAACAACGGCACTCGCAATGCACTGCCGTCATCCAGTCTGACAACGCGGACAACTGTCGGAGCTGTGGAGGTACGTCGAGCACCACCAGTTATATACTCTAGCCCTGCACAAAACAAACTCTCGACACGCGGAGGGCTGTACTTGCCGAAGCCATCAAGTAGGCGCCCTCATTAGCGTTGCCCCGATTCCCGACAGCTTGCCGCATTGCATGTACCAGGTAGCTTATCATCGACCGTCTTCCAATTCGTTGAAATCAGAAGCATCAGCTGTTGGTTCAGCATCTTTCCTTTCTCTCGTCCCTTGGCGCAACGGTGCCGACCTCGCTCCCGGATCAGCACCCAAAATCTTCTCCCTCAGTTTGTCCTATGTACAGAGCAGAATTTGGGGCGAAAGTCATATACCAGGTATATATTTACACCGGGTGACTGCAGTGTTCTCGCTGTGCGTTTTTGTCGCGACGAAAGGAATTTGCCCCAAGGGGCGCTTCTTTTTGCCGACAGGGCAGCATCAAAGGCCGTCCCAAACGGCAGCCAATATTACTCAGATCGACGATCACCGCCTGGCAGCGTCGTACATCGCTCACTCACAACGATAAGTATACTCGTGCGCGGACGAAGACCTTGCCGATGGCTGCTATCCAGTTTACCAGTTAGAGAAGGCTCACGTCAAGCAAGAGGGTTCAAGAATATACTAGGTAGTGACTGTAACTCGCATGCTCTGCACAACTTTCGAGCTTAGCCGCAAAATTCGGCCCAGCGCTCTACGACCAGGTCAGGCCGTCCACGATGCTGGGCAATATTTCAAGACTACTGTACACTGGGAAACTACGAGTAAGCTCTTCTCACTTCGCTGCCTCCTGTTTGAAATGGGGTGGAAAAAAGTTCCTGTTTTCACAAGAATCTACACGCCCAACTAATTGCTGTTGGGAATAAAGACGTGCATGGTGTCGCCAGCTGTAACATACGTGGGCAGGCTTCGGCTCAGTGAAGCGCAGGCTGGAGCCATCCTCGTTCTCGTACACGGTCTCCTGGCTCTCTCGCACGCATGCTTCGACTCTCTCAAGGAATCCCCGCTTGTCGTCCTGCTGGTAATTCAAAGAATAATTGAAATCGTTGTTCTGCGGGTACCTTCGAGTTGAAGACAGTGACCATACTATCGAACGGCATTGCAATTTCTTGGCGACAAATGTATTAAGGCTCTTCGTTTCACACAGCATCGAGCAACCACTATTGTAACTCCCTCCGCTAAACCCTAAAATAACGGCCCGGAGGCGAATCTCTGCCTACAAGACCGCATGCGGCACAAAGTTTGACACATGAGCTGTGTGTCTATGACAGGAACGCGGGCTGTTATCGGCGCTTCCGATTGGCGACCTTGAGGTACTTTTACTTTCGCGTTAACAACACACCTGGAACAGCGCCTGTGCTTCGGGATTGGCTGGTCGCGGAAAGGAAAAATCCTTCATGTAGAACACCTTTTTCAGGTAAGTAAGGGCTGTCACCATGTAGTGTTTTCCCGGCACCCACTCGGGAAACACCGATTTAAGGTCTAGCTCCCCAGTAACGGGCGACACCATCGGGTTGAACACGGAGCTGGTGAAGCGAACGACTGGCCATGTGCCAACATCGTTGTAGTCTGCTGGCAACTCCACCCTGTTCAGCGTCAACACCAAAAACTAAAATGGGTGTCACGGCGTCACGAAGGCTTGACGAGCGGAGGAAGAAAGGACGAAAACGAGGGTAGACAGACCAAGCAATCTACGTACCGCAAACCGGAGGGAATCAAACGACAGCGATACGAGCTGTCGATGCGGTATGTATCCCAAGTAAAAGGTGGGTTGGGGGGAAAGAAGGTAAACATCAAAACTTAAAGGTATCCATCATGAGGCGTCCACTTCTCGGATCTATGTGTACAATGTGCAGGCGACAGAGTTGTGCGAGCAGAAACTGTGTGGCCATACCTGAACTTGAAGACACCATTGGCGTAGTGACCCCGGCGTACGAATATCACCCCGTACCAAATCCGGAGGTGGTGGACACTCGGGATTACGAACACACCTCCTGGGGCGTTTTGCTTGAGGTGCTTGTACTCGATAGTTAGCCGGTAATCTTGGCAGTTCCGCATTGCAGCGCGTGCAATTTCAAGAGAGAACATGCGGCACATCGAGTAGAGATATCAGACGAGTGCATGCTACACGACGTAGCTCACACCAGCGCAAGCACTGCAGCGGTGCTTACTGCTTCGTGGCGAAGAGTGAGTAGCCCCAAGGCGACGGTTACGCGGTTAACAAAAAATCAGAGGCGAGCTCAACAACATGCGTCCTACTCGGAGCGCCGCCACCAAACGTTGGTGTCACAAACACTACTGACAGCAAAATAAATCGTACGCTCATGCGGCCTTTCGCATGTGCTGAAGCAGTCCGCAAACGTCACAAAGCGCAACAGCACCAGCGACTAAGCTATCATCGTACTGTGGCAGGTACTACTCATCGAAGTCATGGGTAGGTAGAGACTCACATGGTCGTACATGTGCAAAGGGTCACTTACGGGTACTTGCTAACCTGATCGTTTCTGCGGGTTTGACAAAACTTAAGAGTTTACAATAACACATACCAGATAACCTAGCATTAACATCACATAGTACCAGGTGCCTGATGCAAGGTAAGCAACGACAAAATGGTTGACGCATCAACTCGTGCGCCCATTTCTTACCTTTTAATGTCTGAAGCTTGTCGGGCTTGGTTTCGGACATAGCAGACAAGGGCGAAACGCAAACCGTGTGCGCGAAACGGCCAAGCGTTGGGAATAGCAGATGATCAGAGTTAAGCTATCCAGAGTTGATTATTGTTCTCATTGCTCATTTTGAAACAGTCGTTCTGATCATTGATCAGATTGGCCAGAGTAGGACGAAGTCACCACCATATTGTGGAGGTTTGAAAGTGCGCGTAGAGTGCCGACCACTCTGTTACGCTTACTGGCACCTCCGGAAGGTTGAATTCCTTCACAGATCTCTGAGCCCTATGCCTACCCTCGGCGAGCGCGTCGGGGGGGGGGGGGGGGGGGTACCACCTGTGTAAGGCTAGACTCATTCTCAAGGAGTGATACGTTCTTGTCGCCGGCCCTACCTATCGACTCACCGGCCGTAAAGTGAGCGCTGTACATGGGCCCAATTTTGTAGATTTTGTTTTTGGAACTTTCCAGAATTCCGGACAAAATCGATTTCTCGCGGCGATCTTGGCTAACATCTGCTTAATTCCGGACAAAATCGATTTCTCGCGGCGATCTTGGCTAACACCTGCTTGAGAAATTCTCAAGCAGATCGTGGATTAGACGCACCGTTATTTCGTGTTCTCCACACACTTCGTTCGACGAAATCAACGACGGCGTCGTGAACTCTGAACGTGGCGAGTTCGTTAGGGGCTCCAAACCTGCCTTATCCGTTCCGCACCTCGACGTGAATGGGCATGGGGACTGAGCGAGACAAGCGAGAAGCTGCTAAAAAAATGTATTTTGGGGAGGTACTCTCGAGCCTTTGGTTGCATCTTGACGTCTGCAGAGCTTTTAACAAATAAATCATGGGACAACATTTCCAAATTGGCATACTTTCCAAATTGGCATCTAAATTTCTTTACGGCGATGCTTTTTTCATGGCCGCCTCGAAGCGATTGCCCTATCGTAGCTACTGCTGTGTGTCGTTGCCTTTTTGACTCAGTGGGGATAGTGCTATAACCAACAAATGATGTGTCGTGGGTTCGATTCTCACCGAGATCATATTTGGTATTCAGGAGCGTGCGCGCTGGAGAAATTATAAATGGTTATGACAGTGTTTTCCTGAGTACTACTGTAGTACGTGGAGAGGGTTACGAAGTCGGTGATAATTAATTAACGAACTCGAAAACATATATTTGGTTGGGTTTTTAGTACAACCCACTGAGTTACTGAGTCACATGACAGTGGGTAGTGCTATGTGCCGTGAGTTCGAGTCTCACCGACTTCATATTTGTCTTTTTCAAGCGTGCGCGCTGATGACATTATGAATTATTATCTTGGTATTAATAGCTTGCTCCTGAGTACTACTACTGTGGTCAGTGGCGAGGGGAGAGCCCCGGAGATCCCTGTCAAAAAGACGATGATAATCAGTTTACGAACTCGACAACATCTATGCGAGTTATGTGAGAACAACAATAGCACTACCCACGGAGCTACTGATTCAAGTGATTACGTAGCTCAGTGGGTAGTGCTATAAGGTTTCTTCGTCAAATCGTTTTGTTCGAGGGGCGGCTTCAACGTCCCACGCCCTTCCTTACCCGTCCCGCACCTGGTCGTGAACGCGTACCACGGGGGGTAAGAGACACAAGCGAGAATTGGCGACGATTTTGGATTTTGGATTCCTGGGCAGATGTTTTTCCGAGGACCGGTCAACGCGTGGCGTGCTAATCGATGATACAGCAGCAATCTATAATATTAGGGATCTTCTTGACAACATGTCGTGTGCGCCAGCAATTGATGATACAGCGGTATATAATCCTTATTATACAATACGCTAAGGTGGTCGTGACGTTTTTTTGAATCTTTGAAAATATCTTGGTTATAACACCCCCCAAAAAAGCGACGACTCCCGAGCTCCACTTGGCCTCCGGCAGCCTCGCGGTGCCGCCACGTCCCATCCGCACAGCAGCACTACGGCGTGCCGGCGAAAGAACGGGCGTCGGTGCCCCACCTCGGCGAGGGGGGAGCGTGGAAATCGCCCTCCCGGGGACGGCTCACTTGCCCCCCCCCGCTTTTTCTTCGTCGCTGCCCGCTGTTTTTTTTTCGAACTCCAACTATAACAACTTTCGAATGGCTTTTTGGCCACTTGAGCCATGGACAGAGCCATGGACAGAGCCATGGGCACGAGACGACAAGCGCGCCTGCGTCAACAGCAAGCACAACACCACCAGGACCAATCACAGCAGCGTGCAGCCGTCGCCGCTCGCCGTGCGCAGGATCGGCAACGCGAGCGCTTTTCGCTTGGCCCCCGGCGTGGCGGGGAATAGTAAACAATTGCAAATCCCGCACAGCCCGAGAGCATTGTAAGCAACGAATCGGCTGCTGCTCGCCTGTGAGGTGTATTGCTCTACTTACTGCTGGATTGCTGTACTGCTGTACTGGGTAGGTCCGTGGGTGGATGGTGGGTGGTGGGTGGGTGGGTGGTGGACGGAGGCTCGCTCGCTCCCCGAGATGGCCGAGTATCGTCAAAAAATGAAACTTCCCCCGTCTGTTTCCTGTTTCATACAAGGTCTTCAAGAACAAACCAACTAACTGCTCCCCGCGTACCAGGTGTACTGCTGTACGTACTGCTGCACTGCTGTACTGCTGTATGTAGTAAAGGTTTGGTCGGTGGGTGGGTGGAGGGTGCACTGCGTCTTCCGTGGTGGGTGGGTGGGCCGTTCCGTACGTGGGAGTCTTTTTTCGTCCTGTGGGAGATGAACCTTTTTTTCTTGTTTCTAAAATACCGGCCTCCCACTGGTGCTTGGGAGTACCACCGTCCCCACTGCTGCACTCCTCTGCCCTTTCCTACCGTACGTACTGTTGCACTGCCGTACTGCTGCCCTGTTATTATTTTGTTTCTTCAGTACTTACATCGTATAGAGGATGATACAGCACCAATTTGTTTTTGTCCGGCATAGCGGTCGGCAACAGGAATACTTCGGGGGTACCGCTAGTCTATAATAATAGTCGACGATATTTACCTGGTGTATTCCTCAGCTCCAGAGTGACTGGAGCTTGTCCTGTGACCACGGACTCGATTATGCGAGTTAAGAACAACAACCTGGTACGCTGTTTTCGAATTCCGAGCTTCAAGAGCAGCAGCGTAAATGATGTTGACTGACACCACGGAAAATATCTCTCTGGGTAACGCCGACGTCAACCATCGTAATAGTATTTCGGGGGCATGTATAATCTCTATGCAAATATCCTATTCTATAAAAATATTTTCAGGACGTCAGCTGCGAGTTCGACGAATTTCGGGTCAATACTCATCTTTAAAATCTGCGTGTTTGGTGCTTGTATTATACTACGTGGGTGAGTTTTTTATTGGGAGGGGTTCTATTTTTTCAATAAAAACCTGGTATATATGTTTTGTTGTTCTCCATTACAATGGTTAGTGTTGGTATTCTTACTTTAGGTGGGGAATTTTGTTTTATTCTATTGTCAGCCGGTCGCCCCGGTGCTCTAGTGTTTACCCTCCAACAATACTATTAATAGCATTGGTCCTTGAGTTCGATTCCCACCGTGATGAGATTTCATTTTATTTGCAAAAATGAAGCAAAAAAAAAAGGGATCAACTGCTGAGAGCGCCTAGCAGCGTGGGTAGGGACAAATTCGACGCGAGTCGAAGAGGGAAGAAAACGCTGATTTCTTCTCGCGATAAAAATGAAGGCACGTACCGTCGGGAGGGGGGAGGAGGGCCCGCTATGTGACCCCGGATCTGAGTTACCACTGGGAGGGAGCGCGAGAGTAGTGCGAGGATAATAAATGGGATGAAGGAAAAAAAAATGCTGCAAAGGTATATAATAACCACAAATACAGCATCCCCATACCTTTTTCCGGGAATTTTTAATTTTCATTTGTCCACTCTTTATGCAAAGATTTTTTACAGATTTTTTTTTTCTGGTGCAGTAGTACATCCTGAAAGAAGATACTAGAGTGCCTGCGCCTATTTTTTTTCTGAAGTTGGATTTCCGTCGGAAAGATAATCATAACTGAAGACCTTCCGCTATGCGCTTAGTCCGAAACAAAAATACTAATATTAGTATCTTATTATTAATAATAAAAAATACACACGGCACTGTCAGCAGTCGCCATGATAGAGACACGCCACATAATATTTCTTGCGGGGACGCGTCCGATTTAGAAAAACGTGAAACCACGCGCGAAGCAAAGACAGCAGATACACATATCCCGCTTTCCCGAGTAAAAACAGAGAAGAGCTACGCCAACCACCCGCACCAGCAAGGCCATCCCCGCATCTATCTTAAACAACGTCGCCGCAACGAGGAGATTGCTCTCCTCTTCTTCGTTTTCCTCCTCGTCCACGACCACGCAGAGCAATGCGTCAGCTTTAAGGCAGAGCTCTTCTTCCAAACCTCGCCGGCTGAAATGGCCCCATGTCAACGCTTGATCCCAACCGACTTTGCATTCTGTTGTCTTCAAACCTCCATTGCCACTGAGACAGCAGTGCAGTTTCAGCTCCACAGCAACCCCGAGGTTCGAACGTGAACAAGGCGTCGTAGCGGCGTATGTCAGGAGCGTGGCGGCGATGATCCTGTGCACGCTCTGCAGAAGTTGCACCCGAGCGTATCGCCAGCTAGAGGCAACGTAGTCGCCAACAGGCAAAAAGTCTGGTGTAAGCCATTCTCGGGGTACGCTTGGCCAACCCAAAGCGTCCGGAAGGTTTTCGACCAACAGGAAACAGCTGTCAAATCTCATATCGAACATATTTGGCTCTACCATAATAAGCTCTTCAATATCACTAACTTACCCATATTTAGTCAAATTTGATTAGGGCTTGTGATTATCCGTCGGTAACGGGAGAATAGATAAGCTCGTTTGGTGCAGTAGAATGAAATCTTTTGCGCAGGCAGTCTACTATCAAAAAAAGAACGTTCAACGCGTGCGCGATGGCGAGCTTTGCGTGATCGTCTTTTTCCACTGCAAGTTGTATTGTGGGGGAGGTTAGTTGCCTGGAACGGGAGTTTTTAGGGACTAGTGCTTCTCTGTATGTAAGTTCTTCGTATATTGTTGAAGTAAACCGGGAGGACCTATCGTACTTGGCGTCGAGTCGGGAGGCTGTACGTGACAATGGTACGATTGATGCTGGTCTACGGAATATTTCACGCCCTGTACAAATTATTTGCTATTTGTCTGGCAGGCAAATACTCTCTGGAAAACCTGCGCAAATATTTGTCTGCAGACAAATACTGAGTACTTTCTTGAGAAGCTGCGCAAATATTTGTCTGGAAGCAAATACTTTCTCGAGAAGCTGCGCAAATATTTGTCTGCAGGCAAATAGTTTTTTGAGAACCTGTGCAAATATTTGTCTGGCAGGCAAATACTCTCTGGAAAACCTGCGCAAATATTTGTCTGGAAGCAAATACTTTTTTGAGAAGCTGCGCAAATATTTGTCTGCAGGCAAATACTTTTTTGAGAACCTGCGCAAATATTTGTCTGGCAGGCAAATACTCGCTTGAGAAGCTGCGCAAATATTTGTCTGCAGGCAAATACTCTCTTGAGAACCTGCGCAAATATTTGTCTGGCAGGCAAATACTGCCCTGGAGAATCTGCGCAAATAGTATTGTATTTGTCCTGACAACTATTCTGAAAAAACAGCTGTTACTGCAGGGAGGTCGGAAGGAGAGATTAGCCGTATCATATGTCATGCGATGGGAGATTGGTGTCGGAAATACAAAAGCAAATCCCTGAAGCGTGCATCTGAAATATCTTTTGATCGGAGTGGAAAAACACAGGATCAGCCAAACCGAGAAAAAATGGAAACCTATCGACTACCTATGAGTCATATTATATATTTTTTAATATGCAAATGCCATCCCCGTCGACCATTTCCATTTACTTCTTTTGCCATCTACAACAGTCGAAGCCGCCTCACCCCGTACGGAACGCAAACAAACACAAACACGCCGACGCCACCAAACCCCTCCACCATCTTACTCATTCCGTATCATGAGATGAGTCAACTCCTGTGGCAAAGTACAACAAACACCAAGGATCCACAAACACCACAAAGACGTTGCTACTCGTTCTCGCTGCGGGCCTGATCGCCATCAAGCTACTTCTACTATTCCATGCTGTTTAAACGTCCACCTCCCCCGACTCCCCGGCGGTGAGGTCCTCCGGGGCGAATGCGCCGTCGAGCTCCTTCAGCCCTTCCACAGGGTCCACCAGTCGCCCGGGGATCTTGCTTCGCGCGCCAGCTTCGGTCAGCTTAGGGATGTCCTGAGGGATGAGGTCCAGGTTTCCGTGCAGGAACAGGATCATCTCCACGTACTTGCTGTCCGTGGTGCTCCTGGAGGACGTCATCATACGCCCAGCAGCGCTGAAGTCACGCTCAAGCACTGCCGCCGACGCAGGAGCCCCGAAAATCACTCCAGCCCAGCTGCGTTGACGTCGACAATAACTGGAGCTGCTGCCGACGCGCCAGCTCCGTCGCCAGGTGGCGTACCATCACCATTGCCATTTGCTTCTTCGGTACTGACAGCTGGCATGTTGACATGCACAGCCCGCGGTAGTTGCTCGTGCCGTGATGGGGAGCTGGTTTGGTTGTGTGCAGGACCACTGATATTCGCGGCTGCAAATACACCGGGCTCAACGGCTGTATTTATGCATTACGTATGTACCCCATATAATGTACGTACTTGTACGCCGAAGAGGTCAATATCTCCGCATCCGCAATACATTGTTTGCAGGCAAATACTCTCTGGAAAACCTGCACAAATATTTGCCTGCAGACAAATACTTTCTTGAGAAGCTGCGCAAATATTTGTCTGGAAGCAAATACTTTCTTGAGAAGCTGCGCAAACATTTGTCTGCAGGCAAATACTTTTTCGAGAACCTGTGCAAATATTTGTCTGGCAGGCAAATACTCTCTGGAAAACCTGCGCAAATATTTGTCTGGAAGCAAATACTTTTTTGAGAAGCTGCGCAAATATTTGTCTGCAGGCAAATACTCTCTTGAAAACCTGTGCAAATATTTGTCTGGCAGGCAAATACTCGCTTGAGAAGCTGCGCAAAAATTTGTCTGGAGGCAAATACTGCCCTGGGACAAATACACGCAACTATTATTTTTATTTGTTATGGATATTTGTACAGGGTGTGGAATATTTTAAAAAGGTCTTTTAAACACGTCAGCTGTGAGTTCAATATTTTGTTTGCCTTGTGTGAGGCAGTATTGATGCCTGAAACGCCTGTATAAAAAAATCTTTGTGACCACTCAGGTCGCGATTTCGCGCAGAGTTCATCGATATAGACTAGCTCTGAGGGACCGCCAAGCCGCGAGGGGAAGGGAGAAAGAGCCGGAGAACTGCGGCCAATGGCCTGGGGTGGGAATGTTGATGAGGATCAGGGTAGACTAATACCTGAAATGAACAGATGGATGTAGGGAAATGAAGTTGTAGAAAATGAGAAGATGTTGGGAAAGGAAATGGGAAAATGGTTGGCAAAAGGTCATAGATACCACACTGCTTTATGGAAGAATATTGGATTTTATAAAAATATTTCAAGGACGTCAACCGTGAGTTCGACGAATTTCGGGTCAATACTCATCTTTGCAAGCTGCGTTGTTGGTACTTGTAATATACTATGTGGGTGAGTTTTTTCATAATGGGAGATTTGTACATCGGAACTGCATCTACGCTGTATTGTCGGAGGGCATAAGATAAAGAACAATAATAATAAAAAATACAAGGGCTCCGCATGGGTGCCGGCATTCGCCGGCACCCATACTCCGGGTAGGGCAGGGCAGCACTTCGACTTGTTTGATTCAATATTCGATAGAGAGTAAAAACCGTTACAACGCAACACATAGTCTACGCGTGTAGAATGTAAAGTAATGCCAAGAAATCGATGTAAACTAACAGTGGACTACTTACTACTTCTGTCGTTTCCTCCGTTTCTCCGTTTCTTGCGTGGATCCGATTCCGAGCTTCGTCATATATATTTCAATCCGATACATCCGAGCCCACGCAGACTGACCCTCTAGTCTGGCCACGAAGAGACGTTTCGAGTGCGTTTCTTGACGTTTCGACTCAACCAGGCATCCAGGGCCAGCAGAGGGATGGCCAAATGTTTGCTGCATGTTCTCTACGTGGCAACTGACAGCGCGCACTGAGCCAGCTTCTGCTACTACATGCATGATCCATAATATAGTACGTGCAATCGGAGGATCAATCACAGCTTGCAAAGATGTGTTTCGACAAAATTCGATCTCACAGCAGCTGGAGTGTATTTTTATTTTTATAATATCTAGATCCAAGGCTCGCAGACCGACTGTGTCTCTGTGTGTATAGTGATCGTGGAGAGACTTGCTGACGGTATTCTAGGCGTGAACACGGTGTCGCTGCCTTCGTCATTCGATTCCTCGAATGCTATATATATATATATATATATATTTTCGCACACTTCTACTTTCCAGCTTGTGGACAAGCCGTGGTCACAGGTGTCGTCCCTTCTCCCCCACGGTTCTTGCCTTCAATTTTTATCGCGCATAGTGCTCAGCAATCCCACTGCTCGTCGATTTTTCATCGAGTGTTGCTAACTCACGCTCTCGCGTTTTCCGCAAGTCAATTTGTGCGCAAGTCAATTTGTGCGCAAGAAAAAGTCCCCACGAATTTATACGAGTATGCACTCGGGGGGACTCGAACTCACGAAACAGACCTATACCAGGCTCGAGGATAACCTGATACGCCACCGGGGCGACCGGGCAGCTATTGTAATATTGCTGCTATTTGTTGCTGTAGACCGTTTTCGTCTGGTCGATGGAATATTAGTAGTACGCGATAGCACTGAACAAATAATTTGGTAGTTGAGAATTTCAGGCTCGATCGAGTTTCAGACGAAAATATAAACATAAATTCCTGGTATGGCCTTTTTTTCTGATTGCTGGTCGCTCATTGGCCGGAGATCGTACATAGAGTAACCGTCATCTGGGGACGATAGGGTCCAATCCCAGAATCATAATCCATTCACATAGATACAACTCCGACAACCCGGGAACGAACACGAATATATCATCAGGATTGATACCTCCCCGCACAGTGTGGAAATTCCCAATGCCACCGACCGGCCGATCTCTAATTGGCTGGGGTTCGTATACTATAGAGCCAACTCCACCCGGAGATGATAGTGTCCCATCCCCGGTCCAGGGGTCATTCCAAATACCTAAAAATTAGACAAACGGGGGAAGAAAACGGAGTTCTCTCGGGTCGACACCGCCCCCCACGGCGTGGAAACCCCAGTTCCATTGGCTAGAATCGCTGATTGGTTCAAGCTCCACAGCAGCTCCCCACCCTAGTAGGAGGATGGTAGAGGCTCACCAACCGATGGGGGGCAGTTCCGTCGCACACGGGGGAGATAGGGCCCCATTCCCTGTTCAGATATCCTCCGAATCTCTATAGCCCCAGCAACGCGGGAACTATAACGATGATCTCCCGGGTCGATATACCTACCCGCACGGCGTGTCAACCCCGACTCCATTGGCTTATTTCTCGTGATTGGCTGGTAGGCTTTAACCCAATAAGCTCACAACTACTTCGACCGAGTCGGGTTTTCTCGCATACTTCTCACATATACGGCAAACATTGGCAATGCGTGGGCAGGACAATGAGCTATTTGCATGATAGATTGCACAAAAAGCGATTTTGAGCCTATATCAGGTTGGCGTGCCGAGCAAGCACGCTTAAAATGAGGATGAGAAACACTTGAACAGCAACAACAGGACGAAACGCAATATAAATGGACGAATTAGAGCCATGTGCATGCAGGATTCAGGGCCCCCCAGTTATAAGCACAATTAATTTCAAACAAAAATGGGGTGTTCAAACAAAAAAGACATAATAATATGTGGAACTAAGACTGGCACGACCCGAGCGTAATAACCAACAGTGGGAGAAAGTCTGAAATAAGACCAAAACCGTGCGTGTTTGATTATCTGGCATAATGGTCGAATAATCATGGAATACTTGCTGTGCCCGAATAATCACCTCTTTGTCGCGTTTGCGGCACCGAAAAAAAATCGCTGAAAATTCCTATATCATTCGCTTATCGGGTCAGAAACCGAAGCTCGCTTGTATTTTTGCGGGTTTTCTTGCATACTACTCGCGTAGGGCAAAAAATAGCCATGCGGCCGCAATTCGTACCAAACGCTCGACCTCAAGATGAATCTATGCAGCTAGTGCCCAGAGCGTCACGATAAAGGCATTCGGGATCATAAGAAGAGCGGTCAAATCGCCTTGTCCCGGCACACTAGCAGCCATACATATTGCCCACAACAGACAAGAGCAATGAGCGCCTGCTTCGGCTTGACACAGGGTGATCTTGAATCGGAATATTTCACCCCTTTTCTTTCTTCTGTCTTTTCTATTATTTTATTTTTTCCAATTAATTGACTTGCGTCTGACTTGCGTACGAGTAGTGATAGGTACCACGAGATATTTGTGCAGAAGATCCCTATTTTTCACGATACTGCTATATCGTCGATTGCTGTGGCGCACAGAAGATATTGTTAAGAAGATCCTTATTACTCTTGTTGTTGTTGTTGTTGTTGTTGTTGTTGTTGTTGTTGTTGTTGTTGTTGTTGTTTGTTTTCTCACATTAACTCTTGTCAAAAATCTAGAGTCCGTGGTCACACAAAGGTGCTGGAGCCCTAGGAAGATCCGAAAAACCAAGTGAAATCGAAATTCGTCAGGGAAATACTACGCTTTCCCGCCTAAAAACGCACGATACGGAAGAAGGCGCACAAGTGAAAAGGTCAAATGGGCAAACTGAACTCACATGGCCGCGGGTATCCATTCAACTACAGCATAGAGTTCCCCCGTCCCCACAACTAACCAACTCGCGGCTACAAACTACAGCGGCTGGGCTGCCTCCACCGTACGAACCGCACGGTAATCGTGAGTATAGACGAACGCGCCTGCTGTCTGGAGTGCTGTCAGAGTGACGACCCGCGGGCATGCAGTGAAACAAGAGCAATGGAACCAAAAACCACAGTACATATATCAATGATCGCCCCTCCTTCCCGAGTTATTTGACATGTTGCAGCGCAGCTACGACGCCCGTGCCTGAAAATTGAAAATTGCGACGGGTCGTTCCCCGTGAAGGGTATACAACTCTTCTACAAACTCTACAAAAATCAGTGACGTAAGTAACATGTTGTACTACTGCCCCGTAAAAATAACCTTTGAAAAAAAGACGATCGCTGCTCTCATGATGATGATGTGCGTGCCGGTCGTGGGTCTCCGTGTGCCATTCTCCTGCTGTGGTTCTCCGTGGCCGCCTCATCGCCTTAGCTCACTCGGCCAGCTCGTTCGCACTTGCTCTCGTTCACACTCAATTCCAGTCGGTTCCCCTTCTCCCCCGTCCAAAAAAAAACAAAATGCTCCACGCAGTTTGCGGTGCTGATCTGAAAAACAAAAATTCTCGTTCAGGGAGAGGTCAATCCGTCTCTTCCCCGCCCGTCGACGGCCAGTCGCCCTCCTCCTTCGTCGTCGAATCCAGCCTCCTGCCGGCGCAGTTTCCTCCACGCAAACCGAGACTGCGCCGTAGCGTGGCTCGTGGTGGCGCCTGCCTCCGCGCACGAGCATCCCGATTAAGCATTGCTGCTCCGCCGCTGCTGCCTAAAAAGACGCGCGAATCGTAGGTGACCATGCCTAACGCACCACGTACGACCCAACTCTACCGCCACGCCTAAGCCTCGCGGCCACACGCAGCAGCCAGAAGGTATCACTCCTTGAGGGTGAGTCCGGCCTTACACCCGCCAGAAAGACCCCCCCACTCTCGCTACAAGCCTGCTAGAGCATACTTCGCAGCATGCCCTACCGAGGCGGCAAGGGGGAACGAAGATGTACTCTATACATCATCGGTTACTTCCTGGCGAACACGAGATGACATTTTCAAGAAGATCCCTACATTTTATTACACTGTCATCAAGTAATCGCTGGCGCACACGATGTATTGACCAGCAACAACAACAGTCAGTAGCCAGCGCAATTCTTGCAACCACACAACAAAGCGTTCGAAACACTACTACTTTGATAATCACACCAACCTCACAAGGTAATCCACGTTTCGTTTGTGGGGATAAATATACATGGAATTAGCGTGGGATATATATGATGCGGTCCTGAAAAATGGAAAGTGGATCCTGGACCATTATATACGGAACAACTCTTTGGAGCGGCGATGATAAAGACTGACAAAACATTTTTTCTCGTACTGCGACTTTTGAAAGCGACTCCGTTCGTTGTGTTTGTTTTCTATTTGTTTAATTGTCTGGCCTGTTTTGTTGTGTTCTCGTACCCGGTACGCTTTTAGCATTTCACTCCTTTTATGCCTTGATTAATTGGGATTGTGTGGTTTACTCTGTCTCACAGTCTGTGACCACAAAATAATAAGTTGTATCTCTCTAGGATGAAGAATCAGCACGGGCACCGAGTGTAATGATGTTGTTGGGTAGGGAACGCCCCCACTCTAAGACAGCGAACGTTCGAACAAAGGTATTTAACCTTGAAATCCGATATCGAAAAGCAACGACACAGCAGTTAGTCGTACGATGTGCACAATAGACCAAACGCTTCGAGGTGTGACCATGAAAAAAGTGTGGTGGGGACGAAATAAAAAGCCAATTTGGAAATGATGCCAACTTGGAAATAAATGTTTTCCCATACCTGGTATGTTTTTTTCGTTCAAGCTCTGCATACGCTAAAAACCAAGAATAGCTCGGGCGTATACCGCCCAAAATACAACAATTTGCGCACTTCTCGCTTGTCTCGCTCAGCCCACGTACCCGATCCCGGCCAGGTGCGGAACGGATACGGCAGGGCGAGGGGCGTTTGAGCTGCCCCCCGAAGACGGCGCTTGAACGAAGCTATTTGACCCAGAATTCCAGTTCCGAGAATCGCATACAGCGGCCGAGACGGAAAAAAACTCCTGACCGAATCCCCCCCAAAAGAATGGTCATATACCTGGTATAT
Source organism: Undaria pinnatifida (assembly GCA_012845835.1). Classification (NCBI taxonomy): domain Eukaryota; class Phaeophyceae; order Laminariales; family Alariaceae; genus Undaria; species Undaria pinnatifida. Next base: position 11,863,362 of record JABAKD010000020.1, read on the forward strand.
ATTTATCTGGATGATCCTTCATTAAAAAGAAGGATCTTTTCCGTTTTTGTATATTTTTACTAGTGGTTGTGGTATACACGTAGATCGTCTTGTTCCCTCCACGTTGTCTACATGTTATTGAGCTGGTATTGCCACATTTTTCCCTTTAGTGCTTCTCTGTAAGAAAGTTCTTCGTATATTGTAGAAGGAAGCCTAGAGGGGTTTTCCAAGGCACCATCAACGGCGCCTTCCTTTCTCCCTTCGTGAATAAAATACGTCAACGATTTCGTGCAATGGCTTTTTTATTGATGCCAAGTCCTATTTCGTTCGCCTAGAAGCGAAGCAGGTTTTCTCAATACTCTTTTCGGTATTTCTGTTTTTTTATAAGCGCTAACTATTACTTGACGGCGCATTTAATAACAATGTTTCGATTATGCTTGCCTTCTTTGTTGTATACCAGGTACCTATGACGTTTCTCTTCTGTCAAATTATTGATCTACAGAATCCTATGCTTGTATTAAACTCTTGTTATTACTTTAAACTTCAATGTTGATTCGGACAGCTACAACTTATTTCGTCGAAGTGCTGCCCTGCCCTACCCGAAGATTGGGCGCCGGCGAATGCCGGCGCCCGTGCGGAGCCCTTGTATCTATATATTAGCGGAGCTCTTGTGTCTATATATAACGATTCGTGTTTTTGAGAGGACAGGGATTTGTTCAGCATTTTTTTTCGTCTCGGCCTCAGTATGGGATTCTCGAAACTGAAATTTCTCGGTCAAATCGCTTAGTTTGAGCGCCGTCTTCGAGGGGCGGCTCCAACGCCCCTCACCCTGCCTTATCCGTTCCGCACCTTGATGTGAACGCGAATGGGGGCTGAGCGAGACAAGCGAGAAATGCGGAAAAAAATGTATTTTGAACGGCTCTCTCCAGTTATTCTTCGGATCTTGATATATGGAGAGGTTGATAAAGCAAAACTTGGCAAGACATTATTTCCAAATTGGCGTCATATTTTATCCCAAAACTAAGAACATTTACTGTAAAAAAATCCCCATGGCACCGCGGTAGGTATTATAGTACATTTATTTACTGAATTTCGGCAGGTACGTACGTGCACGGATAGATGTGGCAAGCGCACGCATGATGAAAACGAGGAGGTACTGACTACGATTACTGCGCCAGAAAAAGCCACACAGCAGCATTACGAGTGGCTGCGTCCCCGGCCTCGACGATGGTATTATACGAAATCGGGCACATCGACGTAGTTTGTACTCGTGCAAGTAATACAGGTACGAATAAGAGCGCACACACTAATGCTTTATCACACACACGCTACTTGTCTGACTTATGGCATGGGGAGGGTGTACCGAAAAACAGGGGATAACTTTTCGACACAAAAAATAAGGGGAAATATCGTTCCTGTTGTTAAGCTGCGCCACGCGAAGGTCGTAGTAGTAGACAGTATCCACGGAAGAAACCAGTGGCATGCATTCGTCCCGGGATCGCATCGTTTGGTGGTTATTTTCCCCGAGAAGACTCTTTGGAGAAGTATAGGCGGTGTGGAAGGCGTGCTTTGTTGTTGCTGTGGTGCCTGTCTCCGTTGCCGTGGTCGTTTGCCGGTCGACTGGGAGCGGTCGTGTTGGTACGTAACTGACAAAAATCTTGTGTTGCTTTCTACTTGACGTGTTCCTTGCTGCTAATTGCTGATTGATCATCTCTAGTGAGTTATATAGAGCCGGCCGCCCCGGTGCTCTAGTGGTTACCCTCGAATACTACTAGCGTTGGTCCTTGAGTTCGATTCTCACCGTTGTGAGATTTGAGTTTATTTGCAGAAATGCAAAAAAAGAGAACCTAACTGCTGAGTCTAGTAGCGTGGGTAGGTACAATTCGACGTGAATCGACGAGGGAAGAAAATGCTGAACTCTTCTTGCGATAAAAAGCATATATGTACCGTAGTAGGGAGGGGGGAGGAGGGCCCGCTATGTAACCCCGGATCTGAGTTATACTACTGGGAGTGAGGGCGAGAGTAATGCGAGGATAATAAATGGGATGGGAAAAAAAAAAATGAAGTGGCTTTAGACCTAGGACAATGAAAAGCCGATAGGTTGGCCAACAAGTTTGCATAGTGTTTTAGGGGTTGTTATTTGCTGGAAGATTCCGGGTAACGTCGCTATGGGGAAAATATGACTAAACTTTTTTTTTTCCGGTCCAACAGGTCAAGTTGTCTACTTTTCATCAAGCCTTGATCAACACTGCCCACCAAACACGAGTGACCTTCGATCTAGAGATAAGAGACAACCCATGGTCACTCCTCCTTGTTCCGGACAAGGCCACATGACTGTAGGTGACAGCGCTTAAGAGTTTATCTCGATCCATGCCCTAGGGCGTGAGAGGTTGCTTGTGTTGTCTTTCCATCAAGCCTTGATCAACACTGCCCACCAAACACGAGTGACCTTCGATCTAGAGGTAAGAGACAACCCATGGTCACTCCTTCTTGTTCCGGACAAGGCCACATGACTGTAGGTGACAGTGCTTAAGAGTTTATCTCGATCCATGCCCTAGGGCGTGAGAGGTTGCTTGTGTTGTCCTGCGGTCTTCCATCACATCCTCTCAAAATTCTGTTTTTCGCCCGTTGGGAGACGATAGAGCGTTTTGTCTCAGCTTTCTACACACCAGCCGCCAAATGTGTTTTTAACAGAAGCCTGATCGGCGCCCACCACAAATCACCGGCCGTAGAGTGAGCGCTCTACATCAACGGGGGGTCGGAGCCCCTAATGAGCTCGCCAAGTTCAGAATTCACGACGTTGTCGTTGATTTCGTCGAACGAAGTGTGTGGAGAACACGAAATTGCGCCGCGTCTTATCCAAGATCTGCTTGAGAAACGATCAGGCCGATGTTGGCCAAGATCGCCGCGAGAAATTGTTTTTTCTCGAAATTCTGGAACGTTTCAAAAAATAATTCTGCCAAATTGGGTCCATAGGCGACCGTTCAGGCAAAGATCGGCTGGGATCTTCGGGAATTTCAAACTTTTGACTTCCATTGTCACCGGTCTTATTACTGCTGCTATATAATACGATGCTCAAGCAAGTTGCACCGATCTCGGACTCGATCTGGACTGAAGTACGCAACTGTTCCATGTATAACTTCCTCACCTCGGACAGATCATGATCTAGATCATCTAGATCCTTTTTAGCCGCTATGGAAAAGTTGTGCATAAGATCTAGATCACACAGATCACACCCGACGAAACGTGTGCACATCATGCAGATCATACGGATCTCACCCAGGTAAACGTGTGTAGGTCCCACAGATCCCGCCCACGCAATTATGTGTGAAGGATCTAGATCATACAGATCCCACCCGGGCAAACATGTATGAAAGATCTAGATCATATAGATTCCATCCAACCAAACGTGTGTACGATCTAGACCATACATATTCCATGAGTGAAATATGATCTAGATCCCAAAGGTCCTACAGATCACAATAAGCAAACATGTGCAGATCATGCAGCTCATGCAGATCCCCACCGAGGCAAACATGTGCGAAGGATCTAGATCGTGCGAAGGATCTAGATTATACAGGTCCCAGCAAGGGAAACATGTGTGTAAGAGCTAGATCGTACAGATCCCACCCAGAAAACATTATCTAGATCCGCGGATTATACAGATCCCACTGGAAAACATGAAATAATTTAGATCTCACAGATCATACAATTCCCACCCCGGAGAACATAACCGTGTGTTCAGAAGATGGGCGATGAAGATCCCACCTTGGCAAACGTGTGTGAGAGCTAGATCATGTGGGATGCACACGGGCAAACGTAAACGTGTGTGCAAGAGCGAGTTTTATACAGCTTACACAAGGCAACACATGTACCTGTGCGGCAGCTGTCCGTGATGCAGCTCACCTCGTCTGTATATTTGTCGAGAAGGTGTGGTTGATCTTACCTCGTACCGGTCGGTCGTAATAAGATGGATGTGGGTGAAGTGTTGTCATAAATGGAAAGCGAAGGTAACATGCATCGTGCAAACTAGATGAACGAGAATATGCGGCAGAAAACAGAAAAGTCAGCATCCTGCGCAGGTCGTTGTCATTTCAACTGCACAGCTACAACAAATATTATCGTTACCTCGCACTTGTGTTCTTCCAATTTAAAAGCGAAAGTACCACAGCCATCCATGCCACACATGCCACTAGACAGTTTTCGCGCCACTCGCGACGCAAAATGCCCCCGGATCGGCAGAGAGAGGAACCTCCTTGCTGCCCGCTGGCGGTATCATCTGCGGATGCGGAGCCATTAGAGCTGCTTTCCCCGACATCTGCATGCTTATTTATGCTTGTGGTCTGATTCAGCTCCACGTGATTGTGTGCTTGTGGAGTTGGGCAATGTGTGCGTGGGAACTTGATCGGCAACCACCAAGGGCTGTTACGTCGTATGTAGCTCCGATCTCGTGTAGAGCATGAACAGTGTTCAGTTTGATACTGGCGCCAGTCCAGTATGATATACCAGGTATTGGTACATGACCATCACCCGCGGGGAAATTGGAGATCCTCCAGATCGTACAGATCTCACCCAGGTAAACATGTGTGAAAGATCTAGATCATACAGATCCCACCCTGGAAAATATGTGTGAAGGATCTAGATCATACAGATCCCACCCAGGCAAACATGTGTGAAAGATCTAGATCATGCAGATCCCACGAGTGCAATATGATATAGATCCCGCAGATCATATATATCCCATCAGTCAAATATGATCTAGATCCCACAGATACTACAGATTACATTCAGCAAACATGTGCAGATCTGACATATCTCACAGATTCCACCCACGCAAACACGTGCGAAGGATCTAGATCATGCAGATCCCACCCAGGCAAACATGTGTGTAAGAGCAAGATCGTACAGATCCCATCAGTGAAAATATGATCCAGATCTCGCAGATCATACAGATCAAGGATCTATCTGTCCAAAAAGAGCTAGATCCCAAAGATGGGATTTGATCTGTCCGAGGTATGATAACTTCTCTAATCACAGGCCAGTAGATGAGTCATTGAAGGTGCTGAACTTCTTGGTGGGTGGTGGTTTCCTCTATCCATGAACCCCAGCCGAGCCGATCAATCGAATGCCCGGAGGTTGGGTTACACTGTGCGGGGCGGTATCGAGGCAGGGGGGCAACCTTGAGCAGCCTTGAGCATATGTAGGACTTAGGTGTAGCGATCGCCGCTGACCGCGATTTTCTCAACATCAATTTCTTAGCGCCCTCGGAAACGGGAGTCTTACGTTCTTGCGTTGGTAGTTCTCGTTCGTGTGCCTATACTGTGCCCGCATCGACGTTCCGTTCTTGGCCATCTCTGCCACTCGACATTGTCCGTCAAGATGTCAACAAACGCCACCGAATGTGGCCGCTGAGTTCTTTGTTGCGAGCTAAAAGTACTGACCATCCCACCATGTCCGCGTACCGGGGTTGGGGTATACGAATAAAATTCAGCAGTGCGAGTTGCCCATTTTTTCTCTACAAGTGTAGTTGTAAATACCTTGAAGGACTTCTGAACCGGGGGTTGGACTCTATTCTGTGGTGCTGGCGTTGTATACGAACCTCACTTAGCTAGCTAGGGATTCCACACCGTGCGGTGTGGTGTCGACCCGGGAGAAGTCGGTTTGCGTCCCCGGTTAGTTGGAGTCGATGGGGTATGGAAGGATTTCTGGAACGGGGATGCCCCCCCCCATTGGCTGGCCTATACCCTCCCCGGGCGTTTCTGGCTCTACGAGCTGCACAGCCAATCAACGATAAGCTAATGTGAATAGATGATTGTCACACCATCATGCGGGGGGGTGTTGACCCGCAAGAGAAATCGGTTATCGTCCCCGGTTTGTCATGATTTCTGAAACGAGCATGAGACTCTATCCTCCCGTGGTGGCGCTGCCCTTATGTCCGAGCCCCATTCATCATCGGTAAGCCGATATGGTTGCGGTTCCACGCCGTGCGGGGCGGTGTCGACACGGGAGGTCATCATTATCGTTCCCGCTTTTTTGGCGCTGTAGAGATTCGGGGGATTTATGAATCGGGGATGGGACCCTATCTTCCCCGTGTGCGACGGAAATGCCCCTCATTGATGGGCCTCTATCCGCCCAGGACAGCGCTGTGGGGCTAGAACCAATTAGCGATTAGCCAACGGGATTTGGGTTTTCTCACCGTGCGGGGCGGTGTCGACCCGAGAAAACTCGGTTTTCTTCCCCGGTTGGTCGAAGTTTTCGAGACATGGAACGACCTCTGGATCGGGGATGGGACCCTATCCTCCCGAGGTAGAGCTGGCTCAACACACAAACCCCAGCCAATCAGAGATCGGCCGGTTGGGTTGGGATTTCCACACCGTTCGGGGAGGTATCAACCCGGATGATATATTCGTGTTCATCCCCGGGTTGTCATGGTTGTAGATGTGTGGATGGATTCCGATCCCGGGATGTGGCCCTATCGTGCCCGGGTGACGCTTACTTTGTGTATGAATCCCGGCCAATATACGATCAGACAAAAAATGACATGTTTGTATTTTCATCCAAAAAAAACGCGGGCCTGAATTTTTTTACTGTCAAAATCGTAAGCGCTGTAGTCGCGTACTGTAACTACAAGAAGCAAGCGATTTACAGCTAGCAACAAGCAGCAAGATTGCAATAGCATTCGAGGAGTTGAATGACGAAGGCAGCGATACCACCTTGTTTCGCGCCTGGAACACCGTCAGCACGTCCCTCCACGATGAGACAACACACAGACAGTGGATCTGGGAGGCTCGGATGTAGATGATACTATATAGGGTAATGCTATTTGCGACACCGGTGTCGCAAATAGTTATTTGCGACACGGTGTTGCAAATAAGCTTCTTATTTGCGACACCCCGCTGCGTTCGCGGCAGACACCCCAGATTGTCTCCAAAATACCTAGGGTGTGTCGGCATGGCGTAAGGCTACCATTGAAGCTATCGCTTAGCCAAAACGGGCCAGTACTCGAGGAGATATGTGGTATCTTGGGGCAACCGACCAATGTTCAGACCGTGTGGCAAATAAGCTATTTGCGACACGGTGTCGCAAATAAGCCCCTTATTTGCGACACCGCGCTGCGTTCGCGGCAGACACCTCAGATTGTCTCCAAACTACCTAGGGTGTGTCGGCGTGGCGTAAGGCTACCATTGAAGCTACCGCGCAGCCAAAACGGGCCAGTACCTCCGGCAAAATCCCAGAAAATATTATTGGGATCCCCTCCCCAAACATCCAGCTGAAACACATAGAAACCCCTTCACAGCAGCGAGGCTCCCTACATAGCACACGGCGGGAACTCTTCACATCACTGCAGCGCACTGTTGAACATCTCCCGAGCGGGAGAGTATAGGACTGCTCGCTTTCGCAAACCTCAACTCCAACTGCGACTTCACAAAAAAGAAACAAGCAACCGAGAACAGCTCTCGATTGGATTCAATGCCCATAACAATATGGCCCTACCAACAACGGCCTATTAATATTAGTACCAGGTGTATGGCAAAACTAGATTACGGACACTGAGTACTCCTACTGCTGCTGGTGCTACAACAGGTGCGATTTTGTCGGAAAAAAATCGTACAGCGTACATGACGCATAACTAGGTAAGCTTTAGCTACGATGCTCTTGTGCATGTGTAGGCTGTGCTCACGTGCTCACCTGCCTACTGTCTACTCGTGGAATTAGGGCGATTTGGTAGCCGCACCTCACGCTAACAATTCCGTCGCAGTCCTGGTCTAAGCGGGGCGCGCGCGACGAACGTCGTGCGATGTCGTAAATAAGGCTTATGTTCGCAACCATTCTGGACTTGTTTCGGTTGCACCAAGATACCACATATCTCCTCGAGTACTGGCCCGTTTTGGCTGAGCGATAGCTTCAGTGGTAGCCTTACGCCATGCCGACACACCCTTGGTGGTTAGGAGTCAATCTGGGGTGTCTGCCGAGAACACAGCGGGGTGTCGCAAATAAGGGGCTTATTTGCGACACCGTGTCGCAAATAGCTTATTTGCAACACGGTCTGAACATTGGTCGGTTGCCCCGAGATACCACATATCTCCTCGAGTACTGGCCCGTTTTGGCTGAGCGATAGCTTCAATGGTAGCCTTACGCCATGCAGATGCACCCTAGGTAGTTTGGAGACAATCTGGGGTGTCTGCCACGAGCGCAGCGGGGTGTCGCAAATAAGGAGCTTATTTGCGACACCGTGTCGCAAATATTTGCGACACCGGTGTCGCAAATAGCATTACCCTACTATATATCATGCATGGTATATTTCAGAAGCTGGCTCAGTGCGCGCCTCTCAGTGGCTACAAAGAGAACACGTGGCAGATATGGTCAGTCACCTTGCTGGCCCCGAATACTCGTCGTCAGACTAAAGGGTCAGTCGGCGTGCGTTCGGATTTATCCGATAGAAATCTGATGAAGCTCGGAATCGGATTCACATAAAAAACGGTAGCAAGTAGTCTATATTGAACTCTTGGCATTACCTTACATTGTACGTGTAGACTACGTGTGTGGTAACTTTTTATACCTACTCGTGTGGATACTAGTCCCTATTCCCTAGATTGTACCGCCTGCTTATCACTGTAATCCTTCGAGATCATCCTGGCTCCTCGAGGCAGACTCTGAGGTGTTTCCTATTTGTTGACCCTCGAGCGTGCGGTTGCACACATAACCCACCTCGGTGTGTCTACACACCTCCACCAGAGAAAGAGAAAACCTGCGAACTGCCGACGACGCCAATTGTGGGACGGTAGTCCCTCCGCAGGTTTTCTCTTTCTCTGGTGGAGGTGTGGAGACACACCGAGGTGGGTTATGTGCGCAACCGCACGCTTGAGGGTCAACAAATAGGAAACACCTCAGAGTCTGCCTCGACGAGCCAGGATGATCTTGAAGGATTATAGTGATAAGGAGGCGGTACAATCTAGGGAATAGGGACTGGTATCCACACTCGTATCAAAACTAAATCGAACAATTCGATGCTGCCCTGCCCTAACCATGCGGAGCCCTTGCAATAATAAGATCAAGGCAACAAGAAAGCCAGGCTTATCAGGCTTGCCAGGCTGTGCAGGAATACAAGAAATTCGGGAGCCGTTATACTGAAGTTAGAAGTTAGGGTAGAACGCACGCTCTTCTAAATAAGAAACCAGCCTGGGTCACTTATCATATTTTTGTTCCTCGTTAGATTTGCTGTCTGGTCCTGTACTCCTGTATTAGAAAACAAAAGGAAAATGACACTTCAACTGATGAGATCGAGAGATCGAAATTCAATATTAATCAAACTCGTCTTTGCAAGCTGCGCATGATACTTCGATCGCGCCTGTTACGGGGTGTGTATACCGTGAAGGATTCAGATCGGTGACCCCCCTGCTGATACCAGCCAGGGTCAACAGGACTAAGGTGTCACGCCTTGTTCTGTGCACGGAAACTTTACAACCGCATTGAGGAGACAAACTTCTGTACCAGGCATCATGTTTGCACTGTTCTCCAACCCCTTCTTTTTTTCGTACATACCGGGTATCTCCGCGGCCACATACATATTATATAGCTAGGCCGGTCGCCCCGGTGGCGTATCAGGTTCAGGTTATCCTCGAGCCTGGTATAGGTATGTTTCGTGAGTTCGAGTCCCCCCGAGGGCATACTCGTATAAATTCGTAGGGGCTTTTTCTTGTGCACAAAATGACATTCGGAAAGCGCGAGAGCGTGAATTAGCAACACTCGATGAAAAATCGACGAGCAGTGGCATTGCTGAACCCTATGCGCGATAAAAATTGAAAGCAAGAACCGGGGTGGAGCAGGGACCACACCTGTGACCATGGCTTGTCCAAAAGCTGGAAAGTACAAGTGTGAAAAATAAAAAAAAGAATAGCAGGCACTCTCCCCCTCTCCCCACTACGGAGCACGCCTACATACATTCTCGCGATGAGGGTTTCTTCCACGCTCGTCGACTAATTGAGTCGAATCGAGCTAACGCATACCAGGTATGCAGCTACAGGCAGTGTGTGATTTTTGGACAAGAAAAGTCCTTCAGGGGGGCGCGAACAGTGAAATTGACCTCAAAAGTGATGTCGAGGTTTACCAGTATTGCTACCTGTTATCTTGTCTTTTCTTGCTTTTCTTCTCTTTTCTTTCCTTTCCTTTCTCGTTTTTCGCTTTCTTTTATTTTCTTTCCACTTTCTTCTTGTCTTTTTTGTGTTTCTTTTTTCCAATTGAGTTGCGTCTGTCGTGCGTATGCGTAGTGACAGGTACTTCGTGCAATATATACGTGGTAGTCTTTCTTGGGTGGCAAGCGGTACAGTCGGTTTTTCCAGGCGCGAGTAGTGAGACGTATGCACCAGTATGGACCTGGCACATCGTAGGCTGACTCCCGATTTCACTTTTTATATGTTTCTGGTGGAGGCATGAATTGCGTCAGCTGTGATATACTGGTATGCATGTACCACGGTTGGTTTGTTTGTGTTTTTTCCCTGGGGTATTCCTCAGCTCCAGAATGACTGGAGGCTGTCCTGTGACCACGGACTTGATTATGCGAGTTAATGTGAGAACAACAACAAACAACAACAATTGGGTACCACCTGGGACCGGGATCCGGTACTACAGCTGTTGCGTTCTATTTTGATGTGTTCTACTATCCAGCACAACAATTTGTTCTGTGTCAACGGTCAATTCAACTCTGCGCACTGGAGGCCGTACTTATTTACGTGCGCAGGGCTGTAGGGCTGTGTAGAGTAAACGGCTGTGCTCACGCCAGCAAGTGCCTGCTCTACTTATTTAGTGCTTAGGGCTTAGAAGCCCCCCAGACCTGCTTCGTAACTAACTCCCCGCGGCGATTCTCGTGGCGCGTTCAGGCCTTCCGGCACGCTCACAGCGTACCACCGCCATGTATTGATATTAATATTATTAGTAGGCATGCGAGGAGGAAACTACAGCAGTAGCAGTATAGTCTACAGAAAAAGCGACTTGTTTTTCTTTTGTTACATACTGCTGTAGTTTGCGCCAGAGCTACAACAGCAGTATACGAACACGTAGAGTCTAAGAGGTGGAGGGGGTTGATCGACAGTAGCATCACGGTAACACAGAGAACACGGGAAAGCACGAGAAAAAAATCTCACCACCGAAAGCTCCATAGTGCAGTTTTGGTGCTGTCGAGGCAAGAGGCGAGTTGTACCGGTCGAAGTTGAAGGACTTTTGACTTTTGACTGCATCATCGTGTTGGTTTTATACCGGCTGGTGGCGTTACTACACAGGGTCTTTCGCTGTGAACCTCCCTACTAGGTGCTCAGTGACCGCCCATCTGGTGGAGGCGATGGCGACTCGTGGGGGGCGAGGATGGGCCGGTGAGTCTTGCGTAAAATAGGTAGCTCTGTTGTAGACGATAACTTGAACGTCAATGGGACCACGGCAGGACTACATCATGGCCATTCCCGGCCTCTCTGTATCTCACTCGTCTCGTCTCCTTGGGTACTAAAATGCTGCTGTATGTTGGGTCGACCGACGCACGCGTGCGTGTAGTGGTGTGCAATGCAGGCTTGGTCTTGGAGGCTGGAATGTACCGAATGCCGTATTAGTTGGATGTTGCTGGCCTCCGCCTAGTTGCGTTCGTCTTCTCGAAGGATCATAAGGATTGCGTGGTTGCTCCTGTTTCCTCCACTGATGCCTCGAGGCGTATGGTTCCTGCTATCTCGAAGCATTCGAAAACCCCACCTCTCGTCAGGCAATCCGCCATTCAATTTTGGCTGCCAAGCATATCAGTTCCAATCCTTCTTGGTCGCCTATGACACCGTCTGCTGATCAAGCTGCATACATCCCTATCTCGAGCATGCGGTAGATGGCTCACAAACAATCCGCAACCCGCAACGACAGCTATGGCAAGAGAAAAAAATGCCTTCCGAGTATTCGAGCGTGCGAATCTTTACTGCACTCATACCTACATCAGCCGTATGTGGTACCTGGTACCTTGTACTCCACAGCAGCAGGCCCACGAAGCTCTGGTTCGTAGTGACTGGCCACTGACCACCCCTGTCCAGCAGCAGCAGCGGTGCTGCCATTTTTCTTGGCTATTATACCAATGGAGCCCGATTCGCGGTTGTGGCGATTCAACGCGCCTTCCCGTCGCTCAATGCTCGTGTACAGTTTTGCTACCGGTATTCTAGCAGGTATCAGTGCTTGTCGAAGTCTAGGCTCACGTTACGAGCAGCACTTCGCGTCAAATACCTGGTACAGAATAGCAGGTGTCGGAAGTTGCAGAACGCTCACGACTATCCTTGGTGGTCGTAAACATTGCATAAACAAGTGCGCCATTCGACAATCTGGCACCATGGCCGTATTTATCGGCTTTACAACGACGGTACGAGTATGATACCAGTAGCAGTCGCGCCTCCTGTGTATCATTGTGTTCTTGTGTACCGAGATGCCGTAGCCGAGCATGTGGGGCAGAGTGTTACGAGTTACAAGCCCTGAAGAATCCGAAGCGGAATCGTTCTCGCGCCGGTCGATGCTGCTGATCGGAAGCTCGCCGTTATGACAAGAGAGATTGATGTCACGACTACATGAACACTCAAGTCCACGTGCCTCACGCATTCGCTAACCCCCCACACACACACCCACTCCCCTGTTCAATGTTTATTGGGGGCGTTGGTTGGCAAAAACGCTGTAAAACGTGCCAATCACTGCGTGAGCTTGACAACCTGGGTGGTACCGTTTTTTGTTTTGGCGGTCACCATGATGGCTATCGAGTTAGATCATATTGTGCGGGGTGGAGAGCCTTAGCTCCGCACAAGGGGAATGATCGCATCACGCGGTGTGACTATGGTAAGGCACCCACGAGGCAGTTACATGGTAGTACCCATTGCTATATTTGGAGTGGCCACACCAAAAAACAAAGTAACTCATCGGCGCTGTCATCCATAAGCGAGAAAGTAGGCACAAGGTGCCGAAGTCTTCTTTCGGGCGGTTCTTGGAAGAATGCAGTTTACCCTTCATGCGACTCGCCAAACAACTCACGGCGCTTCGCGCTTGGTGCAAGCAATGTCTGCCTGATTGGCGAAAACCCGACGTGCTCCGTCCCGGCATAGTAGGAATGCGAGGGTCAGGTCATATGACTACGGCCATGCACAAACTGAGTACACCCCACACGCACACATTTCCCGTCACCCTGGCCTCTCAGGCGAGAAGTCGAAGCGCTTCATGATGGTGGGGACGAAAGACAACACGCCCGTGGGCGCAAAGACAGGGGTTGTTGCACCAGTCCCGATCAACACCCCGAGCTTGCGTCAAGAAACCCATGGTTCACAGGGAGACAATGCGGCGATGTCCTCCATAAATCGATCCAGCACGGGGGGCTGGGGCTCTCCGGCAGGCGTTTCTTCTGTGTCTGCTGGCAGCCCAGCCGACCAGAGTGTCGGGAGTGGAAAGGGGAGGGGACGGGTTGATGGAGGCGGCAGAGGCCAAGGTGGAGATGACGTTTTCACCAGGCATTTTCCTGACCTGCGGGCAGGTTTAGAACAGGCGGAGAAACTGGACGCCGTGAGCAAGGCCTCCAGCAAGGTGGCCCCGCTCCGCAAGCCCAAGCCCGAACCCTCCAGGGGTCAAGGTCCGTCACTCAGACCAAGAGGTACGTTCGCAAGTCTACTGTCGGAATTTCATGTGCGATTTGGTTGGCTAATACCTGGCTGTGTGGAACGTGGTTGCAACACCTGTCATTCGAATCGTGACCATGAATTTATTGAGCATCTCTGCGATACCTGTTACCCAAGTGTTGCCTAGCATTTTCTATGCGTACAGTCTTACCTGGCATTCTTTGGGTACAGTACAACAGTGTATTCCGTAGGTTGGCAGTGATGGTGGCAACACCTTTTTTTGGGACAGGGGAGAGTGCGTTATATCAGGTATACTGTACCTCGTCCGAAGTATGCAACGGGTGAGGCACCGTTCCCTTCGTAAGCTAAGCTCTGTGCAAGCAAGGGCCCGCATTTCTTTTCGCTTCCCAGCCCATCCTCATCATTGGCATCAATTGCAATCCTCTTGACGTACATGACATGCGAGTATGGTTTGCATGTAACGAGGTTAATTCGGTAGTTCTTACAAAGTGGTCATGTGCAATTTTCCCAAACAGTTTCCTGCTTCTTACTGACCAGGAAGGCAAGTCGTAATCCGCACTTTAGGAAATTTCGCGCTCGGTGTGAAATCGGCATAGCCGCGTTTCTCGCCAGTTGTGGCCCGTTTTGGCTGTGGGTTGCGGTCAGGGTAGGGTTGGGCTAGATCTACGCCCATACCTTGACCCCTAGGACTGTGAGTCGGCACGACTTTAGTCACGAACTAGTTAATCAGTCGGACTAGTAATAAGTCGTTCTTCGGAGGTCCCGCCGCTCCGATTTGCTGGGTCTAATTTGTAAGAGGGCTTGCTGAAAGCGGGGTACAGTTTTTCTCCATGAACCGCGCTGCAGACATTGGCATGTGGACCCCGACAGGTCGCAGGCTTCTATTCTTCGATGGGATGGCGTCCGTTCTAAGGCCTGCACTTACGCAATGTTTTGTTGTTAGGACACCGAGGCCCGATTACTTGCGAACTTGAAGAAATTCGATGCAAGAAACGCATCTCAAATCGCCAACCGACTTGCGGACTGAAGTCAGCTAGCCGGCTTCGCCCAGTTGGATGTCGTTGTGAAACCCTGCCGACTCACGGCCCGATGGATTCCACTAGCTTCCTAGCCCGCAAATAGTACATTAGTGACCAGGCCGACCCCAGGAAAATGTCATGACCAGATTTTGTAGGGCTCCTATTAATGCGACGATATTGCACCTGGCGTATAAGTCTAAATACATTCCTGGTGTCACATCCTGGTTTCACATTCCATTTTTCTTTTGACGTGCTGTACTTGGTATTTACCTTGACGTGTAGGCGTTTCCCCCTGATTTATTGTTTTCCCGCAGCTATGCTCAAACCAACGGGAAGCGCGGGAGGCGGCAGCGCTGCAACTGCTGCAGCCCAGGCTGCTATCGCAGACGCCGTGCACAATCGTGTGGTGCCAGCGCCAAAGGTTGAAGAAACCCGTAGACCCGTCCCTAGCTTCGCGGACGAGATCAGTACCAAATCTCGTTGGAGCGAACGGCCTCCTTCGCAAGACGGAGGGACCAGAGGGCGTGGGGGAGGAAGAGACGCGGAAGGGCGGAGCGGAGGAGGTGCTTGGGGAACGCACAGAGAAGGAGGACGAGGAGGCGGAAAAGCAGGGCGTAGTTTCGACCGGGGAGATCGGGGCGGTCGAGATTCGTTTCAGGACAAGGATCGAAGACACGTTCGTCAAAATTCTGACAGGAGTGCGAACACAAGCTCAAGAGCCAGAGAATCTATCTTCGGCTCGGGGAGCCACGTGGGGGCGGTGAATTCTAACCAAGACATTACAAGTAGCGCCAGCACGAAGGCCCCAACTAGCACATATGTTCGTCAACACGGTCCACCCCCCCGCAAGGCTGCTACTCCTGCTCCGGCGCTAGCTCAGCAGGAGGGGCCACCGGCCAGTCAGCGGCCCACGTCAAGCTCGTCGCAGTCAGCATCAACACGCGGAGATGAGCAATGCGATGGCGATCCTTGGAATGCATCGGCTGAGGCGTCGTCCAAATGGCGCTCTTCCTCAGCGGCAAGCGCTCAGCAACCCGCTGACCCCCCGGCGGAGGCTCCGGCTGCCTTTGATTCAACATCCACATCGTCTACGTCATACGTGCGAACCCATGGCCCCCCTAGCAGAGCTAGCCGGGAGGGGCAAGGCGACGAGCAGGGCGAAGGCTTGTCAACGACCACGCGACCAGACCATGATGCGAGCGGCGAAGTCACGTCTCGCTTTGGGGATTCGTGGGGGGCGCTGGAGCAGGGCCATGGTTCGGTCGATCGGGATTCTATGGGGAGTGGAGAGCGAACCCTCAGTGGCCGATGGAAGGAACCCACGAGCTCCCTAGCTCCGCCGCCGGCTCCCACTAGCAACCGCTGGAAGGAGCCTAAGGAGGAGCCTAGGGCTGTTCCTAGAAGATGGAAAAGTAGGGAAGAGGGCCATATGGGGAGTGGCAGATGGGGTCGGGAAGACAATGGCGACGCTGACAGCAATGGTGTCGTTGCTCCGGCCGTATCTTCTTCCCCTTCACAGAGCAGCTCCTGGAGGGCAGACGACAGTTGGGCATTGGAAGGTGGAGAACATGCGCGACGAGACACGGACGTGACAACCACTGCTGCTACATCGGAAAATGTGGAGCGACAGCATAGTCCAGATGATGATGAGGGCGTTGCACTTGGAGTTGGTTCTGGCGTCACGGCTCCCCCTGAAAACACCGCGGATGGTGTGACTGTGTCCGCCGATGCAAGCGGGCCTTCTACTTCGCAGGATATCTCGCCTGATGACGCCACTGCGTTCCGAGGCTCCTTTGCACAACAGCAGCAAGCACAGTCTGGAATGCGCACCGCGTCTTGGGAACCTCAGCTTCCGCGTGGGGGAGATTTGTGGGAGAACCCTGGCCATGGGCACGAAAGTCTCCCTCAAAAACAGGGACAGGTTCGCGCATCTCCTCCTGTCCCGGGTGGCTCGTCTCAGCCGTGGGGCGATCCTTGGGGTACATCTGGGTTCGGCCTCTCGACCAGCGGCGACCAGGGATCGAATGCGATGGCATCGTTCCTTGCTAATGAGCCCGACGGACCGAGGAAGGGCCGATACTTACCTCCAGCCCTTAGGAACCGCACTCCTAGTGAAGGAACCCAAGGAGACGCGGCAACTACGTCGTCGGTCGAGCAGGAGACCGAGACAAACCCTCCTTCCTTGCCGGAGGTGGCAGTGGCGAATGTGTCTCCACAAGATTTAGCCATGCCGGGTGGGGGAGGAGGCATAGGGGCTTCCTCTCCAGGTGGGGCTGATTTGACGAAGGCCCCGCTGTACGAGCAACCGCCGCCGCCGCAGCAGCAGCAGCAGCAGCCGCAGCCTCAGTCGCAGCCGCCGCCACCGCCGCCGCAGCAACAGCAACAGCAACCGCAGGCGCCTCTCGAAGAGTGGCAACAAAGGGGAGCGCAGGCGCCTCATCGCGCTCAGCAAGACGAGACCGGGCACCCGGTTGAACATCAACTTCACCAGCGACGCCCCATCCACCAACCGCACCAGGTGACAAACGGTGTGGGGCGGGCGTGGTGATTGTTACATAAACAAATATTTCCGACGGCGACGTTTTGACCGTGAGCAACTACTGGATTTCAAACATTCCCGTCCCATGCATTGATACTTCGTATATCGCAACTTAAAACGCTGTTCCTTTTTGTGCACTGGTTCTACGTCATTGAAATGCAGGGCCAGCCGGCGCAGCCCTTGCACCTGCATCACCCTCATATTGACCACGGGTACCAGCGAAACCCTGCAGAAGGGTTCTCTTCCTTCCAGCAGCAGGTACGTGTGTTGCCTCCGTTTGTTGCGCAAGTCCGGGCGACCTTCGAATGGCACACGCGACAATGAGCTGTCAGGAGTTGTTCACAGCAGTGTAGTTCATGGATCGGCCGTACTTTGCATGAAAACCTGCATCACTTGATGGAGTGCTCTGCTACGTTCTTGTGATTTGCTGTTTTTTGTCGCGAACACGCAGGACCGTCACAAACACCAGATGCAGGAACCGGCTATACATCACGAGTTCCAGTCAGAAGCCTTCGGAACTCCATCCTATCATGCCCAGGTTCTGGCCGATTTTGAACTTTTAGCAAACTTTGCGAAATATAGCACCGTTTATGTAGGAAACGGTCGATTGAGCCGTTGTCTACGTATTGATGGCGATTGCCCTTTAGCCGTTGCATGTGTATTGATGGATCGCTGTCTCTCTTTTCTTTCTTCGCCACCACGTCAATTCCCGCCACTAAAGCCACAGCAGGCAATGCTGTTTTGCATTGACATCGGTAGTAATAATAGAAGATGGATGATGTTATCACATTAGGTCATTTCCATGGCATAATTAGCTTCCAATAGCACATGGTTGCGTGCTTTTTCAGTGACATCTGTTCCGTGCCCCGCTCGCGCTACCGTCGTTTTCTTATACTCAACCCTACATTTTTTTCACACCTTGGCAGCACCCGACGGGTCGCGCGCCTCTGCCGGAGCATTTACACCGGCCCCAATTCCATTCGGACCATGTCCAGCGCCAGCAATTTAACCAAGTTCAGGTGAGCAAAGCAGTTTGAGAAGTTTGAGAGGTTCTCGGAGAATGTGAGGCGGAACCTGTGACGACCCCTGAGGCTAACCGACGGTTCGTTGGTTTGCCCGTTAGTGTTGTCGCCGCTGCTAGTTTGTAAAATACTTCAGTAGAAGCTTGAGCTTTAAACCACGCGATTTTTCCCTTCGTTTTTTTTTCCTGAATGTATTTGGGCTATACCAAAGTAAATGTTGCTGTGGACTTTTGCCCGAATGTTCTGCGGTTGCGTTTTTCTTTCTTTCATTTTCCCTACGGTGACGATGAACCCCTCTTGCGTCCGTAGACTTGGTTAGAGCAGCAAGCTAACGTGCGAATAGGCGAGTCGCGATTAGCTAGTCGTGATCTTGGTCATAGTATTTTAGTAGGTTGTTCCGCACTCTATGCGGCGCGAGATATAAGGCGGATCAACACACTCTGTACATGGTACGTACCCTCATGCCTGCGTTGCGCTAAACAGACCACGCCCCAAATCAAAATAATGGTTACCGTGCATGCCGTTACGCACGACAGTGAACCGTTTGGCGCCTGGGGTGATGTCTTCTTCCTTCGTAAACCCCACCGCACGCGACGAATTTATGACCCCGACTCCGCTGTTATTTTTCCGTAATACGTTGTATGCTCGGTCAGATGCAGCCGCAAATGCATACCCAGCAGCAACAGCAGCACCGCGTTCAGCACTCGCTCCACCAACGGCATCAGCAGCAACAACCGCCACAGCGGCAACCGCAACCGCAGCAGCAGGGGCATCATCAGCAGCAGGGACACCAGCAGCTGCCGCCTGGTCCTCTGGGTAATCCTGCAGCCCACGCTTCCCAGCAGCAGCAACATCTCCATCAGCAGGACATTGGCCGGCAGACGAGCCCGGCACAGATACACATGCAGCAGCAACAACAGCAGCAACATCAGATGCAGCACTCGTCTTCTGCATTCATGATGCCGGCGCAGGGGATGAGTTATGCCGACCCAAGGGTGGGGGCTAGGGGGGTGGGGCTTGGCGGGTTACCGGTGCAGATACCTGGGTCTTACCGTGAAGTGCCGCCGCAGCATCAGCCAGAGATGCGACCTTCCGGGACGTACGGCTTCCAGTCTCCAGAACCACCCCACAAACGATGAGGGAATTAGGGAATTGAGCGTGGCAAGTCGCTGTGCCTGCAGCGCCGGCAACGACGATATATGTCGCTGTCTTTGGTAAAGCATTGGTTTAGTGCTGAGGTCTGGATCGAGCATCGGCATGCTTTAGCATTGGTGGTCTTTTTTTTGGAGAGGTCGCGTCATACACAAGATATATTAACAGTAACAGAGATTCTATGCGTTTGCCGGTGTACTTCTAAGAGGCGAGGGCGACGATGATGGCAACGACAAAAAGGTTTTGACGTGTTCTCACGCCGGAATTCGAGTCCTTTTTTTTTGCTCGTCCATCTATATTATCTTTGCTCTTTTTGTTTCTCCTTCTCCCTCCCTAGATGTAGCTCAGATCCGGGGTCACTGTGTTTGAGTAGGCTCTTCTCCCCTCCCCACTACGACACGCGCCTTCATTTTTATCGCGAGAATAATTCAGCACTTTCTTCCCTCGCCGACCCGCGTCGAATTGTGGTCAGTGTAGCATATTAGAAAACGTAGTATATGTATCGTCACCATGACTTACGTAGAACCCTGCATACCCACTACCAAAAGTAACCCCATTATTAGCCACTGCTGCAGTGTGTTCGTCACATTTAGCTGATACTTCCACCCATCTACATCCAGCACCATCAGTGTGTCCGTGCTGATGCCTCACAGAGACGAGAGCTTGTGGTCACAAACTACGAGACAAATACTCGTATACACATTGTAAACACAGCAGCTTAGCCATGGCAATGCCAACCGCGATGAGCACGTGGCGGGCAACAAACAATAATGGCATGCAAGCCAAGCACACCAGACTAATGCAGAAAAATAAAGAGAGATGGATAAAGCCAAAAAAGAAAAGCAATTGGAAAGAAAGAGGGAAGCAAAACGGCACGACGGCAAACAAAAAATCACAACAAACTGCCAGCAGCTGGCACCCACACTTCAAGATGTGATAATGTTTTAATTGCGGGCGATCCCAAAATACCGTCTCACTCAGCTTGTTGACGATGCCTCCGCGGTTGTTGCTATACCCTTTTCAATATAATTTCAGGTAGTTAATGATTACGATGGAGCGTTCATGTAACCAGTGCCATGTACGCGCCAAGTTAAACTTTGTGTAGCGTCAGCCGCAATGACAGCAGTAACGTTGCCGCAGCGCTGCTTTATTTTAGTCGTGAACATTTGTTTTTGTTCCGTACACCCCTATCTCGCGTTCACGCGTCGCGTGTGCATGGTCCTACTTCGTGGCCGCCAATGAGACTCCACAGACAGACAGGTTCAGGGTATTTTGTAAAGTTATTACTTCAACCACGTCAGCTTTGAGTTCGATAAATTTAGGGTCGATACTTATCTTTGCAAGCTGCGTGATACACCGGCCGCTCGTTTGTACAGACATAAATGCTTAGACTATATAATCGTATATGTGAGACAATAATAATGTGAAAAGGAGGTACAGACAGATATGTTAAAATTGCGGTAAACCACACTACCAACTTATCACGTAGGGTATTCCGTACAAACCGTCTGCATGATCGCCTCCCAACCTATGCCAAGCGAAGTATGACTAACGAAGTAACGTAATTGAGCGCGTGTACACTAAGCGTTCCTTTCAAAACACTAACGATTCGCATTTCCCCCTTTCGTTATCAATGGCGGTGACATTGCATGACCACATCACCTCGCCTGTTGTTGTATTTGGCAACATGTATCTCTTTCTTATAATTAGCGATGTCAGAAAATTATGGTAACTACATGATTGTACCTATCGATTGAAATATTCTATCTTTCGACCCATGTACAACAACAAATTGTGAATCTTTTAACACGTTGTTTACTACACCTAAAAACTGGGTTGCATACTACATGTAACATTAAACCTTCTAGAATAATATTCATTACCAGGCGGGTGATATAAAGGCGTGTCTTCTTGCTACAACCGTCAGATTCGTCCCCTTTAAGGGTTTGTAGTTTCCGCGCACATATTGAAATGCCCCCCCTCCCCCCCCCCCGATCCCTCTTGTTCAAACGCCCCACGTAAAATCAAAATCTACCAGAGGAGTAAACACGATCAGCCAGCTGATATCATCTCATTATGCTTATAGCCATCCATGCCGTATCTCCAACTCATCTCCGCCCTCCCCCCCCGCCCCCCCCCCCTTTTGTTCCCCGCCAAGTCCGTTCAAACGCCCCACTAACAATCGAAATCGGCCAGAGTAATAAACACTTCTACGCAATCGATATCACGTCATTATCTTTCTAGCCATTCATGACGTAGCTTTCATTCATCCCCCTCCCCCCCTCCAACGCCCCTCCTTCCCCACACCCCGCACGATCACCTAGACCCAGCACCGCGCGTATAGCAAGCCCCTACATATATGATTAATACGCGCGATCGGAGTATCACACACAATGTTGCCAAAAAGAGTTTCCACCAAATTCTTGATCTTATAGCTGGAGTGTGTTTTAATATTACATGTGACCTAAACCTCTTGAAAACCCTCCCCCCCCCCCCCCCCTTTTTTTTCCTCGCTCTCTCTTGCTCAAACACCTCACCTAATATCGAAATCTGCCAGAGTAATAAACACTTCCACGCCCTGGATATCACCTCATTATCTTTTTAGAGCCGTCCATGCCGCTGCTGCAATTCCCACACACCCCCGCCCCCAACGCCCCCTCCTTCCCCATCACCCGCACCATCGCCTAGACCTAGCACCAGGCGTATAGCAAACCCCTACATCTATGCGACGTAAAGCCCCCCCCCCCCCCCCCCTACACACACGTCCCCCCCCCCCTCCCCACAAGAAGGATATATAGTTTCCACTTACAAGTTGAGCTGCCCCACCTGTCCCTCCCCCCCTCCGCCCCTCCCGCCCCCCTTTTGGTCAAAATCAGGCCCCCACGCGCATAAAAACTCCGCCCTCCCCTCGCCGGTTATTCGACTTACAGGATTCACTTGATAAACTGATGCATTTCCTTCCACAACTGTCAGATTTTGTCCCCCTCAGAAACGGGTTTTACAGTTTCCGCGCACAGACCGCCTAACATCACCCTGTCGACCCTGATAGCTACACTGTAGTTGCAAGGGGAGTCGCCGACCTATATCCATAATGAGGACACACAACCCGTAATACGCGCGATCGGAGTACCACACACAGCTTGCAAAGATGAGTTTCGACAAAATCTTCGATCTCACAGCTGGAGTGCATTTTAATTTTCATAATAATAGCTGAATGTGTGGATAGATTCCGATCCCGGAATTACTTCGTCCGGATCACTTCGTCAGTACGTATGTGTCGCCTGGATCACTTCGTCAGTAACCTTGTTGTACTTCGAGACAAGCTCCTGTAGGGTCTTTTGTCCGTCACCGGTCGTCCCAGTCTCATCCTCGTAATTGAGTACAAGTAGAGATGCTGGTTTCTCCGTTAGTAGAAAAAGCATGGCGTACAGATCTTGATTTGCCCTTTCATAAGCTGCGATTTCTTGTGCGAGTGCTGGTGAAGATCCCGTACCGGCCGTCGCTTCGGTCGGTCGAGGATGCCATTTAATGAGGTTAGCGATATCTCGTCTGGATATTCCAATTATGTTGGTTGTCCTCATGAACACGACGGTTGTGATCCATCTTACATCAGGGAGTTCCATATTTTGTTGGGAAGGGATTCCTGTATAAGGTGTAAGGGGACCGTTTGGCCGGATGTTTCCCGGCATGATTTGTCATGAGCTGTCACTCGTAGTTTTGCTCCATCATATGAGTCCAAGTCAAGCTTGACCGCTGGCTAATACATAAGAGAGAGTTCTGTGTTACCGTCTTGAGTCATCACCAAGCCTTCTCGCGCCAGATACGTGAACACCTTTAGAGATCAATCAACACACTAGTGAGAGCCGGTTGATTTCCATTGGTAAGCGCAGCCAAAGGCCAGCTTACAGAGGTGGGAAAGAGCCATGTCAGGTCCGAGGGATTTTGGCATTATTTAATGTAGATTATTTAAGAGAGGACATAAAGCTGCTCAAGATCTGGAAAATGTTGCAGAAGCGCGAAAGAGAGGTCGGACTCGCTGAGGCAGCCCAGCGAGCGTCATATGCTGAAGAAGTGTATGGCCTGACTACGTTTTGGTCCTGGTGGGTGTTGTTTTTGCATGACGCACTGCGACTTCTTCTCCTCGAGGAGCACGAGATCCAAGCTGATGTGATGCGGAAACTGGACGAAAGAGTGGTTTTGTTCGAGAATGAGAGAAAGGGAGAGATGAGAGAGAGAAGAGATAGCAGGATAGAGAGAGAGAAAGAGAGAGAAGAGAGAAAGAGAAGAGAGAGAAAAAAGGAAAGTAAGAATATTTCGCCCCAGCAGCAACTGCGCGGTCCCATCAAAGCCAAACATGAGCCGAAGCTGGTAGATCTGCATGGCGCTGGTGGCGACGGCGCTGGAGAGAAGCAGTTGTTGCAGAGGCAGCAGCTGCCCCAGTCGGCCCATCTGCAGGAAGAGGAGTCGTCAGAGGATTGCTACGCTTGCAACGAAGAAGAATTGCCGCCCAAAGGGCCGTCATCGCCGCCACCACCGTCGCCGCCGCCGCCGCTACCGTCGTCATCGCAGCCGCCGTCATGGTCACCGCCGCTGTCATCACCACCGTTGCCGCCGCTGCCGTCGCCGCAGCCATCGCCGCCGCTGGGACCGATGCTATCACTGTATCTGCAAGCCCGCAGTACAGCCAGGCCCCTCTGTGGCTACTTTAGTTGGTACTGCAAAAAAAGAGGAAATGAAAGATGGGATTACTTCGCCGGCAGGTGCCGGGAGAGAGGTTAACGAGATTGCGAGCGCGATGGAACACGCTTATGAAAACTGGAACAACGTTGAGAGAGCGGTGGTGGGCACTGGTGGAAGGGTCTGCACCATCGATTGGGGGTCGGAGCATGGACGAAAAAGGAGGAGATGCCCAAAGCGAGCGCGAGTGGAGGGGAGAGGAACAACGGGCCATCGGCGAGGGCTTTAGGCCCGCATCAGGCACGTCTTGATTTTGCTTGTTACTGCATCAGATATTGTTTCTTTTTGGCTGGTGTCATGTTGATTTGAGAATTACGAAGCACCCCCCCAAGATTGAGATTGATTGAGAGTGAAAGATTATTGAAGCGATCTGAAGTAGACGTACTGCAAGACTAACTTGTCCGATTCCATGTTGTGGCTGCCTGTCGGAGCGCCCGGGCAGGGCACAATAAGTCGGAGTTGAGTTTTATTATACGTGAAAGTGAAATACTGAAAGAAAACAAACAGCAGTACATGTTGTATCATATCATCATGTCATCGGTTCAGAAGAGTACAGCAGTACGAAAATTGCGTGAATCAATTACTTGCAAAAACTAGCGTAGGGTTGAGATACGGTCTCGCGTATATGCCGAGCAATGCTAAAAATACAAGCACGCCCCTTGAAGACTAGACTATGCATGATGAGGAGTACAGGAGTGATCAACCTGAGTTGCTAGCAGTGCCCTTTGAGCTGGGATTTTGCTTGGTTTATGGTGCTGCTGACTCACTGCTGAACATGGTGCTGCATGATGTGCCTACTGGCAATTGCAGGTTGTCGGTATATTGAACCGTCGTCGAAATGCCGACAATTGCGTATGTTATTTGCTCATTATTTTGCACCCTTGATTGTTTTGGCATGCAAATATTTTTGCGCTTGCATCGGCATTCTAGGAGTAGTTTTGTCCCGTGAAGGTATTTTTGGACTACAGTAATGGGTTTATAAGTCCTTGACAGCTGTCCGTCAAGGGGCAAGAGTGCCGTCGACTGATGTACCCGGCATGTCTTTGACGTGTGACGTTCCCCATATGTAGCGTAGAAACAGCATGCAGTACTACAGCAGTACATCCCGTGGTGTCCGCACGTCTGTTGGCAGTTATCGATACAAGAGGATTCGAGTACGAATGATACCAGCACGATCGATTGTACGTTGACTTGCCTGCCAGTATATATATGATACGCCCAGATACAGTCTGCGTTGCAGATCATTGCACAACAGTGGAGTACCCCCCAGTGTAGCATTGCGATACTACTGCTGCTGCTATTACTAAAGGTATTCATGCAGGTATAACGGGTATGAGTGTAGAGGGCTCTTGGTGAGCGATCTGAAAACAGGGCAACTGAGCATGTGGGAGGGATTCTTCATGAAATGAGCTGTTGATGCATAATATGGTATCATATAGCTGACATGGCCAAGATACTCGATTTCTTTCTGACCGAGTTGAAGTTTGGTCGGTTTCAAAGTTAAGCCAGCTGCCAAGTTTTCGACATAGCACGTTAACAGTAATGGCATTTGGTAACTTGAAATACTAGGGGTAAATGCTTTACGAACTGACGATGAATGCATGAAAAGAGTAGTTCAACCTATCTATGCCGACATAATCGCTCGATTGTACGATCCATCCGCTGCTTGCGTGGAGTCAATCTTGCGCCAGGAACGGCTGCTTCATTCAGGAGGATAGCTGGAGTGCCCGAGCTGCGGCGATGCCATGAGACCGGAAGGAGGCTGCCGCAGCGGAGGGACCACCAGCAGTAGTGTTTGGGGCATTGGGGTTGAAATGAATGGATATGATGCTGGGTGATTATCATATGATTTTGTTGTTTGAACTTTGATTGTGAGCTGCTTGAGATTGACTTGATTGTTTTTCTTGTTTTTGTTATAGGATGAGGCTTGCTTATTGTTGGTATGATAAATATGACAAATCTCGGCCATATGATGCTGGGTGATTATGAGTTTGTTGTTTGAACTTTGATTGTGAGCCTGCTTGAGATTGACTTGATTGTTTTTCTTGTTTTTGTTACAGGACAGGATGAGGCTTGCTTATTGTTGGTATGATATGACAAATCTCGGCCAATCAATGGCAAAGCGCCCGAGAATGAACAGGCCACGACCTGCGCAGAGGCGCATCTGGCCTAGTTGGAGTATTCGTGACTTGACTGTTGTCCCGCTGACGCGTCGGTTGTACGTTGTCTGATCGCGCGGATTTACCCCATACGTACTTGAAATATGTATAACACCGATGTTATGCATACTCGTCAGGAATAACGAGGTACTATGGTTTGATTTTGCGAGTTGATTATGATGTCTGAGTCGGTACCGCCATCATACATACTGGACAATGCCGTTTTGATCTGGCAGACACCATTAAGATGGCGTTATTCTCGCGGTATGTCATGTATGTGTGGATTTTATTATCCCGGGGTTTGGTACGACGTACATTGCGGTTTTTGAGGATAACGAGGGGGCGAAGAACCTGGCACAACACCCAGTGTGCACGTCGAACTCGAAGCACATCGATGTGCGACCCCTTTTTGCGGGACCTTTTTTGGGGGGGGAAGATATTTGGTTTTTCGAGTTTGAGTTTTTGAGCAGTGCAACATCCCGCCGCTACGTGTGCTACACATTTCGTCGTGCAAGGAGGTGGGGAAATGCTTTTCGCCGTGCAGTGTACATAGTACGATTAAATCGAGTTTTTTCTGTGATTGTTTGCGTTTTCGTCGTATAATATTATATGGATTTTGTTTTTCCTGGTTCAGCTAGACCCCGTACTGAGTACTAGTATCTCGAGGAAATCGGGACTAATTGGAGATTATTTGAGTCAATTTTCGAAAATTGCGCTGTTTTTACCTGGTCATTTCCGAGAACAAAATTATTGTCGTTTTCACCTGGCAATGATTTCGAGAGTAGTTAGTTGATGTTTGCAGCATGAGACTGTTGTTACTTGGAATGAGACTTATAGGACTTATTGAATTGATAACTTGAATTTTGGTTTTGAGTGTGTTCGTCGTGTTTAAATAATGAATAGGGGGGATGTTGGTTGTCCTCATGGACATGACGGTTGTGATCCATCTTATATCAGGGAGTTCCATATTATGTTGGTAAGGGATTCCTGTATAAGGTGTAAGGGGACCGTTTGGCCGGATGTTTCCCGGCATGATTTGCCATGAACTGTCACTCGTAGTTTTGCTCCATATGAGTCCAAGTCAAGCTTGACCGCTGGCTAATACATAAGAGAGAGTTCTGTGTCACCGTCTTGAGTCATCACCAAGCCTTCCCGCGCTAGATACGTGAACACCTTTAGAGATCTATCAACAAATTACAACCACCAATCGTTTATACCAATCTCGAAAATTGGCTGGGCGGCGCCCATCGAATGTCCTTGGCGTGAGCGAGTGAAGTGCTGCTGTTGGATTCCCCCATGATGATGAGTAGTATATACCAGGTAGCAGTTCACTCAGATGTCTTGTATGATACCAGTACTCTTGTACAGCAGTGTCGTAGTACCAGTAATCCCGCCGCATGTATGTATGATACCAGCTGCTGTATTATAGCTACTGTATTAAACAGCCGTCTCAAGAGCAGTAGTGACGCTTGTGTAGAAATCGAAGGCGGTATGGAGATTTCCGAATTTTTTCGAAATTCCAAAAAAACAGCAGTAGCTGATGCTGCTGGGTGCTTGCTTGGACTAGTCGCCTAGATGATAAGAGTCTCTTTTAACAGACGGCTACTCTACTGCCGAAAGTTGCTAATGATACAGCTTGTCACTTGGAGTATAGCGAGTCCTTTCTGGGAATTCACACCTTTCGCCCGCACTCTCAGCGAGGTGCGTTGGGCACTCGATTTTTGGTCGGTCTATCACGATGATCACACGTGAAGCCTTTGGCCCGCACTCAACGAGAGGTGCGTTGGGCTCGAATTTTGGTCGGTCTATCACGATTATCACACGTGGAGTTCCCTTGGATTAGAGGTCAGAGCTCTACTAGCAGACAGTAGCCTGTACTGTCGAGAGTTGTCTCTATACCGCTGTTGCTCAGAACGACTCGCTTATTTGGAGTCGAGGCAACATTCGGCAGTTAGTTGTTTACTCGAGTATATCGAGGTTTTGTTTTGGCATCCTTGGCGATGCAAGGGTCCCGTGCGCGTGGATGGTTGATTTGGTACAACCTGTGATGTGGTGGCGCTCTAAACCTTTGGGTACCTCGATCACAGCTGTGGCATCAATTGCTCTCATTGAAGTCGTAGGGTCCTCTACATATGCCCACCCTCTCACCGTGCGTTTTCAACAAAGTACTCGTAGTCCTCCGTCTGGTGCTTCTCGTCGTACTCGTAGAGATGTATGTAGAAAAAACTCCCGTAAGCAGCAGTAGATTTCTTGATCAGCCGTCCTCAGTGGTGACGATCGTGAATCCGTGCTGCCGCTCTCCTCATCGTGTACGCGTGCGATGGCTCATAACCTATTAAACCCTCTTATATATGAGATGACATGTGGCGTGTATCAGCTCTTAGCTGGTGTACGTTCGTAGGCTCGCTTGCGGAT
Source organism: Undaria pinnatifida (assembly GCA_012845835.1). Taxonomy (NCBI): domain Eukaryota; class Phaeophyceae; order Laminariales; family Alariaceae; genus Undaria; species Undaria pinnatifida. Next base: position 11,892,012 of record JABAKD010000020.1, read on the forward strand.
GACCCGATGAAGAAACAGCCTATATATACGATCTGAGGCAAATGAAGGCCACGGTTAGGTGATCCTGTAAGAGCAAGAGCTCCAGCAGAGAAGATGTTGTTCGGCGACTCAAAGCCGATGTATTGATTGATGATTAATTTGCTCAGGAGACGAGAGCTGATGGTGAGCAAAGAGGAGTGAGCACATGTGGGCGATGCGCCTGTGCGTCGCTCGAAGCTCAAAGACGAGGACCCTTAAAATCCGTTGCAAACAAAACGAAAAGGACCCTTGAAATGGACCCTCGAACAACGGTACTAACCGTTGTAATTCCAGGAAACGAATAAAAAACAAAAAACAAGCTATGACCCCAAGCAGCAAAATACCCCAATACGAGATCCTGCAGCCCTGTTGTATAACAATTCGTATCTCAGGGTATGTTATCATATGGCCGTACGTAGCTTGTCTTCTTACTTCAGCAACAACTCGTATCTTAAATATCTTGCTACCGGTTCAAAAGGGATACCGAAGACCGTCCCTTTCAACGTGTACAAGTACGTACTACATGTACCATGTATCTGGATATGATTAGCCTGTAAACTGCTGTGTATCATGTATCCAAGATATTGCTGCTGAAACTTTTGCGCTTGTTACGTACTGCATCGATAAACGACAACTACCGGACTGAAAACTGTCTGTCGTACTAGCAACTCGCAATGTACACCACCAGATGGCTTTATGTGTTATCAAGTAACGACATGATGGTTACTGACAAGTAGCATCTCTAACAGATGTTACAGACAATCTGTGCATGTATGGAAACTATTTTTAAAAAAATGTGTTTGAGGGGGACAAAATCTGGACTGACGGCTGGCTGTGGAATGCACCAGTCTGATATGTGTATCCATACAAGGGCTCCGCATGGGTGCCGGCATTCGCCGGCACTCATGCTCCGGGTAGAGCAGGGCAGCAATTCGACTTGTTCGATTCAATATTTGATAAAGAGTAAAAGCCGTTATCACACAACATAGAGTCTACGCGTGTAGAACTAAAAGTAATGCCAAGAGATTGATTTAGACTAACAGTGGACTACTTACTACTTCTGTCGTTTCCGTTTTTCCGTTTCTTGCGTGAATCGGATTCCGAGCTTCATCATATACATTTCGATCGGATAAATCCGAGCCCACGCAGACTGACCCTCTAGTCTGGCCACGAAGAGACATTTCGAGTGCGCTTCTTGGCGTTTCGACTCAACCAAGCATCCAGGGCCAGCAGGGGGGTGGCCAAATGCTTGCGGCATGTTCTCTACGTAGCAACTGGTAGGCGCGCACTGAGCCAGCTTCTGCTGCTACATGCATGATACCATATAATAATGCGCGCCATTGGATTATCACACACAGCTTGCAAAGATAAATTTCGTCAAAACCTTCGATCTCACAGCAGCTGGATGGAGTGTATATATATTTGTATAACATTTAGATCCGAGGCTGGCAGACCGAATTTTTCTCTCTGTGTGTATAGTGATCGTGGAGAGACTTGCTGACGGTATTCTAGGCGTGAAACACGGTGTCGCTGCCTTAGCATGTCGTTGGGGATTTTAATCACCCGGTTTTCCTCCTCCGAGATCCGAAACGGGTCTCTCTCGGTGCAGAAGAACTCCACACACGTGGTTGGTGGCTTTGTCCCCGATGGTTCTGTCGCGTGCGTGCTGTCGAAGGTATCCTCGACTCTTGGATTGGGTCTTGTACTGGAGGTCTCGTGGTGCGGTACATCCGGTGCGGCCCCAGCTGTAGCAAAATGTGCGTCCCCGGGCGTAATAGCAGGTGCAATTCCTGTCAAGGACACCCCAACTTCTTGCGGTAGTGCTCCAGCCCTTGATGACGATTCTCCAATCTCTGGTGATGATGACGCTTCTCCTTCTGATAAGGACTTTTCCTCTTCCAGAAGGTTGTTCTCGTAGTAGTGTGGCATGACCTGGACTAGCGCACAAAAATGCTCCGTCTCAGGGACAATGGCTTTCTCGGGCGTGATGTCCCGGATTCGCGCATGTTGGCGCTCAGTCTCCGTGACAGTAGCCTCTTTAGGCGTGTTGTTTCCGCCTGTTGATGTGCACTCCTTGATTCTGTCCATACCGCGCGGATACCCTCTTCAGTTGAGGCGTTACAGTCGTGGCGTTCTCCATGGCTATGCTGGAGTTGGTGCAGAATTCTAGGACCTCTTTGAAGGTGCAAATGCCCCGATTGGCGTCGTTGCTTGCCTGTGCTACAGGAACTACTGCAGGCAGGCGTTGATGACGTATCAGCCGTGTCGATCAGGGCGCGAAGAAATACGTCGTAAGAGCATATGCCCTTGTCCTCTGGGTGCTGGGTGAGGCTGTTGCTGCTGTTGGATTCCCCCATGATGATGGTGATGAGTATGTACCAGGTAGCAGTTCACTCAGATGCCTTGTATGATTCCACACAGAGTGTAATAGTACCAGTAATCACGCCGCAAGTATGATACATGTTGCTATATTAAACAGCCGTTTCAAGTGCAGCAGTGGTGCTTGACAATGTGCAGAAATCTAAGGCGTTTATGGAAATTTCGAACTTTCGAAATTCCAAAAAGTACAGCAGTCGTACCGATGTATGCTGCTGGGTGCTGGCTTGCACTAGTTGCCTTGATTATAAGAGTCGCTTTTAACAGACGGCTACTCTACTGCCGGGAGTTGCTCTTGATAAAGCTTGTCGCTTGGAATTTGGTGAGTCCTTTCTGAGAAGTCACGCCTTTTTGGCCGCACTCTCAACGAGATGCGTTGGGCTCGAATTTCGGTCGGTCTATCACGATGATCACACGTGATACCTTTGGCCCGCACTCAACGAGAGGTGCGTTGGGCTCGAATTTTGGTCGGTCTATCACGATTATCACATGTGAAGTTCCCTTGTATTAGAGGTCAGAGCTCTATTAACAGACAGTAGTGTATACCGTCGAGAGTTGCCTCTGTACCGCTGCTGCTCAGAACGGCTCGCTTCTTTGGAGTCGAGGCAACGTACAGCAGTTGTTTACTCGAGTGTATCGAGGTTTAAATTTTGGGTTTCCAGATCTACGAATAATCTGGTGACCAGATTGTTCCGTGGGTGACAGCTTTGTCCCTCTCGAAAAATGAGAATGCAATGCTTCTTTGACAGATAGCGGTCAGGCGTATCGGGAGTGTTTGACTCCTATGCTGCTGTTGCTCAGTATAGTTGAGGCTGATTATCCACGGATATGGACTACGCTTCAGCGGAGCCCCTAACTTACAGCAGTGCTGGGATTGTGAGATGGAGTTGCTGAGTTATAGTGTACAGAAGTTTCGCTCGATGTTATCGAGATATCGCCGGTAAAACTAGACGAAGGTGAAATTACTCGGTCGTTGCGGTGCTCGGTGGGTGTCACTAGTCGTATTATAGCAGCTAGACTACAGCAGTAGTTGCTTTACGCAGGACCCTCTTCGATACACACGGTACCCAAACGAACCGTATATCACTCACTTTTCAAACGAAGTACTCTTCGATGCCAGATTGTTCTTGTCGTATGAAGAAGCTCCCAATTAAGCAGCAGTAGTAAGTAGCAGATTATTGACCTCCTCCTAGCCAGTAGTGGTGACGATGGTCGCAAAACGATGTGCCAGATGCTTGATGCGTTTGCGCGTACGAGGAACGTAACCTGTTGACCTTTAGGTGGTGGTGTGTAGCGTGTGCCAGCCCGTAGCTGGTATACGCTTGCGTAGGCTCGCTTGCGGATGACCCGATCAAGACACAGCCTGTAGAATTTTTAGAGGCTAACGCAGACTCACGGTTAAGTGTGCCTATAGAAGAGCTTCAAAGAAGAAAAGAAAATAAGTTCGTTGGTCGGCGACCCCAAGCCGATATGTTGATCGATTATTAATTTGCTCAGCAGATGAGAGCTGATGATGGCGAGCAAAAAGGAGTGATCGAGGTGGGCCTGATCATCACCTGATCGAGACGGCACAATGCCTTAATCTACGGACAGGTGTACTCTACGGGTAGATGTCTGATCTACCTACAGCAACGTTTCCTGAGGCTTGCTCGTGGTCTACCGTACCTATGGCAACGTTCCCTGAGGTTCGCTTCTGGGAGCTTAGCTACGTCAACATCCCGACAGTCAACCTAAAAGCATATTCCATGAATGTTGCTATACGTACCAGGTACGTTTTTCCGCCGCACTATTTGATTACACCGCATTGCTCGTACGTACTACATGTGCCAGCTTTTGGATATGACTGACCAGTAAGCTGCTGTTCATCACATATCCAAGTTGTTAATGCTGAGACTTCTGCATGATAAATACCGCATCGATAAACGACATCTAGCAGACTTATTTTAACTGTCTATTGTACGAACAAGTCGCAATGTATACCAGATGTCTTTCAAGTGTTATCAAGTAACGACATGATGGTTACTGACAAGTAGCATCTCTAATATAATGCCGCTACTTGTTGCTGTAGACCACTCTCGTCTGGTCGATGGAATATTAGTAGTACGCGATAGCACTGAACAAATAATTTGGTAGTGAAGAATTTCAGTCTCGATCGAGTTTTAGACGAAAATATAAACATAAATTCCTGATATGGTCTTTTTGTCTGATTGCTGGTCGCTCACTAGCCGGAGATCGTGCATAAAGTAACCGTCATCTGAGGACGATAGGGTTCATTCCCAGAATCATAATCCGTTCACATATATGCAACTCCGACAACCCGGGAACGAACACGGATATATCACCAGGATTGATACCTCCCCACACAGTGTGGAAATCCTCAATGACACACCGACCGGCCGATCTCCAATTGGCTGGGGTTCGTATACTATAGAGCCAGCTTCACCAGGAGACGATAGGGTCCCATCCCCGGTCCAGGGGTCATATATATATAAAGTAGACAAACGGGGGAAGAAAACCGAGTTCTCTCGGGTCGACACCGCTCCCCATGGTGTGGAAACCCCAGTTCCATTGGCCAGAATCACTGATTGGTTCGAGCTCCACTGCAGCCCCCACCATATAGTAGGAGGATGATAGAGGCTCACCAACCGATGGGGCGCAGTTACGTCGCACACGGGGGAGATAGGGTCCCATCCCCGGTTCAGAAATCCTCCGAATCTCTACAGCCCCAGCGACGCGAGAACTATAACGATGATCTCCCGGGTCGATATACCTTCCCGCACGGCGTGTCAACCCCGACTCCATTGGCTTATTTCTCGTGATTGGCTGGTAGGCTTTGACCCACGAAGCTCACAATTATTTCGACCGAGTCGGGTCTTCTCGTATACTTCTCGCATACGGCAAACATTTGCAATGCGAGCGCAATTCAATGAGCTATTTGTATGATAGATCGCACAAAAAAGCGATTTTGAGCCTATATCAAGTTGGCGTGCCGAGCAAGCACGCTCATAATGAGGATGAGAAACACTCGAACAGCAACAACAGTACCAAACGCAATATAAATAGACGAATTAGAGCCATTTATATGCAGGATTCAGCCTCCCCCCGGTTATAAGCACAATTAATTTCAAACAAAAATGGGGTGTTCAAAGAAAAACGACATAGTAATATGTGGAACTTAGACTGGCACGACTCGAGCATAATAACCACCCGTGGAAAAAAGTCTGAAATTAGGCCAAAACAGTGCGCATTTGACTCACTGGCATAGTGGTCGAATAATCATGGAATACTTGCTGTGCCCGAATAATCACCTCTTTGTTGCTTATGCGGCACCGAAAGAAATCGTTGAAAACCCCGATTCCATTCTATTATTGGGTCAGAAACCTAAGCTCGCTAATATGTTCGCGGGTTTTCTTGCATACTACTCGCGTAGGGCAAAAAATTGCCATGCAACCGCAATTCGTACCAAACGCTCGATCTTGGGATGAATCTATGGAGTTGATGCCCAGAGCGCCACGATAGAGCCATTCGGGACATAAGAAGAGCGGTAAAATCGCCATGTCCCGGCACACTAAGCCATGTATATTGCCCACAACAGATAAGAGCAATGAGCGCCTGCTTCGGCTTGACACACCTGTGGTGGTCTTGAATCGGAATGCATACCCCTTTTTTTATTCTCTGTATTTTCTGTTCTTTTCTTTTTTCCAATTGACTTGGGTCTGACGTGCGTATGCGTAGTGATAGGTACCACGAGATATTTGTGCACAAGATCCCTGTTTTTTATGATGATACTGATATATCGTCGATTGCTGTGGCGCACAGGAGATATTGTCAAGATGATCCCTATTATTCTGTATCATCGGTTTTGTCCTGGCGAACACGAGATGACATTTTCAAGAAGATCCCTATATTTTATTATACTGTAATCAATAAATTGTTGGCGCACACATGTATTGACCCACAGCAACAACAACAACAACAGTAACTGGCCAGCGCAATTCTTGCAACCACGCAACGAAGCGTTCGAAACACAACTACTACCTTGATAATCACACCTACCTTTAGAAGTAAGTGCACCCACGTTTCGTTTGTGGGGATAAATATACATGGAATTAGTGTGGGATATTTGTTATGCGTGGACCAATATATACGGAACGACTCTTTGGAGCGGCGATGAAAAAGACTGACAAAACATTGTTTATCGTACTGCGATTTTTAAAAGCGACTCCGCTCGTTGTGTTTGTTTTCTATCTTTTTCATGGTCTGGCCTATTTTGTTGTGTTCTCGTACCCGGTACGCTAGCACTTCACTTGTTTTGTACCTTGATTAATTGCGATTGTTTGGTTTACTCTGTCTCACAGTCTGTGACCACATAATAATGAATTGTATCTCTCTAGGATAAAGAATCAGCACGGGCACTGGGTGTAATGATGTTGTCGGGTAGGGAACGGCCCCCCTCGAAGACAACGAACGCTCGAACAAAGGTACTTAACCTTGAAATCCGAAATCGACAAGGAACGACACAGCAGTCAGTCGTACGATGTGCACAATGGGCCAAACGCTTCGAGGTGTGACCATGAAAAAAGTGTGGTGGGGACGAAATAAGAATCCAATTTGGAAATAATGCCAACTTGGAAATAAACGATTTCCCATACCAGGTATGTTCTTTTCGTTCAAGCTCTGCATATATATATGCCAAGATCCAAGAACAATAGCTCGGGCGTATACCGCCCAAAATACAACAATTTGCGCACTTCTCGCTCGTCTCGCTCAGCCCACGTACCCGATCCCGGCCAGGTGCGGAACGGATACGGCAGGGCGAGCGGCGTTTGAGCCACCCCCCGAAGACGGCGCTCGAACGAAGCTATTTGACCGAGAATTCCAGTTCCGAGAATCGCATACTGAGGCCGAGACGGAAAAAACTGCTGATCGAATCCCCCCCAAAAAGAATGATCATGTATATATTTATATCCTGTGTATATGTGTATGTATTATTATGTAGTCGAATGACCGGTGAGGGAAGTGGGGGGCGGGTACAGGGGGAATAAGTCGCATAATAAATTAATAAGAGCTTATACTGCTTGCATAATAATGCTATAATAATTGTTATTATTTTTGCCCTCCGGCGATATAGCGTAGATGCCGTTCCGATGTAAATCGAATATCCTTCCATAAAGCAGCAGTAGTACCTAATATGAAGTTGAATGATCGCACCATAATGCAGTGGTATCTTCCGCCAACCATTTGCCTATTTCCTTTCCCCACATATTCTCCATATATCTACTATTTCCTTTTCCTATGTATGTTTTAGCTGAGAGTCTACCTTAATCCTCATCAACATTGCCACCCCAGGCCAGTGGCCGTAGTCCCCCCGATTCTTTCTCCCTTCCCCTCGCGGCCTGACGATTCCTGAGATATAGCCTATATCGATGGACTCTGCGCGAAATCGCGACCTGAGTGGCCACAGAGATTATTTGGAATAGTCGCTCCTTGCACGCGCCTTTCCGCGCTAGGGACGATGCGTCCGTCCCTCTAACGATGCTTGCCGCCACCTGATCTATCGCTGCCTTCTTTACCGAGGCGCCCAAAGCTTTCCACCGCGAGGGTGGAGAGTTTGTAGCTGCGTTCGTCGAAGGACACCTGTCTCGGACAAGCGCAGTGGTTGCGCTTGCGCGCCTCGGAAGTGGAAGCCGCTGATCCGTTTCGATCCGCGCTTCCTGCCCGCATGTGGACCCCTGCTTGTGGGTCCGCATACGTGACGTCGAGGAGTATCGATTTGTCGCGGTACTCCGATGTCGTAGCATTTCTAAATCCACCTGCCTCAATCACGATGTTCGTTCGCAAAGGCCTGTCTGCGTGGAACGGGGCTCCGCTTTCCACCTGGTGGCGGATGGACATGCTCTTAAGGGTGCGGGAGAGCGCGTGCTCAGTGCACAAGGGGTTGGTGCTGGTTCACTTGCGCGCCCGATCGGTGACACAATCGTGCATGCCACGTATGAACCTCCGCTTCACCGTAGCATGGGCACCTCGCCGCCAGGAACTCCTCTGTCCCCAGAAATCCCTTCCCCGCAGTCACGAACTCTGATGCAGGGATGGTTCTAGCTGAGTCTACAGGCCTCGCCCTTAGGAAGGTGGTAGCCCCTGATCCCGATTGACCCCGTTGCCGGGCCTTGGCCAAGTCTCGTGTCTCCTTCTCGTCTTGAGATTCGATTGTGTCTCGCTGGGGCCTCGTCTCGGGGAGCTGGTCCGGCGAATAGACGTACCTCCCATAATGTGCTCGGTTTACCAGTTTACCCAGTCTATGCTGCACTTTGCTGAATCTGATAGTTTCGGCGTCGTATGCAGGCAACACGTCTGCAACTGATTGCCGTGAGGCACCTTGCTCTCCTGCTCTAAAGGCTCTGTCCCGCCAGCTTTCCGGCACGATGTTTACCATGGCCTGCTCTGAAACCCCATGCACATCGCGCAGGTCCCTGACGCTGTTCCAGATGCGCCGCACAAGGTCAGAATCGGGCAGCTCCCTCCGGGCGTTGTTCCCTATTGCGCCGGACAGATCAGCAATCACCTCTGGTACCGTCGCCACCAAGCTCCCAACGGATGCTGACATCCTCCGGGCTTTAGCCGACGACAGCCCAAACCCTCCGGCCCTTGTGGACAGGCTCACCTGCGCCTGTTGATGGGGTTGCAGGGTCAACATGTTTGTCGGGCACCCGTTCGCGAAGAACAACGACTCTTCTGCTGCCCCCGGGAGATCGAGCGATTTCTCCAGCACCACAAGGCGTTGCCATCTGCTGTTTAGTATGCAGCCAGCGATAGTTCTGGGCCCATCACGCGTTCAAGGTAGGAGGTCCGTTGAACCATAGATCCGGTGGCAATCAGGTTGGCTGATTGCTTATCCGGCATGCGCGACAACATCTGCGCAAGTTGCTCCGCTCCCCCGTTTCGGACTATCTCCGTTGCGCTCTCCCTCGCGTACTCATCTGCGCCGATGAGCACCCCCACCACCTTAGACCCACCACGTTCGACGATGCTGATGCCAATGCATTCAAGAAGGGCGATTTGTTTCGGCGTAGGTACGTGCCCCTTTGGGGGCAGGACAACCGTTTTGCTCGGGTTGATCACAATGCCGATGTTGGACAGCTCACGCTGGAGAAAGGGTACCACTTCCACAGCATCGGGTGTGGTTTCCATCATTCCAATGCTAATATCATCTAGGTAGGCGAATGCCTCTACATCTCTTGGCTCGAACTCCGCCCGTGTCCACTTCAGCACCGGCAGGAACGGCATGCAGAACAACGTCGGCCCCCAGGCATCCCCTTGTTGCACCCCGCTGGAGCAGTCGATCTTCCGCCTTTCTCCCAATTCCATCTGAAAGAACACGGGCGCAGACATCTCGCCGTAACATTTTGCCACGAACCGTGTAAGCGCCGGCACGCAAGTGGCTGCCTCCGCTAGCATAGCAGTCCGCTTCACTGTGTTGAATGCGTTGGAGCAATCGGTGAGGATCAGCCAATTTTTGCCTCGTGGTGTACTCTTGCGCGTAGCGCTACCTGTTCTATCCACCCTCGTACTCCGACTTCAAACTGTCTCGCTTCGTGGTTGGCCACTGCCGCATGGTCCCGGCCGCAATAAGCCGCCTCCACGTCATCCCCACGCACACGGGGCGGCATTTTTCACCCAGGGCAGTGAGGTGGGATTGCAAGAAGAGCTGCCAAAATTCAGGCGGGAAGGCGTTTGGATCATCGATAATTCTTCTCCAGAAGGCTTCAATGCCAGCTCCGAATTTTTCGCGCCCAAAACCAGTCTTGATTATTGACTGCAAGTGCGAGAAGCGCAGACCGTCGCTTCCCGCGCCTGATGAGGCGTTGCGAGAAATGGTTACCTCGAGGGCCATCTGTGGGTCGAACTCTTCCTCCGGGCGCCAGTTGGGAACACTGCCTTCCTCCTGGTCGGAGGAACTTGCTGCCACCGCTGCCGCTGCAGCTTCGGAGACGCAGGCCTGGTTCTCCGCCGGGAACTTCGCTTTTACGCGCTCCCACGTTTCCTCGTTCCCCGTCGCGCGCGGTTTCGCGAGGAGGCTGCGCGCTGCCACAGTCACCCCCCATCGATGGCGGCATGCTGATGATGCCCTCTTAAACGTATCAGCGTCCTTCTCTTTGCGGGCTTCGCCCATTTGCCTCGTCGATGTTCGACGGGTATACTTCATTAACCACAGGAGCAAGAGAGTGAGGTCAACGCGTTCGGCAGACGCAAACCTCTCAAGCCGTTTCATTCAACCATCCTGCGAGTGCAGTAGAGCTGGGAGGATGTACCACAACTTGGTTGACCTCAGGAGTGATTGCGGCGTCTCCGATTGTGTGGATTGGTGATGCTCTCCCAAGGCATGATCGAGGAGGCCAAGCACATGGGTGATAAGCTTGGCGTGGGCAGTAGCCAGCCTCGGCTGCACTTTGACAACAGTGACGAAGCGTTGTTGGAGGTCCTCAAGGGGGACATCATCGAGCGATCCTGCGATTCCCAATGTGTTTTGGTCTCAGAAATAGCAGAGGCCATCCCGGCTCTCTTCCTCGCCATCGTCAGGTCTCCCCCCGAGTCCCGCTGCCGTCACGTGTAGTCCAGGGTCGGCCTGAACTGCCGCTTCTATTGCTTCCCGTCTTCCATGGCGGACTGTGCATCCCCTTGCTCCGCAGAGAAGCGACGCCTGCGCCCCGCCTCGTCTGACCGCATTCACCACGCACCGCGCATGCATTGCATGTTGACGTCCACAGGGCAACCCCACCACTCGGTGTCCCCGAGCAATCGTTGCTCTACAGCCCCCACAGCTCGTACCGCTGTGGTCGTCTGCAATAAAAGCGCGAAGTTGCGTTACGATCCCTGGTGCTGACCCTCCTCCCTGTCCGTCCCCGCCTTCCCTCTCTCCACCGCCAACCCTTTCTTTGGCAGGGGCCGAAGGAACCTCGCCGCTTCCATGTCGAGGGATTCGCCCCCGGTTCGTGGTGGCTTCTCTCCCAGTTCTCGTCGCTCGTGTTCCTATTCCGGATCCGCGCGGTCGACCTCGCCTGCCTCTTGTGCTTCTCCCACCCTCTACTGCACCAGTAGACGTAGACGCAATCACTCTCGATGCTGCTGGGGTGACGCTAGGCTGTGTTGGGGGCGCGCGCGAGTGTCCCGGCGCCGTCGCCTCCCTGTTTTCGGCAGTTCGAGAGTTTCCCGTGGCAACAGATAAAGCACCTCCTGGCTCCGTCTGCTCCCTCCCCCCCGGGTCACCTTCTAACGCTAGAGTTGCACCTTCCGGTGGTGTCACGCCCACTGCTAAAGAGATCGCTTTCCCGTGCCAGGCCCGTCCCTTCCGCCGTGCCCCTCACCGCCGCTGAGGTGGCGCTGGGCTGACTCAGAGGGGGGGCCAAGGGTCCCGCCACCGTGACATCCCCGTGTTCGGCCATGAGGGTGTTCTCCACGGCTACATAAACGTCGCCTCCTGGCGCCGCCTGCCCCCTTACCTTCGAGTCACCTTCAGACGCCGGGGCTGCTCCTTCCGGTTGTGTTACTCCCGCTGCTAACGAGTCACTCTCCAGCGCCGGATCTGTTGCTTCCGGTGTTACCTCCGCTGCCGTCGGGGAGAGAGGCAGCTCGTTCCCAACCTCAAACCCGTTTTGGGACCCGAGGGTCCACGCTGCCGTCGGGAACGGAGGAAGCGCCTTTCCCTCTTCTAACGCATTTCGGACCCCGAGGGTCCATCTCGTTAGGCGGTCCTCCCACGTCGAGTCGAGGCCCGCCAAGAAGTCTTGGACATGAGGTAGGATGCAGACCCTTCGATTCGGGAGTCGGAGTACAGCATCCTGCGGGCGGATGCCGTCCGCCGCGAAGATCTCATAGCAGTGACCGGCTGCCGCTCTCTATTCCCTCGGTCGGGGGAAGTCAAGGCAGGCGCCTTGGGGCAGGCCAAGAACATCGCCGAACAGGGATCACAACAGGAACGAGGAGGTTGGGCTACTCCCATCGGTCTTCACCATCTCCTCAAAAGCATCGTGGGAACCAGTCGTGGCGTAACTAGCTGGGTCCAACCGGGGGCCGTCCTCCTCCAAGAGTTCGGCGAACCGCAGGGCTCCCGCTACTGTCGGCCACCTTCCCCCCGGGCGTGGCCTTGGAAGGTCCTCAGCCAGCTCAGTCGGATGAAGAGGCCGATTTCTTGCCGGCCATTCCGAGCGACACGCGACGCATGGTTGTGGGTCTGCATGCCCACTCGCGAGGCGTTCCGCACGGTCTAGCATGCAGCGGGCATGTACTTGCTCTCCGTGGGGACACGGAATAAGTGCCCATAAAGAGTCCACTGCCGAATCCCCAGTAGGCTCCTCTAGTGCCCGCCCGCAGTAGGCGCAGGGAGATGCGCCCCTGCTTCCCGCCGCATGACGCCCCTCTGCTGCACTCCTAGCAGCGCCTCCTTGTTCAGTTGGTCCCGTGTGTAAAGGGTCTTTTTCCAGCGTCCGGTTCGTTATCTCCGGTGTCGTTGCCATCGCTGTTGAGAAGGAAGGAAGCGCATCACCCGCTTCCAACGCGCTTCGGACCCCAAGGGTTCACCTCGTTAGTCGCTCTTCGCATTCGGCGTCGAGGCCTACTAGATATTATTGGACGTGAGGTGCGATGTAGATTCTTTGATTTTGGAGTCGGAGTAAGATACCCTGCGGTTGGATGGCGTACACAGCGAACATCGTACGGTATCGGTCTGCCGCCGTCTCCCATTCCCTCGGTCGGGGAAAATCGAGGTATGCCCCGTGAGGCAGGTCCAGCGCATCACAAAATAGGGATCATAGCAAGAACGAGGATGTTGAGCTCCTTCCATGAGCATGTAACATGAGCTCAAACGTACCGTAAATGCCTGTTGTCACGTAGCTGGCTGACTCCAGTCCGGAGATGTGCCGCTGAACGCGGGCGTCAAACTGCAGGGCACCTCTCACCGCCTCCCACCTTCCCTCATGTCCGTCCATGGATATCCCTCTAGCCAGCTCCGCCGGTTGGGGAGGTCGGCTTCCTCCCGGCCACGCCGAGTGACACGCGACGCAGGGCCTAGGATCTGCATATCCTCTCGCGAGGTTTTCCGCGCGGTCCAGCATGCAGCGGGTGTGCACAAAGCCTCCATGAGCGCACGGAACGGGTACTCGAGCGTTGTCCTTCCCCCGACTCCCCACTAGAGTTATCGAGAGGCCACCCGCAGTACGTGCACCAAAATTCCTCGGACTCCTCCAATCCCCTTTCAACGTCTTGACCACCTTCACCTTGACTCGCGGCCTCCTCTACACCCGAGGTCAGTGATCGCTACAATTTCTCTAACTGTCATTGTTGGTGAGCGCCATCCGGGGTAGTGCGATCGTATCTCATGTGGATTCTGGGCACTGTTGCCGTGAGTCGGAACGTTCTCCGACGCGGCACTCCTGTCCCCTCTCGGATAGCTACCCCAAATCGGTCGTCCCCCCTGCCGTCTGCTCCTGCTGCGCTTTTTACGGCACACCTCTTGTGGACGAGCCAGCCACCAAAAGCGAACCTCTGGTCATCCTCCAAGTGCCTGCCACAGACCCCAAACGGCGCTCGCACTTGTTGCTGGGGGATCGTGCCCCGCCGCCTCCGTGGTGGTCCTCCTCATCTCGCTCTGTGAGATTCCGCGATAAGTCCACTATTTCCGGGGTAATGTGCGCCCTTCTCCGGAGGCGCTGTTCAGCTGCAGTTACCCTGGCTCTGATCTCGTGTTCTTCCGTCGTGTTCACCGGCCTGCCAAGAGCCCGAATCTGTTGGAGGAGGGAGTGTCGATCGACCTCTTGATGCTCCTCGTGCAGAGCCGGGTTCGGGCAAGTGACTAGGTGCACCCCTCCGAAAGTCCTAGCTCGGGGGATTGCATCCTCGCAGAAGCCTAAAGCACAACGGCGGTGTACGTCGCACGAGCAGGACACTTGTACGCAATTAGTCTCCTCAACCAGACCATGGCAAACGCTGCATATCGCTCGCCGCCTCCTCTTGTGGCCCTTGTTGTTAGCCTTGCTTCCCCGTCAGCTGGCATCTCTTGCCGCGCGACCGTCAACACCTCCACCATGGCCTCATTGCTGTGCTGACGGAGCGCCATCCCGTCGGCCTCGTTGACTGTTACGGTCGCCTGACATTACGGACACCGTAAATCGGCCTCCGTTCTGACTCGAAGTGCGGCGTAGCACGGAAGGTGCAGTCGATGGGAGCAGCTCTCTAAATATACCTAAGGAGAGGCCAACATACACAGCAGTCTTCCGCGGGTTCCTCCCGGAGCTAATTTTTTGCAGGCGTCGGCGATGGTGTCCGTGGCGGAGATGGAGGCAGTTCGAGCGTCGATACGGGTGCCGGACCCCTTCCCTCCGCCGCCCGTGTAGGCGTCGTCCGTGACGGCCTTGGCGATGCTGCCTCGGCCGTCCTGACCACTGTCTGGGATGAGGTTTCGAGCGCAAGGACCACACTCGGTGTCAAGATAGGTGTCGCTGTCGAGGGATGGCCAGTTGTGGGCAGCTGCGGCGGCGGCGGCAATGACGGTGACGAACTTGGCGATGACGTTGTGGGTGGCCTGGCGGATGGAGAGGTAGCTGACGGCAATTACGGTGTCGTCGGGGGGTTTGAGGTGGGCACCGATATCGCTAGGGAGGGCTGTATCGACGATTGAGCCTTCCCCCTTGATGCAGGCTGTGGTGGGCGTGACTCGAAGATCGGTGCCTGTGCAGGCCCTGATGTCTGGGGTGGTGTCTCTCCCATTAGCCGCGCACCTTATGACCGGTGTGCTTGAACCCTCAAGTGGAAATGGTGGATCTCCCGTTAGCGGCGCACCTTCTATGACGGGTGTGCTCGAATCCCCAAGTACAAGGGGTGCAGTTAGGGGTGGTACCAATTCCGTTTTTGGCGGCTGTGATTCACCAGGCGTGTCCGGAGGTTGTTCCGGCAACGACTGTGCTGGTTGGGAATGTGTTGCCGACGACTCCATCCGCCCCATCGTTGATTGGTGAGGCGACACTCCGCAATATAGCCCAGTGAAAAGCTTCCTTCCCCTTCCCCCGTCTGATGATCGCGCGCTGATGGTAGCAGCTAAACGGGTGCACGCCCTCGTCCTGGAGGAGATGAGGCCCTCCGCAGGTGTACTGTTCGTGGCCCGTCGCCCTTCACCTGCGGCCGTTCCCGGAGATGTAGACGATCCTAGTCGCGGCGTTGCCCCGTCGGAACCTCTTCCCGGTGCGTTACCACTGTTGGGTTGGCGGTCACCTCTTCCCGCCCCTGCCCTACGTCTCTCCCTGCGGGACGGATTATCCTCTCGAGGTGTACTCTCTTGAACAGGGTCAACTTCCATCTGACCGATGCTTTTTTGATGCCGCCCCCAACATGTTTCTCTCTCGGCGGGGGTGGGGGGGGGCGTTCTTGAGACCCGGGAACCCGCTGTCGCGCCCGGTGGTAGCGGGGGAGAAGACCCAGACCCTATTCCGCCATGAGCTCCGCCACCGCCGAGCGTCGTCCGACACTCCTGCTGACTGCTACGAGTGGTTTGGCCCCGCAAGGGTCCCATTCGGGCAAGGCTTCCGCCGGCAAGACGAGTGTCTTGAGGCGCCGCTCTGGAGTGCCGGGAGGTCGGTGCTGCGCCTAATGGCCCAAGGTGGGGAGACATTGCCTCACTCTGATTGCCACCGCCTGCTATAATAATAGTAGAGTAGTAGTAGTAGTGGCAGCAGTAGTAGTGGTAGTAGTAGCAGTAGCAGTAGTAATTAGTAGTAGTATAGTAGTGTAGTAGTAACAGTGGTACTATTATAGTAGCAGTATAGTAGCAGTGGTAGTAGTACTCTGTAGTAGTAGTTAAGTAGTAGTAAGTAGTAGTAGGCAGAGGTGATGGGGGCGGCTGTTATAAGGCTTACTTTGGGTATAAGCTACCAGGTGTTGGTTAACCTTTTGTAAGTGGCCAAACAGACTAATACCCCACTAATTCCATAAAAAATGGCGTCGTCGGCAGGACCATGGCCATTGTTTTTTTTGGGTCGTGGGTTCAAATCCCACTATCCACAATAAAAAACTTTTTCAGACTTTCCCCATCCATGTCGAACTTGAAAAATACTCTCCCCGGCATCCCCAGGAAATGAAACCGCTTAGGTATTGACAGGTACACCCGTATATCCGGCCGACCTGGTATCCCGCTGTTTCCGGGGGCAAGAGTGTTATAAGGCTTAGTTTGGGTAAGCTATTATTGGTTAACGTTTAGCAAGTGGTCAAACGGACTAATAATACCCCTCTAACAATTCCTTAACACGGCGGGGAAAACGGGGGGAGGGAGTGAACCCCTTTAGAGCCTCAAAATCCCTCCCTATACTAACTTCAAGTAAATTTGTCCCCAAAAAGGTTTTCCAGTTGTAAAGGCGTTAATTGAAACTTGAAAAGACCATATATCTATATATAACAATGGATGCTCGAAACGAAAATATTTGTATGATATCACCTGTTATTATATATTATAAAAATAAAAATACACTCCACCTGTGAGATCGAAGATTTTGTCGAAAATTATCTCTGCAAGCTGTGTGTGATACTCCGATCGCGCGTATTGCGGGTTGTGCGTCCTCATTAAGGATATAGGTCGGCGACTCCCCTTGCAACTACAGTGTAGCTTGTAGCAGGGTCAACAGGGTGACGCTAATTAGTCTGTGCGCGGAAACTACAAAACCCGTTTCTGAGGGGGACAAAATCTGACAGATGTGGAAGGAAATGCATCAGTTTATCAAGTGAATCCTGTAAGGCGAATAACCGGTGAGGGGAGAGCGGAGGTTTGAAGGACGTGGGGGGGGGGGGGGGGGGGGGGGCGAAAAAATCATATCGCATAGATGTAGGGGTTTGCTATACGCGTGGTTCTAGGTCTAGGCGATGGTGCGGGTGGTGGGGAAGGAGGGGGCGTTGGGGGGGGCCGGGGGGGGGTGAATTGCAGCAGCGGCATGGATGGCTCTAGAAAGATAATGAGGTGATATCAAGTGCGTGGAAGTGTTTATTACTGTGGCGGGTTTTGATGTTAGGTGGGACGTTTGAGCAAGAGGGAGCGGGAAAAAAAAGGGCGGGGGGGGGGGGGTTCAAGAGATTTAGATCACATATAATATAAATAATCCAACTGTGAGATCGAAGATTTGGTCGAAACTCATCTTTGAAAGCTTGTGTGTGATACTCTGGTCGCGCGTATTACGCATATATATGTAGGGGCTTGCTATACGCGTGGTGCTAAGTCTAGGCGATCGTGCGGGTGGTGGGGAAGGAGGGGGCATTGGGGGGGGGGGGGGGGGGGGGGGGATGAACGAAAGCTACGCCATGGATGGCTAAAAAGATAATGACGTGATATCAATTGCGTAGAAGTGTTTATTACTCTGGCCGATTTCGATTGTAGGTGGGGCGTTTGAACAAAAGGGTGGGGAGAAAAAAAAGGGGGGAGGGGGGTGAGGCGGAAATGAATTGGAGCTACGGCATGAATGGCTAGAAATAGACTGAGGTGATATCAGCTGGCTGGTATTGTTTACTACTCTGGCAGATGTTGATTTTAGGTGGGGCGTTTGAACAAGAGAGATCGGGGGGGGGGGCACTTCAATATGTGCGCGGAAACTATAAACCCCTAAAAGGGACAAATCTGACGGTTGTAGCAAGGAGACATCCCTTTATATCACCTTCCTGGTATTGCTTATTATTCTAGAAGATTTGATGTTAGATGGCCAGAAAGATAATGAGGTGATATCAGCCGGCTGGTAGTGTTTACTACTTTGACAGATTTTGATTTTAGGTGGGGCGTTTGAACAAGAGGGATCGGGTGGGGAGGGGGGTGGGCGGGACACTTCAATATGTGCGCGGAAAGTATTACTCCTTAAAGGGGACAAATCTGACGGTTGTAGCAAGAAGACACCCCTTTACATCACCCGCCTGGCATTGTTTATTATTCTTGAAGATGTGATGTTAGATGTGGTATGTAACACAATCTTTGGGTGTGGTAAACAACGTGTTAAAGCTTCATAATTTGTTGTTGTACATGGATCGCAAGATGGAATATTTCAATCGATAGGTACAACCATGTAGTTACCATTTTTTTCTTACATCGCTAATTACATGAAAGAGATACATATTGCAAAATACAACAGGCGAGGTGATGTGGTCATGCAATGTCACCATCATTGAGCACGAGAGGGAGAAGTGCGAATCGTCAGTGTTTAGAAAGGGACGCTTGGTGTACCCGCGCTCAATTACGTTGATTCGGTAGCCATACTTTGTTCGGCATAGGTTGGGAGGCGATCATGCAGACGGTATGCACGAAATACCCTACGTAATAGGTTGGTAGTGTCGTCTACCGCAATGTTAACATGTCAGCCTGTGCTCCCTTTTCCCATTATTATTGGCTCAAATGTACGATTTTACGCCCATGATTTTCACCGTGCCGATGTGAGGCTCTGAGGTTGCCAATTCTAAGACAGAGATACATCTTTTAAATACAACAAGCGAGGTGATTTGGGCATGCAATGTCACCACTATTGAACACGAGGGTGACTTTACTTCGTTAGGCATATGCTACTGCGTTTGGTAGAAGTTGTCAGGCGATCATGCAGACGGCAGGTAGGCACGAAATACCCTGCGTAATAGGTTGGTAGTGTGGTCTACCGCAGTGTTAACACATCTGTCTGTACTTCCTTTTCACATTATTACTATCTAGTGTACGATTATAAGCCCTGTTTTCTCCCCACTGTCGTCGAAGATGTTGTGGTCCTGTAGATGTCGCGTCCATGCCTGGTGCTCTTCTTAGCGATGCTCATGAACTCATGCCCTAGCGTGTAGTAGATGATCGCTGAGTGGTGTTCCTGTCCTTTACATCAAGCCAGGTAGTATATGTCAACGCAACCGCTTGCGTGAAAACGACAAATAAAATTCCTCACACATGTGGGTCACAATGCTCTGAATCCAACCTGCCTACTTGCGTCTGACCACAAATCCTAGAACATTTGGGAACGTTCCGCACGTTCTCCTAGAAAGATCGTCTCTCGGAGCGATGTCGTTATCGCCAAAGCTCCGAGCCACAAGGAAGGGTACAACATCCCGAGGAACCTCAAGACTTCCCAGACGCTTCCTCGGCTCGTTGCCCGTTGCTTTTATCCGAGAGGAGTGCGAGGGCGCGCCCTCGCACACCTCTCACTCTTCCTTGTGTCCCAGTCTGAGATTCTGTCTCTTTACAGAGCACTTCTATTCGTCCGGTGATAGTCAACACCGCCCACATTCTGCGACCGTTGCCTGAGAGGGGCGCTTGTACACACGGCGTTGGAGATTCACACCTCCCTGCGGTGTTCTCGAGAACTAACCCTTATTGGCGTCGACGGCAGTCTTTTGATTGAGCCTTTCTCGAGTTCATTTCGACCATGTCCGACAACTACGGAGGAAATGTGGACAACCCGGACCAACAGCCTGCTCCCCCTGCCGACGGGATCGTGGTCACCACCAATGGCGCCGCTGGTTACAACCCCGCCAACCCCGCTGAGCCTGATGGCGACGGCGCTGCCGCAACCAGCGACGGCGCTGCCGCCGAGGCGACCGCGGACGGATCTTCTCCCGCGAGCGCCATGGACGTGGACGGCGACAGCGCCGTAGGTGCTTCCGGCTTCCACCAGACGAACATCACTCCGCTTCTTTCTGGTCCTTCCAAGATAGACTCCACCGTCAACCTACTTCAGTCTATCGTCAACAAGGACATCGCCAAGCTGGACTCTGGCGAGATTGCGGAGCTGTCACCGCAAATAATGGAATTGATGAGCTGTCTGGTAAGCTTAGCTAGCTCCGAGTCAAAGTCGTCGTCTCCTGCCGCTTCTGTACACTAGCAGGAGACCTCCGTCCCGTCACTTGCGCAGACACTCGCTGAAGTTTTGTCGCCTAAATCTAATCGTGTAGTCATCACGTCACAGGACGTCTAGCTGGTTCCGCGTCTTACCGGCTCCGCTGACGTCGATGTCATTTCAGTTATACAGCAGCAGTACCGTCTCGTCTGCAGTTTTCGCGTCAAAGCAGGAATATCTACTGGTGTGTCTGATGCTGAGTTAATCAAACTCTCCGACGAGGTTGCATTCGAGCACATATTACTCATCTGTAATGGACCATTTCTCACGTTGTACCAGCACATAATGGACGGCAGTCTCAATCGGCACAACCCTGCTGTATCCACAGAAATCACTGACGCACCGGGTTCGCACACTGCGCCGAAGAACTGGTCGGAGCTGAAAACTGCACTGCTCGACTGTCTCATGCCCTCTAACTCCGTAGAGGACTCTGCCCTTCGTCTCGCCGAGTTCAAATGGACCCCGGTGAAACCGTCGCGTCGTATGCCCTCCACTTTCAATAGGAGTGTACTCGTTTTAAAGCGTGCGTCCAGCGTGTAACCCCGGGGCGTTCCCCGTACGCTGCTCTGTCCGTTGTACTCTTCCGCAACGGTGTAGTACCGGGGATCAGGCTTCTTGCTATTCAAGAACAACACCCCAAGACAATGTCTGAAGCTGTTGCTCAGCTCCGTCGCCTTGAGGCCGCGAACCTCCCTGGCTCTAACACTTGTCGCACCAATGCTCACGTCAGTGCCACGTCGTTCACTGCCGTCCCGAACCGCACCGCTATCGCCCAGCAGTACGATGCAATTTCGCTGCGGGCTGCGTCCGGCAGTGCAGGCTCCAGCTCCGGGGGTTCCGGCTCAGGAGGGTCTGGCTCGAGCGGGCCCAAGGGCAAGTCCTTTACGGGCAAGTCCCCCAAGGGCGACAAGTCCCCCAAGGGAGTCCGGACTGACAAGGAGCGTCCCAAGTGCACGCACCCGACGTGCAAGAGCAAGGTGGGCCACTGGCTCGGGGAGTGCCGGACGCGGCAGCGCGAGGAGCGTGACGCATGCAGGGCGCGCGCGACCAGCAAGCGCAACAAGGGCGGCGGCGGTGGCAACGGCGGAGGCAAGCGCTCCAAGAAGGCCCCCGCCCCCGACGACGACGACGACGACAACTAGGTGTGCCCTGCTATTGTAGCGCTTGAAACAGTAAGGGTCGTCTTCTGGTGTAGCCAGGAAAGACGTGAAGAGGAAACTCTCCACGTCGTCGGTAGCCGTTTCTGCCCCTGAGTCGTTCAACGGTAGCCCCCCCAACTTTTCTTTGACGAAATCGACGGTTTCAAAACCAGATCCCGGTCGTATCTCCTGAAACATGGTGTCTCTCGACACCCCGACGTCATCGATCGATAGACCTTTTTGCACACAAGAAGATATGTGGATACTTTTCTTTCAATAGTGTCCTTCCTTGTGTCGAGCAGCCATGATGCTGATGATGAAACGTTCGTTAAAGAAAATCGCTGGTTTTTGGGGGGGCTATCGTAGAATCGGTCCCCTGAGTTTGTGGTCCCCCATGTCCCCGTCCGTCATCGTAGTTATGTCGTGCCTAGGTACCGTGCCCGTCCTCACGGTGCAGCAAAGAAGCTGTTACGTGTGGCAAGTATGTCTGAATTACGTGTCGTCCCTCCCCACAGGCTGAAGTAGAGGAGGTTGAGAGTCAGCGTTCATCGCGCAAGCGAAGCTTGAGTTGTGATAATGGTGCCCCTGATTCCCCAGTTACTGTATCCGCGTCCCCGAGTGCGAGCCAAGGTGTGCGTCCAACTAGATGTACAGCGCCTGCGCGCTTGGGTGTACGTTCTCGGAATGCGAAAGGGAAAAGTTTCCCCGAAAGAAAACATAATTCAGACCACGTGTGGTACAGCCCAAGGCTCGCGCACAAAACCGTCGACTTTTCTTTGTCTTTCTCGTCTCGACGAGTCCGCATCGCCGGCTCTGTCGACGGCGTCCCCGTGAATAACATCACGGTGGACACGGCTACCGATGTGCCGGTTGTTTCTTCGCGTGGGTACGGTCTCATCCCACCCTGCGAGGTATTCCTCTTAATCCCGTCCCCCGGCCGCTGTTGCGCGCCGCGCTGCAAATGGCGAGCCAATCAATGTCGTAGGGTTTATTGATTTTCCTTTGACCCTCAGCGAGCTCACCCGTACGGTGACTTCGCTGGTCGTCCCCTCTTTGGGCCCCGATCTTATGCTCCTCGATATTAGTGTCATGCCCAACTTCGGAGCGCGCCTAGATAGGAAAAGTCAAACTTTGCCATTTTCGTCTACTGGTTCAACGATACCAGCTGTTCATTGCATTCGCGACTCCGTCCCGTCGTCCAGTAGCAACAATCCTTCCCCGGCGAACCACACTCAAAACATGCCGGTGGCCGCTGTACATCACGATGCCGACGTCATTCCTGTCTCTCTGTGTGAGAGAGTCAACCTCTAACCTGAGTGGGAAAGCCTTGCAGTTGCCTACACTGATTGTCTACCGCCAGAAGACTGCACTGTTGTTGTCGAACCTCGAACCCATTGTAACCGAGAAGGATTTTTCCGACGATGCAACACTTGAACCTTTCAAGAACATTTTCGTCACTCGTACTCTAGCTACGTGGAGTGCTTCTGATGGCTCTGTTGTCGTACAAATATGCAGCCCATCTGGTAATGGCGTCTGCCTTTACCAGGCTTGCATCTTGGCAATTTGTACACGGCGTCTGTTGTCACCCCTGATCAATTAAATATCAACGCCGTCGCGAACACCCCCGTCTCCGACCAGGATGTTCGCCGCGCCAGGTCTGACCTTGAAGGTCCTCTGTCTAAAGCATTCGCCAGTTCCACGTTTACCGAGGAGCAGAAGGATGCTGTCCTCGACTTATGCGCTAAATATCGTCCCGTTTTCTCTCTGTCAATGCCTGAATTAGGACGTTGTACAATCGCCGAAGCGACGTTCCCCGTGCCGGAGCGCACCCGTCCAGTCGATCGTCCTCCAGACAGTCCCAACCCCCGCACCTCTGAAGTAATTGACAAATGTGTCAACGACATGTTGGAATGGGGAATAACTAAGGGACGGCCAAGTCCGTGGGTAGCCCTTGTACTATCGTCACCAAGAGCGTGGCAGCCCCCGTTTCTGTGTTAATTACCGCCATACCCTCAACCGCCACATCATCCGCAAGAGCTGGCCCATGCCCAACTCGAGTCCTGCCTGGATGCCGTCGGAGAGGCCCTCTGCATTTCAGTCGCCGACATCCTCAGCGCGTTCTAGCAGCTACCCGTGGCCGAGGGGCACGTCGACCGCACCGCCTTCGTGACACCGAGAGGCAAGTACTGCTTTGAGCGCATGCCATTTGGAGTAGAGAATGCACCGTGGCTGTTTCAACACGTCGTGTCTTTAGCTCTAGGCCACCTTGGCCCTGACTCCGGTATCCTCTCGTACATGAACGATTTGATTTGTATCAATCACACTTTCGAAAGTCACCTCGTCTTTCCCGAGAAAATGTCCGCAGCGTTGCATGTGGCAGGCTTGACACTCAAACCGTCCAAAATTCAATTTGGGCAGAAAAAAGTCGACTATCTCGATTATATCATTTCCGCGAAAGGTATTTCCGTCAGTACCGACCGCATCAAAGCGATTCACGACCTGCCCACGCCAAAATCCATTGAAGACTTACGTTCTGTTCTGGGTATGGCGAATTTCGTCCGTCGGTTTGTCAAAGATTATTCTGACCTTACGGCACCGCTTGTAGAACTGACTCGAAAGAGCTTCGTCAAACGCACGAGTTTTAAAATGGCTTGGGGTCCGGCACAAGATGCCGCATTCCAGAAACTCATAGATGCCTTATCCGAAGCCCCTGTCCTCCACTTTCCCGATTTTTCGAGAGATTTTGTCGTTCACACCAACGCTTCCGAGCAAGGTGTAGGTGCTTTACTAGCCCAACCGTCCAAGGGCAGCACCGATGGCAAGGAGCTGGATATTGTCGCGTGCTATAGCAAGCGTTTTTCTCGTAGTCAAAGCCACTATAGCCCTGCGATGAAAGAATGTCTTGCTGTCGTACGGGCTCTGACCCATTAGCGTCCGTACCTATGGGGTCGACACTTCACGTGTTGTACCGACCACCAAGCTCTCACTTGCTTGCACCACATGCAAAACACGTCCAATATGCTCACCCGTTGGGCAATTTGTCTTCAAAATTACGATTTCACCGTCAAACACGTTCTGGGAAAACTTGACGTTGTACCGGATACGCTGTCTCGTATTTTCAGCGAGGTGGACGGAAAACCACTTTCATCCAAGCCGAAACTTGCAGCTATCTGTCGCAACGTCCCCGATGATCAGCTTTTTCATCCCCCCAACCCTCGTGAATACGAACTGTCCGCTATTAATAGCAACTTAGACGAGAACGTACCCGTCGAAAGCGATTGCGAATTATTTGCTAGTGCCGTATCTGTCTTCCCCGTCGTCGATGCTGCGAAGTTGCTTGGTCATCAGAGGAAATAATTTCGTCAGTACTTTGACTATCTAGCCAATCCTACCAAGGCTTGCGTCCCACACCAGCAATCAAAGTGCTGCATGGGTAAATTCTTCGTCCACGAAGGTTTGCTCTGCCGGTCTTACGTCCCTGCCCACCTACGTAGGCGAGACACCTTTCGTGACCAACTGGTGGTGCCGAAATCGTTGAGAACACTTGTAATCAACGCTTTCCATGACCTCCCCTCGTCAGGCGGTCACCTAGCCTTTGAAGGTACCTTCGACAAGTTCGGGATCGTTATTGGTGGCCCACAATGCACTCTGACGTTGCCAAACATGTTGAAAGCTGTCTTCATTGTCAACGCCGAAAAATGTCTCACCGGTCACCTACGCTGCCTACCGGGCACCGACCGGTCACTAGACCGTTTCAAGTTGTTGCGGTGGATCTCGTCGAGTACAAATCTAAGTCGGAAAGAAATCGATTCATCCTGTCTGTCATCGATCACCTCACGCGTTTGATCATTCTGATACCTATCAAGTCTGAGGAAGCTGCGGTGGTGGTTCGTCATCTTATTGACCGCGTCTTTTCGACATTCGGCCCACAGGAAACCCTGCATTCCGATCAAGGAAAGGAACTTCAAAACCAACTCGTGAAATAGTTGCAGTCTGTCTTTGGGTACAAGAAAACACGTACCGCCGCTTATCGTCCGCAAGGGAACTCTGTTCTCGAGCGTGTCCACAGCACCGTTCATAATATGCTTGCCATGTGCAGCAACTTGGCTTGCGATAATTGGGCGGAACTGCTACCGTTTGTCCAGCTCCCACACAACACGGCCTACTCCAAAACTTTGGAGGAGACTCCCCACTATCTTGTGTTTGGGCGCACGGCTACTCTCCCCGTCGAACTCATTGTCGGAGTTCCTTCTACTGATGCACCACAAAATAAACTCGACTACTCACGTCGCACAGTAGAAAACTTGTAGCTCGCGTACGAGTTAGCCCGTCGCAATCTACAAGAATGAGCGGACAAGCAAGCCGTCAAAAACAAAAAATTGTTTTTCCCCAGTTTTAAAGTGGGCGACAAAGTTTTACTGCATCGCCCGTATCACGAAACTGACGGACCAACCCCCAAGTTCGTTAGCCCTTGGCATGGCCCGTATACCGTCAGAGCTCAGGTCTCCCCTGTTATTTATCGTGTGTCAAAACCGAACGAACCGGCCGAAGTTACGGTCCACTTGTGGGTCGGATGAAACGATTTGTCAAACCCACGTCATCCCCCGCCCCTGACTTTGAGGCACTCGATGACATGTTCCTCGGAACCACCTTACCCGTCCCTGATCTTGATGGCTCAATGCACACCGTCACTATCGGCCCGTATGTCAACGAAGCAATCGATGGTCATAAGCGGGGGGTAGGTGCAGCGTCGGTGGAGAATTTCCAATACCACCTCAAACTTAAAAGTCAACCACCACAATGTGGTGTATGGCGTCACTACAGCACTCTCCCCCAATGCAAGGAGATGATCGAATCTTACCGTGCTGTAATTCTGTCACAAAATCCTTCGGCTTTCGACCCTCCCGGGAAGAAGAAGCGAACCTATTGTAGATCGGCCTCGCGACGAAGGTGACACGTAGGGCATGTATACGCGCGTTGTCTTGCATTTTTTTTTGTGATCTGATCGATTCGGTTTTGCAACGACCGATGCCCGGCGCCCACGTGTTTTAGTGTTTCCTGTAGCCCGCAGCTCTTGATGGCTTCCTTTGATTTTCGTTTGTCTTTTGTCCTCCGTTCGAAGTACCGCGCACGCGTGCTCGTGGTTATCTTGTTTTCGAAGCATGACCGCTGATCGTGTATGTTTTTTCTATTGACTTCTTAGTGATGTACAGTAGCGTCTGTCGTACGCCAGTTGATTCCACCCGTCGTTACGCGCCCTTGCGTCCTCGCACGACCTTTGGAACCGGTATCAATTTGTGTACTCTTAGCAGTATGAAGCTTTGCTTCGCCAGAAGTCCGAGTAGAATAGCCTATTATTCGTCTTTGTGTTGCATCGTTTGCGTCGCCTGTTGGCACTTCGTCTCGACAAGACCCAGAAGATTAGTCGACTACACGTGATTTTTTTTCCGGGGTGGCTTTCAGCCACAGGGGGGTCGAACAACATTCGAGCTTAGTCGAGAGGAAATTCATAATAAACGAGCAAACACCATTTCTTGTCTACCGGTTCCACGGGCATCACACGCCCAGTCTCTTTCCACCGAGATGCTTTTAAGAGCCCGGGTGATTGGATATGAGACGCATGTTTGTTGCGGGGTGCATTTTTCTGCGAGGTTTAGTTCCATTTCAACCTCCAGAAAGGCAACAAACTTCGGTCTGATTTTTGGCTACGTACATGCCGTCACCTAGCATCGGCCTACTTACGTGGCTGTTTTGCTTTTTGCCAAGAATTTTCGTTCGTCAGTGCTTCCGATCGCATCAATTTTATCTGGCCATGATGCGTCAATGTTGCGTAGCACACTCAGTATCCGTCAAAACGTCTTTCGCACGACACTTTCAATACGCTACGCGTATATTTTCCGTGCTAGCCACTCGTCCTGCAGGCCGCAGCAATGCTGTGTTTGGCTAAGCACATTGTCATTACTCCTCCGTCATTCGATCCTGAACAATACTCTTGTTTACTGTAAGTATTTCCGGAAACCTTTTCGGTACTACGTACTTTCGATGATTTTGAGGAGACTCTTCGAAATATTGTCTTAGGAAGGTTGGATCACCAGAGCCTGTGTTCCCATTGCTCTGTAATTTTGATGGAGTGAGCGCTCTAACACCATCAAAACTGGGGGGTGATGTGAGTCAAAATGCTCTGAATCCAACCTGCCTACTTGAGTCTGACCACAAGTCCTAGAACATTTGGGAACGTTCCGCACGTTCTCCTAGAAAGATCATCTCTCGGAGCGATGTCGTTATCGTCAACGCTCCGAGCCACAAGGAAGGGTACAACATCCGAGAAACCTCAAGACGTCTTCCAAGACGCTTCCTCGGCTCGTTGCCCGTTGCTTTTATCCGAGAGGAGTGTGAGGGTGCGCCCTCGCACACCTCTCACTCTTCCTTGTGTCCCCATCTCAACCTGAGATTCTGTCTCTTTATCGAGCACTTCTATTCGTCCGGTGATAGTCAACACCGCCCACATTCTGCGACCGTTGCCTGAGAGGGACGCTTGTACACACAGCGTTGGAGATTCACAGCTCCCTCCGATGTTCTCGAGAACTAACCCTTACAAACCTGAAACAGAGGAGACGCGGCCCGGAGATTGTTCAGTGTACCGACGGTCTGGAACAGGTTATCGAGCAGCGCACTTGATTTTTACTACCGCTCCTCACTCCACCTAAGACATTACGGGCATGCGTTGGACCCAGTTCGCTGGTGCCCAAAACCACTTGCAACGGAGGTGATGTGGTGGGCGAATGCTATAATGATTTGCGCTGCTGTGATTACCCCGTCTCTTGTTCTGCTTGTTCTGGCGTTCTTGATGAGCCTGTTATTTGGCAACGAGCAGTTTTGACACATTTTAGGTTCCCCAGCAACTAATTTCTTTTCGGCAATTACGGGCTGAGAAGGGCTGAGAGGGGGGAGGATATGCCGAGCGAGACCTCCGAAGGGGTCGATAACTAAGTAATTAAGTCTATATGTAGACTATGTGATGTTTCTGACTCGTAGGGACCTCAACTTGGAACCCAGGGTAAACGGGATCCATCTTTTGACTGGGTTTCGCATGTGAACGTATATGTGGTTTTAGTGTGCGGATATCTTTAAGATTTGAGAATTTTGTGTCCGTGTCGTTGTTGCTACACGTGTATATTTTGATTGATGTCCTAGGCTTCGTTATCGTGTTGTTTCAGAGTGGTGTTTTCGAATACATATTGGATTACAGTAGTTGTAGAGGGGGCTGTTGTGCATATCTGCAAAACGTATTTGTGTACGCCGAGAAAAATGCTTGGGGGGGCTAAGAACGAAGTTGCGAGGGACGTTTGGGAATTTCAACGTTCCCCCTCGCGGCTTTTGTCAAGTATGGTTAAATGCATATTTATCCCTGAAGATAAACATACAACAACCAACCTTGACAAGTATGGGTTATAGCGGTATCATAATACACTTATAATACCGTTACTCTTCATAGTTTGGCTATGTGTCTATTCATTGTTTTGCTAAACGGTGTGGGTTGAAGACAAATACTGAGCGAGGCTAGGGTTGAACCCTTCAAATGAAAGTTTACAAGAAGGTTTATATATATATAATTAGTATGCTTATTGATTACATTGCTGTGGACGAAGTAGTAGGTGTTTCATCAGTGCGATCGCTGGATCCCGACATGTTTGCGGGTGACATGTGATGAGCTGTAGGAGGTTTTGACGGGACAGATATGTATTAAATAATTGGGGACAAAGCCGACGACTAGCTCTTGCATTTCGGCGTGATATTGAATCAGTAACGTTCTTTATATATATGTGCTGAATTGGCTTCCACCATGGAGCCGGCGCATGTGTTGCTTTCTTCAACGTGTGAGTTTGATTTTGTTTTTGAAGGTACTGCTGTAGTAGTATTTGTCGCGTGCATTGTCGCGCGTCGGGTCTTATTTAGAGCTTAGGGGCAAGCGTGCTGCTGCGTGCTTTGCTTGATAAAATTATACCACTTCTACCTGTCGGGTAGTGTTTAAACTATCAGGCGGATTTTGATTTTTGGTGGGGCGGAGGGGAAGGGTATATATGACAAAAAAAAAACTGAAAAAAAGGAAAATATATGACACACATCAACAAACTGAATGAAAAACCTATTATATAAGCCAGCTGATATAATCTCACTATTTTTCTAGCCATCCATGCCGTAGCTCCAACTAATTTCCGCCCTCCTTCCCCCCCCTACCCCCCCTTTGTTCCCCGCCCAGTTCGTTCAAACGCCCCACTAACAATCGAAATCGGCCAGAGTAATAAACACTTTCTACGCCATTGATATCACGCCATTATCTTTCTAGCCATCCATGACGTAGCTTTCATTCATCCCCCCCCCCCCCTCCAACGCCCCCTCCTGCCCCACCACCCGCACGATCGCCTAGACCTAGCACCACGCGTATAGCAAGCCCCTACATTTATGATTAATACGCGCGATCGGAGTATCACACACAATCTTGCAAAGATGAGTTTCGACCAAATCTTTGATCTCACAGCTGGAGTGTATTTTAACATTATATGTGATCTAAACCTCTTAAAAACCCTATCCCCCCCCCCCCGCCTTTTTTTCCTTCTTCTTTTTTCCCCGCTCTCTCTTGCTCAAACGCCCCACCTAATATCGAAATCCGCCAGAGTAATAAACACTTCCACGCACTGGATATCACCTCATTATCTTTCAAGAGCCATCCATGCCGCTGCTGCAATTTCCACACACACCCGGGTCCCCAACGCCCCTTCCTTCCCCACCACCCGCACCATCGCCTAGACCTGGCACCACGCGTATATATAACCCCTACATCTATGCGACCTAAAGCCCTTCCCCCCCACCCCTCCCCCACCCCTCCCCCACCCCCCACCTCCCCACCCCCCCACCCCACCCCCACCCCCTCGAACACTCTGCCCTCTACTCAATGGTTGTACGACTTACAGGATATACATGATAATCTGGTGCATTCTTTCCAAAACCGTCACATTTTATCCCCTTAAAAGGATTTATAGTTGCCACGCACAGATTGAGCTGCCCCGCCCGCCCCCCCCCCCCCCCCCCCCCGCCCCCACGATAAACTGGTGCATTATTTCCAAAATCGTCAGATTTATCCACTCAAAGGATTTATAGTTTCCACGCACAAACTGAGCTGCCCCGTCCGTCCCTCCCCCTCTCCCCGCCCCTTCCCCCCCCCCCCGCCCCCGCTCCCTTTTGATCAAAACCAGGCCCCCACGTCCTTCAAAACTCCGCCCTCCCCTCACCGGTTATCCGACTTACAGGATTCGCTTGATAAACGGATGCATTTCCTTCCACAGCTGTCAGATTTTGTCCCCCTCAGAAACGGGTTTGATAGATTCCGCGCAGACTGACTAACATCACCCTGTTGACCCTGATAGCTACACTGCAGTTGCAAAGGGAGTCGCCGACCTATATCCTTAATGAGGACACACAACCCGTAATACGCGCGATCGGAGTATCGCACACAGCTTGCAAATATGATTTTCGACAAAATATTCGATCTCACAGCTGGATGTATTTTTATTTTCATAATAAGTACAAAATGTTATTGTCGTTGTTGTTGTTGTTGTTGTTGTTGTTGTTGTTGTTGTTGTTGTTGTTGTTGTTGTTGTTGTTGTTGTTGTTGTTGTTGTTGTTGTGTTGTTGTTGTTGTCGTTGTTGTTGTTGTTGTTGTTGTTGTTGTTGTTGTTGTTGTTGTTGTGGTTGTTGTTGTTGTTGTGTTGTTGTTGTTGTCGTTGTTGTTGTTGTTGTTGTTGTTGTTGTTGTTGTTGTTGTTGTTGTTGTTGTTGTTGTTGTTGTTGTTGTTGTTGTTGTTGCTGCTGCTGCTGTTGTTGTTGTTGCTGCTGCTGCTGTTGTTGTTGTTGTTGTTGTTTTTGCTGTTGATGTTGTTGTTGTCGTTGTTGTTGTTGGCGTTGTTGTTGATGTTGTTGATGTTGTTGTTGTTGTTGTTGTTGTTGTTGTTGGCGTTGTTGGTGTTGTTGTTGTTGTTGTTGTCGTCGTTGTTGTTGTTGTTGCTGTTGTTGTTGTTGCTGTTGTTATTGTTGTTGTTGCTGTTGTTGTTCTCACATTAATTCGCATGATCAAGTCCGTGGTCACAGGACAGGCTCCAGTTACTCTGGAGCTGAGAGGAATACCCCCAGGGGAAAAAACACATGTACCACCTTTGTTTGGTTTGTTTGTGTTATGCATATATCACAGCTGACAAGCTGACGCAATTCATGCCTCCACCACAGAAACATACGATATAAAAAGTGAAATCGGGATTCAGCCTACGATGTGCCAGGTCCATGCTGGTGTTATAAGGCTTAGCAGTTAGTTTGGGTAAGCTATTGGTTAACCTTTTGCAAGTGGTCAAACGGACTAATACCCCACTAATTCCTTAACAAATGGCGTCGTCGGCAGGACCATGGGTTTTTGGGATCGTGGGTTCAAGCCCTACATCCACCATAATAAACCTTTTCAGATTTTCCTCTTTTTTTTTTTCTTGTATATTTTTTGTAGTGAGTTAGAAGTCAGCTGTCGCCGACAGCCCGAGCCAACCCCGACCCAGCCCATGCGTCCCTAGCCATCGACCACAAAACCGGTACGTGCGCAGCGCTAACCCTTCCCCTTTCTAAGGGCGAAGAGACACGCGCGCAAGCAGAAGCAAGACACAAATACGCCTTCCATGTCCACCCGAAGACCGTCGGCGCCGGCCAGAGAATGAGCCACGGTTAGACCCAAAACAAACGCCTCCCTCCCTCGTAGAGAACCCCGGCCGCACTAACGCCGACGGGGGCTCGAGCTTGAAAAATAATCTCCCTGGTATCCCCAGGAAATGAAACGGCTTGGATATTGACAGAGGTCCGCCGTATATCCGGCCGACCTGCTATCCCGCCGTTTCAGGGGGGGAGAGTGTTATAGGGCTTAGTTTGGGTAAGCCATGGGTTAACCTTTTGCAAGTGGTCAAACGGACTAATACCCTACTAATACCTTAACACTGGTGCATACGTCTCACTACTCGCGCCTGGAAAAACCGACTACCGCAACTGACACAAGATATCACCCGTACATAAGAAATCACACCCCCCACAGGATACGACACCCCGGTGATAATTTTGGGCGTTTCTGACAAACCATCGATTTATCACCCGGGGTACATAAGACAACACATCCCGGTGATATCGTAGTGTAGATTTGTGGTTTGTGGCTTCGAGTTTTGGTCGTGGTGTCTGCGTAACTCTTTTTTGGTCGTACCGATAGCGAGGTAGGTAGCAGTAGCCCACTTTTGTGTGGGGGCAGGACAGATGGCGCAGCCACCGCCTCGTATTATATCGGGCGAGGTACCTTAAATTTAGGTATATTTTATTGTTTTATGTTCCAATCCAAGCCCGTATTTTGTTTGAAACTTTCTTCGGCGTTGAGGGGGTTGAGTCACCGCCGAGGTCATGTGCTAAGGAGGTTCGTCACCTAGGTTGGTCCCCTTTGTTTTACCACAACCCGGTATCACAGGTAGGTACGTACCTACAGCAGGAGTGCGGGGCAACTGCAAGTCTTAGTGTTCGCGCAGGCATACCATACCCCTTCAAGTGTGCGGCAGCAGCGGTTCAACTATTATCACACCCGATTTTATCACACGCCCAAACACACTCTGTGGGTGTTTGGACGTGCTATCACACCCCCTTTTTATCACCCCCCCTCGTTTATCACACCCCCAATCACACCTTATGGGTGTTCGGACGTCCTATCACACCCCCTAGTTTATGACACCCCCCTGGGCCCCCTGCGAACTGCACTAGTATTTATCACCCGGGGTACACAAGATGTCACACCCCCCACAGGATACCACGCCCGGTGATAATATTAATATTTTTAAATCCCAAGTGTTATCGCCGGGGTGTGTTATCTTGTGTCAGTTACGGTATTATACCGCTTGCGACCCAAGAAAGACTACCGCCACGTATACATTGCATGTAGTACCTCTATCACTACGCATACGCACGACGGACGCAACTCAGTTGGAAAAAAAGAAGCAAAGAAAAGATAAGAAGATAAAGGAGAGACCATAAAAGAAAGCGAAAAAGGAAAAAGGAAAGGAAAGAAAAAGAAAAGACAAGAAAAGCAAGAAAAGCAAGAAGAAAAAAAGACAAGAAGAGGAAGCAAGGAACGGAAAAGAGAAAAAAATGTCATACTACTAGCAGACCCTCTAGGTAGGCTAGGAACGGACTATTAATAGAGACTAAATTTAAAAGACGGCATTGAGCTCATAGAGGGTATCAAGTACATCATCAATGGCAATGGGGAGAGAACGCAACAAGGCGAAGAAGTCAGGGCGGTACAAGGCGAAGAAGTCAGGGCGGCCTTTTACGCTAACTTGTGACGGCCATTGGAAGGCCCACAAATTTCAAGACTTCTAATTTTTTTTTGAAGGCTCATAGAGGGTATCAAGTGCATCAATGGCACTGGGGAGAGAACGCAACAAGAGAGGCGAAGAAGCCAGGGCGGCCTTACGCTAACCCGTGACGGCCATTGGAAGGCCCACAAATTTCAAGACGATGATGGCCAGACCTAGACTTCAGTATCTTGGGCAGGACGCCCCCCCTCCCCCCCCCCCCCCCCCCTCTCCCCCTCCCCTCTTCCCCCATCCCCTCCCCCCCCCCCCCTCCTCCTTCCCCCCTCCCCCCTTTCCCACCCAAAGCGACCAGATCGCTACGTAGGTAAGCTCCACCCAAGGAACTTAGAAAGAGACGGCACGGTACGCAAAAAACACAGACGACAGGCATGTCGTGTTGCATTGCAGATTGCCAGTGCCGCAGCGCCAGTGCTCGGCGCTCGATCGAGTAGTTTACTGTTACTCTTGTATGAAGTTAAAGTTTAGGTGTTAGGTACCTACTACCTGGTTAATAACAGCAGCTGGTCAACGGGCGTGCGGTGTGCGGGTTGAACAAAGGACTTTTTGACCAAGTGAGCGACCAATCAACGCCGACATTCGAAATTCGGGAAATTTCCAAAAAAATCGGAAATTGCGAAATTGCGGGTTTTCGCCACACAAATCATGGAAACTGGCGAACTATTTCGACTTGTCGACGAGGCATCCCCGTACTTCATCATTACTACCTTGTGGCTTGTGGCCCCGTTTATGACTGGAGTCACCCCTTCTGCTACACTACAGTAGCAGACGTCAGTCGTACCGCTGGCAAGACACCCGGTGGTTTGGGTACAGGTTTCTCAGCATGGAGGGGAAAGAAACGGCCGTAAATGTTGTGCAAGCCGAGCAAGGCACTTTTAGCCCTACTACTGCTGTAGAGGGCACGAGCACGGTCGATACCAAGACCGGGGAGCTGGTATGGCATCCCCAAGAGGTGAGCAAAGTCAATGCGTACGCTTTCCACTTGCATACTGCATTGGTCCCCGCTCTAGGCATCCTCTCACACCCGCCGCCGACAGGTGATAGGTGATCGCTACTCGTAGGCCGTTTCTCTGCGATGAAATATTATCCCTTCCGTCAGAAACGGCTGCAGGTTGAAAGTTAATGGTCAAAACTGTCCCCGCGCAAACCTTTGCCGACTGTTACCTAAGGAACGTCGAAGTCAACGGCCTCGGAGTGCTCGTAGCCCTAGTCTGTGGCCTCCCCTAGGACACCGCTTCGCTCTAGTTGTGATGAAATAATATACTTCAGCCGATCACGAAAATCCAGCTTTACCCCATCGAACCTGCAAATTGGCCGCACCCATGCTTGATACGAAAGTACAAACAAACGGGATGGCTCAACGTTCCGTGATTTATCCTGATAGCCGGAGAGTAAGTACCTACGAACTTGTTGTTGATGGCGTTGAAACAGAAGGGGGAACAGCGCGTCATGCATGCACCTGGGCAGAGTTGCGCACTCAGCACTGCCAGGCGCCCCCCTGCGTATCTCGCTCTCGCTTGCCCGGCCGGCTTGGGACCGAAATTGATATTTTGCCTAATCCAAAGGGTATCACCCGAGACCTGAGGCTTGCTTTTGAAAGGCGACTGTCTATTCAGCCCAGCCATTGACCAGCCGCAGAATTGTTTCTGGGGTCTGGGGCGGGCTGCGGGCCCTGTTGCAATGATGTTTTGGCGCGTGTGCCGCCTATTTTGTGGTTTGATTTTGTATGATACGACAAGAATCACTGGTCCAATGGTGCGGTGCAGTCCAGGATTCGTATGATTCCCAAGTCTCGAGAATCACTGGTCCGATGGTGCGGCTCAGTTCAGGATTCGTATGATTCCCAAGTCTCGAAATGAGCCTTAGTTATATGATGTCTTTTGAAAAACAGGAAACAGGGACGAAAGCTGAGAGAAGTTCTGAGTGTTGTGCTGCTCCTACTACTGCTGTACGTACTTACGTACTTGTATTGTACCTGGTACTCTTACGTACTTTTGTACTTGTACCTGGAACTATGTTTTAACACCACACTCCCAGAATGGGGATAAAACACTTGGGGAATTAGACTGGGATCATTTTAGATGTATGATATCGTGTGGTGCTCGTCGTCAGCGTCAGAAATGCACGCTTGGTCGCGGATTCGCGTATAGGGACTTGGCTATAATATTAGAAACCATCACCGGTACCCGGTAGACTAATAACATTATTCATATCGTCGTCGAACCTTTCTCCAGCCTGGACTGTCTTCCACGCAACGAAAAACAAGAGAGAAGTTGTTGCAAGTCGCGAGTCGAACCTGGGTTACCCCAAACCCTCATTGATAATAATATAATAGTAGTTCAGCACCGCCGTATAGATTATCTTAATTTAGTACCGTATACGTACCAGTATTACCGGTATGATACAAGATCAATGCAAAGCGTGGCAATGATACCTGGACAGTTTGCGTATCGCTCAATTCTCCCGTGTCTACCGATGCAACAGGTATTTTGTAGTTTGGTCATTTTATATTTTTTTGGTCATTTGCCCATCATGCCATGTACCAAGGTGTGTGATAGGTACCAGGTACTCGTACAACAGTCAGTCAGTCGTACCGTACAAGTACTGGTATTGTTTTTGCGTGAGGGGTTCTGTTAGCCCATATTTTGTGCTTGCGCACGCACGTTCTCACGGAACGGATAGCTTACGAGTGTCTGATATCTGGTGTTGACTTGTTATGCAGACCCTATTAACAGTAGTGTTGTATTTTTGCCGGCCTCTTGGTCTATTTCGATCTACCTGGTACAGCTGTATCTGGGTCTGTCTTCTATCCTGGGCTTGTCCGTTAGGTTTGATTTGACTTTGCTTCCGCGTCCATTGCAGTAACAGCTTGTTGCTCTGGCGATACACAGAGAGCCGGTACGAGTCACCACCAGTCATGCAACACATGGCAACATCTGGTATTGTGTGACTCTTGTTGCACTCGTCACCTTTGTAATTGTAAATGTAGTCTTACACGAGTAACACTTTTCTCAGTTGCAGCAGTTACTTGTAGTGGTGCTCCGTTTCCCCCCACTCCGTCTCCCGCAATGTTTTGAAAAACGTTCGTCCACATACTTTTACCAGGTGTGTACGTACGGGGTACCAGGTGTTTTATGATCCGTACTACATTTCTGAATCACAAACAAAGCTTGCGCTGCCGGGGTTGTAACGAAGACCACTGATAGGGACAGCTTACGCTATACCTACAATGGGACCCGAAGGGTGCGCCAGCTAGCGTTGGGCTGCGAAATCAATTGAGTTAAATCGACACACGACGCGTATGAAAATACGTGGAAGTGTGGTGAGCTAAAGCTTTATTTTTCCCCATCCGCCGGAGGATAAAAAAAACAAAAAAAAAACAATGCACTCCCAGCTCAGCTATGACTGAGCAGCGCACGCACGTTCTCACGGAACGGATAACGTACGAGTGTCTGATATCTGGTGTTGACGTGTTATGCAGACCCTAGTAACAGTAGTGTTGTATTTTTGCCGGCCTCTTGGTCTATTTCGATCTACAGCTGTATCTCGGTTTATCTTCTATCCTGGGCTTGTCCGTTAGGTTTGATTTGACTTTGCTTCCGCGTCTATTGCAGTAACAGCTTGTTGCTCTGGCGATACACAGAGAGCCGGTACGAGTCACCACCAGTCATTAGCAACACATAGTAACACCTGGTATTGTGTGACACTTGTTGCACTCGTCACCTTTATAAATATAGTCTTACACGAGTGACACTTTTCTCAGTTGCAGCAGTTACTTGTAGTGGTGCTTCGCTTCCCCCCACTCCGTCCCCCGCAATGTTTTGAAAATCGTTCGTCCACATACTGTTACCAGGTGTGTACGTACGGGGTACCAGGTATTTTATGATCCGTACTACATTTCTCAATCACAAACAATGCACTCCCAGCTCAGCTATGGCTGAGCAGCGCAGCGCCGTATCGTGCCGTGCCCTGCGGTGCGGGGCCGTGCTGCGTGCTGTACTGCTGTACTTGAGCTTTCGTACATGCCAGATATAATTCGAAGTATTACACCAGGTACCGGTACACCAGGTTTGTTGTACTACATACATTATTGTTTAATCACAAAAAACACATCCCCAGCTGCTCAACAACGCAGCGCCGTGCTGTGCCGTGCCCTGCAGTGCGGTGCTGCGCTGTGCCGTGCTGCACTGTGCTTTCTACGAATAGAGCAGTACCAGGTATCATGCGAAATACCAGGTACCTGGTACTAGCTACCGGTATATCCGTGTGTACTCGTCTTTCTTCCTTTCTTCGTTGATTGTCCTTTCCGTCTTCGTGTTTTTGTTTTGTCAAATTACTCCCGTAGATCAGAACGTGACATCGCCAGCAAGCACACAGCACAGGGCAATCCGCTCTGCACAAGTAGCTCTTGGTATTATCAAATCGCTAGTTGCATCAAATCATGGGCCTCTTCTTTCTGCTCCCTTCACATTCTGTTTGTTGTTATCCTTGCGGAGCCCTTGTAGTTTTAATATTTTCTTTTCATCGTAATGCCACTTAACGTGAAGCGACAGGACGCCACGTCCATCAATAACCAAAGCAATAATATCACAATGATCCTAACCACCACCTACAGATTACCTGTCTACGACATACATACCTGGTAGGCTACTCTCAATATCGGTGTTATGTACTCGTAGCACATATCTAACTTAAGTCTACAGTGGGTTCCTGGACTTAAGAGCGGGTAAGAGAATAGTACAAGAGAGGGAAAATCGGTCTGTACCCAAAAAAGAGAGGTATTCCCTTCCCTTGTTTCTCAACCCCTCCCTTAAGTCGGGTTCGACACGCCTTTGCACCATGTGGAGACCCCGAGTTTTATGAGAGCTGCTCTAGCTGCTCGGCTGCTCTGGCCTGCCGAGCACGGCGAGGTCTGCAACCATGCCCTGTGCTACGGGGCTGCCTTGCAATCGCAAGCACCTTAAACCAGGTCCGCCAGGCTTCACAATCCACCAAATGTAGGTGTTGTGGTGGGTACGGTATATGTGATGTAGAAGATCCGCTGGGCATGACCGCGATGAACCACGTCTGCGAGGACGGGTGCACCACGCTATCAGACGACAGCAGCAGGGTGCCTCCTGCGCTCAAGCGCGCTGCTCGCAAGCAGAAGGCTCTTGCGCTCCATCTTTGCTTTTAGTCCGTCTGTGTGTTCTGCTCTTGTGTTTGTTTTCCACAGCAGTCGCGGAAATATTATTTTTCCACAGTCGATATTAGTTTTTTCAGAGAAATTAGCGGTAATCTGCGCAGGCAGGGCTTGGGCCGGGAGCGTGTCGCAAGATGCACAAAAAACAGGTCGTAGTAGGTGTTTTCTTTTGCAAAATACACCGCATAGTATACAGAGTACATTATGCAGTACGGAGTGATGGGAGAAACGGGACATTGTCGTGTTGGACTTCCGTGCAAGTACATTACAAACATTGGTTCATCATACACATTCATGACTCTCAGGGGTGTCCAATCCCACCCCAACGCACTCTCGACTCGGCCGCCTCTACTCATGAAAATGGTGTATTTCGCTTGTCCGACTTGGGAGATGAATATCTTGAGTCGGGATAAGAGAGAAGGCTAGGTAAGATAGCTATTTTCGGCTTGTACCACCCTCTCTTAACCCCGTTACAGCTGGAAACCCGTTTTTGGGGACAAAATTACTTGGATTTAGTACAGGGAGGGGTTCGGGAGCTCTAAAGGGGTCAAATCAGGTTGCCCACTGTACTCTACTCATGTGAACCATTAATAGTATATACTAGTAATATAGTATATTATATTGTTGTTATATCGCAGGGGAAATGCCGTGCTGTTGAATTAAAACCCGGTTAAAACACTTGAATAGATAATACCGTACATACTGCACTGCTACCGCCGGTGCTGATGCTGATGCTGGTATCTTCGAGGCCAGGTAGAAACCGGAATTTAAAATTGATATTGTGACATTTTGGAAAACGGGCAATGGTCGATTGTCAACGGACTTGCCAGGCAATGGCACAATGGAAACTGTACTGCACCCTGCACGAAAGTCGCCTAAATAGCCCATGTGTGACGTGCGGGCTTGGCGTCGATGTATATTCCACCAGATTCAAGGATTTTTTTGTTTTTGTTTAGATCCTCCTGGAGATCATGGTGAAAAAAAGCTTAAACTCATACCACTTTCGTTTGTGGTACCAGTTGTTGTCCATCTGCAAAACGCAGATTTGGTGTTGACCTCGCCCCTTCGGTTTAGTCAACACCGTGGACTTGCCGGCCTTCTTCGGCCGAATCCTTTAAGGTTCGGCCAAGAAGGTGAGATAGCCACCCGGGGGGGATCGACAGCTCTTTTTGCTCTGTCTTTGACCTGGGTAATGCGGGATTTGCCTGCGCCTGTACATTTTTTATTCCTTCGACGGTGGGTCTCCAGCTGCCGTTTGAAAAAGGCGCACCCGCTAAACGAACATGTTTGCCTAACTAGGGTCACACTCAGGCTGTGTTTCACCTCTCCAACTCTTGTCCAAGACTTTACTGGCAGGGTCGTGTCGCCACTTACACCACTTACATGATTATACCCCCAGCTTGCTACTCGTATAATAGCGTTGCCTCTCCCTCCTGATTCAAGGAGTCCCCCGATTGGGCAACCATGCATGTTGATCCGTACCCATGGCACATTTGATTTAAGCAGCCTCCCCCGTATTTGTCAGGCGGCTAAAGTTGTAACATTGTTGCCAGGGAGTATAACACGTACCACCTGGCGTAGAGTCTTGTGGTGATTTCGGTCAATGACAAGATAGTTACTCTATTAATAGCTACTGCTGTGTATCGGTATCGGAGAGTGTATGACAGGGCCTTGGAGACGACTCGCAAAGGAAGAGCTATTAATAGTAATAATGGAGAAAGTGAAAACTGAGCTCGAAAAATCGGGGTTTCAAGGATTCGGGCCTGGTGCTGCATTATATACGATGGTCGATAGTCCAGGTTACTTGACTGTTTCTGAACCCTCCCATAAAGAGGACCAACTGACCCCTCCCCAAACGAGGATTGTCGGTGAAACTCGACATGCTCCGTGCCGACATTGTACATCGTAGGGGTGCGAGGGACTAATAGCTACTAATAATATACCATATGATACGGTCATTTGGTCATACGATTACACCGCCATGCACGAATATCGAGTACACCCCCCCCCCAAACGAGGATCGAAACGCGATCGACTGAACAATCTTCGGGTAGGTAAATATAGCAGAAGATTTTTACCTGGTATTCAGGATACTTTAAAGTGTGTCATAGCATGTAGATTCAGCAAACGCACAGCGGGCAGGCAGTCCGTGGGACTGGCGTGACAGGTCGCGTTTCGGCTCTACATGGCTATAGATACATGAGGGAGGTACTGCGTCGGAGGTAAAGCGGCGGACGCCCGACTTATTTAATCTCGTATACACCTGGTAATATTTATATGTATACCGCCACAGCAGTACTGTTTTGTTCCACACAAGCAGATCTTGTTTGTACCTGGTACATATGCTTATCAAAATATAATACGAGTGTACGAGGTACGTGATATCCCAGACATTTCTCGTGTTTTGTCGAATTCGTGGTTTATTGATGGTCTCCCCGAAGTTTTGTCATGTGTTTCGGAGCGAGAGAATCGTCTGTCGAGCCATAGCAATTTCTGTTGGTAAAAAGAACTTTCAGTGGGATGTTGGAACTTTCTGGTCTCGTTGTCACAGGATCTCATTATCTCATGACACCCAAGAAGTCGTGCCGGTGTTTTGTAGGTGTTGCGCCTCCTGCCACGACCAGCAGAAGGCTCCAACCGAGGTGTTCTCTTTATCGCCCTTGCATTGACAGCTCCGGCTCAATGCTCGACGCTGTAGGGCTCAAGATTCTACTCCTGCAGTGACACATTGTGTAGTACGTACCATGTGATATTTAGTTACCCAGCGTTTCTTAGACACGCCCCCCGCCGGCGGATGTCCCCGTGTCATGTCTGCCATGATCACTGCACGCACCATTTTAGGTTAATGCGTCATGTCTAGATGTACACGTCTGATACCCCCCCCCAAAGAATATTTACTCCAATAATGACTGATTTATGACCGCTGTAAGTCCAGTTGGGTAGGCTAACACCAACCTTGCACACGACGTGTTTGAAAATACGTGGAAGTGTGGTGAGCATAAGCTTTATTTTTCCCCATCCGCCAGAGGATCAAGAAAAAAAAAAAACACTTACCACAGGTATATCGGCAAGCCGGTCGCCGCGGTGGTGGGTGTATCAGGTTATCCTTGAGCCTGGTATAGGTCAGTTTCGTGAGTTCGAATCCCCCGAGTGCATACTCGTATAAATTTGAAGGGACTTTTTCTTGCGCGCAAATTGACTTGCGGAAAGCGCGAGAGCGTGAGTAACACTCAATGAAAAATCGACAAGCAGTGGGATTGCTGAACCCTATGCGCGATACAAATTGAAGGCAAGAACCGGGGGGGGGGAAGGGACGACACCTGTGACCCCGGCTTGTCCAGAAGCTGGAAAATAAATGTGTGTGAAAAAAAAAACGGTATACCAAGAAGGGCTCACGGCGGTGGAACTTTTTGTTTTCCCAGTC
Source organism: Undaria pinnatifida (assembly GCA_012845835.1). Taxonomy (NCBI): domain Eukaryota; class Phaeophyceae; order Laminariales; family Alariaceae; genus Undaria; species Undaria pinnatifida. Next base: position 11,934,466 of record JABAKD010000020.1, read on the forward strand.
GGCCATTTCAGCACGTTTCGTTTGTCACCAAGCTGGGATTTGCGTTACAGTACTGGAATTATAGTGCGTTTGCGTTGTTTATTTTTGATTCCATGTTCCATCTCTTCGACATTTGTTATTCCTTTTTATCTACCCGTTACATACCTAGCACCACGCGTATAGCAAACCCCCAGATCTATCCGACCTAAAATCCTTTCGCCCCCCCCCCTCCACCTCCCACGCCCCTCCCCCACCCCCCACCTCCCCACCTCCCCACCCCACCCCCTCGAACACTCCGCCCTCTACTCACTGGTTGTACGTACGACTTGCAGGATATACATGATAATCTGGTGCATTCTTTCCAAAATCCGTCACATTTATTCCCTTCAAGGATTATAGTTTCCACGCACAGATTGAGCTGCCCCGCCCGTCCCGCCCCCCCCCCCGCCCCCATGATAAACTGGTGCATTATTTCCAAAACCATCAGATTTATCCACTTGAAGGATTTGTAGTTTCCACGCACAAATTGAGCTGCCCCACCCGCCCCCCCCTCCTCCCGCCCCCCACCCCCGCTCCCTTTTGATCAAAACCAGCCCCCCACGTCCTTAAAAACTCCGCCCTCCCCTCACCGGTTATTTGACTTACAGGATTCACTTGATGAACTGATGCATTTCCTTCCACCGCTGTCAGATTTTGCCCCCCTCAGAAACGGGTTTTATAGTTTCCGCGCAGACTGACTAACATCACCCTGTTGACCCTGATAGCTACACTGTAGTTGCAAGGGGAGTCGCCGACCTATATCCTTAATGAGGTCACACAACCCGTAATACGCGCGATCGGAGTATCACACACAGCTTGCAAAGATGAGTTTCGACAAAATATTCGATCTCACAGCTGGAGTGTATTTGTACTTCTATAATATACATTTTTTATTGTTTATAATATATCTACCCGTTTTCCGCCGCCTCCGCTCTATTAATAGTTTTGATTTGGGGTTTGAGGGGGAAATACTGAGGATACAACCTGACGGTTACAGCAGCATCCACCACTGCTTGCTTGTAGAATGATCCATTCATCGATTTATGATCGACTCGTACGACACGGGCGCAGGCAGCTTGCTCCTAATCGAACTGCTGCGCGGCTACACTACGACGACTAGTCAAAGGTTCATTAGACATGACTTGTCGTTGGCCTGGCACAATGGTATATAATGAATGACGGTGATCGATGTGCCTGACGTTCCCCTTGCCTTGTGTACACTGTTGTTGTGATGGTTATGCAGATCTTGGAGGAGGAGGCGTACACTTGCGCTCGGTCATGTGGTTGCCCGCCTGCATTCTCGCTTCGCGAGAGCACATGGAAAGATATTATTAGCTGGGTCAAGACGAATCGAGTCGAGTGGCTAGCCGGTGTCACGACCGGGCTGACCGCTGTGCCCACCGCCGTGGCGTTCGCCATCCTGGCGGGGGTATCGCCTGCCGTAGGGCTTCGGGGAACCTGGATCATTATGCTGGTGATGTCTCTCTTTGGAGGTGAGAACACTTGCGCAGCAGGGAATTCAGGCCATATCAGCACGTTTTTATGGCGCGGCCATTTTGGTGTCTAGCTCGCAGTAAGGATTGGTTCCGGTTGAGGGGGGCAATAATGGTGTTGTAGCGTGGGCCGAAGATGGCATTTACGTAGCGTAGGTGGTGTGGGCAGAGGACATGGCACTGAGCGCAGCGTTGCTATAAACAATCGCGAATTCCCCCTTTTTTTTTACTCAGCGATCTATCTCCCCGTCTCCGCCCGGTCTGTATGCATGCTTCGTCCACGATTTGCCAAAGATAGGAGACAGGAACATCGCGATGACGATGGTGATGAGTGATGATGATGACTGGTCACAGGGGCGACTCGACTGATGCACGGGCGCAGAAAATCGCAGGACGCCGAGGCACGCTGAACTGAACCTCTGCGTAACGGTGTCCACTCGGCGCCCGAACCTCGACGGCTTTTGCCTGTCCCCAAAAGAGCGATCGATCCGGCGATGTCAAACGCGTGACGTCTGCAGTAAAGCCCCCAACCCCCCGCACGTGCCCCGGCGTTTGTAAGGATGCGAGGGTCTATGGTCCTCAGGGCTATAGCCATGCACGATATGATTGCACCCCCTCCGCACGCTGTGCGCTCGTGCGGCCTCTGTACAGAAGGCACACGATGGACGTGTAACTTTTTTCCCCAATCTTTCCGAAACTCTTTGGAAATGATCCCTCCAGCGGCATGTAGAGCCCCCTGCCTTCCTCGGAGAAGGTGCAGTTTCGTTTGCCTGTGAAAGGGCCGCTGGAGTTTTTCGCAGCCAGACGTCAAAACTGACGACCGAAAGACTCGATTCCTCCCTTCTCATATGTTTTGAATCGTTCTTTGTCTGGTCGCCATTATATCAGGGCGCACCGGTATGGTTTACAGCAACTCGGGTAGCATGGGCGTGATCATAGAGCCTTTCGTGGACGACGAGGGCCCGGAGATGATGTTTTACGCCTTTATCCTGGCCGGTCTAATCCAGATCGCGCTGGGCTTTATGGGTGTCGCGAAACTCCTCCGCCTGATGCCGGTAAGCGTCATCATCGGATTTGTGAATGGACTGGCCATCGTTCTGTTCTTGGCCCAGATGAAGAGCTTCCAGACAAGTCTTACCATTGGCGGGCGCGCGGACGGGTCTAGGCGCCTCAACAGCTTCGACGTGTTCACGGACGGCTCTGAATGGCTCAGCGGCTCGCAGCTGTGGTATACCCTGTTGATTGTGGCGGTGACGATGGTTGTGATCTCGGGCTACCCCAAGGTGACGAAGAAGATCCCTAAGCAGCTGGCCGCCCTTAAGCACCTCCCTCCGATTCTCGTAGGCATTATTGTCGCTACGGCGGTGGAGTGGGCGATCGTCCGCGGCGCGGCGGGGCACGACGGCACTAGGACTCTCGACGACATCGCGAAGGTGGAGGGGTCGGCCCCAAAACTGGCGTGGCTGGATGACACTTGGGATATGCCCCCCCTCAACGGCGACACTTTCTCGACGGTGCTGCCGACCGCGATCAGCCTCATGGCGGTTGGATTGGTGGAATCCCTCATGACGGTGCGTCTGGTTAACGAGATAACTCAAACCTCGTCCAACATTCATCGCGAGGCCATTGTAGGCGGTGTCGGCAACTTGTTGGCTGGCGCCTTTGGCGGTCAGGGAGGTAACTCGGAAATCGGACTTACTATGGTCAACGTCCAGTCCGGAGGGCGCACGCGCATCGCCGCTACGGTATCGGGTCTTCTGGTATTGATTGTGGTGCTGGCGGCGTCTGCGGTGATCAACCTGATCCCTTTGGCGGGCCTCGTTGGCGTAATGCTGGTTATCGCCTTCAACACGTTCGATTGGGGCAGCACGCTTATGGTGCTGGCGGCTGCGTTGCCGAAGAAGTTCCGTTCGCATAAGGCGGTGTACGAGAAGAAGATCTCGCGCGCCGACGCCGTGATCATCGTGGTGGTGACGGTGGCGACCCCTTTCACCAACCTGGCCATCGCGGTTGGAATCGGAATTGCAGTGGCGTGTTTGGCGTTCGTGTGGCATAACTCCGAGGCAATCTCCGCTCAGAGCTACTACCGTCCGGGCGTTGATGTCACTGATCCCGCTATCATTAAGGTGTGATAGTGGCCAGGTGGAGTAGAGCTGTCTTTATTACCTGGTGTATAATACGCTTGCGTGGTTGGTACTGTAGTGTAATGCTTCTTGTGCTCATGTGGCGTAGAGTTTATTTGCAGTGCACTGCTTCATATGCTCATATGCTCGCTTGAGCACGGTCACAGCCGTTCAATCGTCGAATTGAATGTCGCAATGCTGATTGCACCTTTCGCCGTGTCCCTGCCCGCCTGTCTCCTCGGTGTCACCTCTCGTCCCTCGCTTTTGCTCTGAATATCGTCAGGTGTACGAGGTCGTGGGTAACCTGTTTTTTGCCTCTAGCGAAACTTTCCTCGGGCTTTTCGACCACCGCAATGACCCGGCCATGGTTGAGGTCCACCTGCAAACCGCTGATATTGAAGACTTCAGTGCCATGGAAACCCTCAAGACTCTGGGGGAGCGTTACACGAAAGCGGGAAAGCATCTTCGCCTGCGCAGGATAAAGAAAGAATCGTTGCGCATCATTACGTGAGACTACTGTAACAGCACGGGAAGGATGATTGATGCCGTCTCAATTTGATTTTCCACGCGTTAGTGATTTGTGGGTTGGGTTGGCGTCCGAGATTTATAGTTTGATGTCGGATTGCATGGTCGGCGTGGTGGACTAGGTCTCTCGCTTTTTTTTGTTTCGAAGTTCCCCCCAGGACAATATTCGGACTAAAGTGCGTAGCGTGTTTCCGGTCGTGATTAAATTGTCGTTCATTCTCGTTTTATCGACTTTGTTGTGCGTCCATTCCGACAGAGCGTCCTCTAACACGTACCAGATATGTGTAGATGATGACCCTTTACACTGCTATCGCTCCGTATCGTGTAGACCGCGTTTGCAGCAGTCCAGTATATGCTACTTAGCTCCTCCCTGTGGACGCCTCATCCTCATCCTCTCGCCTTTTCTTGTATGTCCTGTCGCCTTTTCATTTCTATCTTGATCGCCTTTTCTTGGCATATACTGGCTAGCACCCTCATCCCCTCGCCTTCTCGTGTTTCGTTCTTGCGCCGTTTGATATCATGTTTTGTCCTACCCCGTAGGAAAGCACAAGCGCTCATGTCGGACGATCTGGAGGTGATCATGGAAGACGCAGGCGCCAAACAGCCCCAAGGCGTGGGGGAAGCCCTGGTCTACAACTTCTTCGAGAGGGATCCATACACCCGCCGCCATCGCTCCAGGAGCGTGGGCGACATCGCCATCCCTGAAATTCCTGCTTCCGTAGCCGCAAGCGTTGTGGGCGTTTCGAATGGCGTTGCAGGCCAGTCCACCGTCGGAAATGGAAAAATTAGGGTTACGCCTGCAGAAGTGTAGGGTCGTGTTGGGGCGTGTAGTGCAAAACATGGAAAGCAGGGCTTGCTTTGTGCTATACGAGCCGCGACTTTTAGAGCCGTGTTAGGATGTTCGGTGCGACACGGAGAGCGAGGCTTTTCGCCTTGCGCTACGATCCACGAGTGTCGGGTGGGTGACTTGGGCGTACGGTGGAATGCTTGGCAGAGGATGAGTTATTTCTCACCCCTTTTATATTTTTCATGTTCCCTCTCCTTGTATCTCGCCTGCAATGCACGCCAGACACACTTGTATTTTGCATGGTGCCGTTCTCCTTTCTAGTGCTGGCTGGCTGCATGCGTTACTTTCTACCACTAGTTAAGAGATCGAGGTGCACTTTTGGCGTCGTCACTCCGTAGTTTGACGTGCATGCTATTGGTTGATATTGTCGGGGTTATGTTGCGAATATAGCAGTTGATGCGCGGGAGCCGTGAAGACGCTGCTATCACGCATAGAGATAGGAGAGGCGAAAGAGAGTGGCGCTTGAAATTTGATTTGTGGCGGCCGCAATTTTGATTTTGGCACGAATGGCGGAGCGTTATAGGCTAGATACCATACCCACTTCGTATCTTTGTAATGATCGGGAGATGGGCTGCACCGCACACCTTTGAGTGCGACGCGTACTCGCTGCGTTTGTGTTGTTCTTCACCTAGTGTTGTAGCTCGAATATCATCCCAGACTAAACGTATCCCTGGATACTTACCTCCTTCCCCCTACTTGTGAAGTTAGGGCCTACTTGTGTCGACGGGGTGCCGTGTAGAGCGTTTTTCGTTGACCGTCGAGATCGTGGCCTACAAAAATCTCGTTCGAATACTCTAGATGCCGCCTGCGTGTTTTTCTTTCTCAACGAAGACTTGAAAGGGATGAGGTGGCCTTTGAGCAATTGCCTTTAAGGGGCCTTCGAGGGCAGCCGTGACTAAGCTGTGCGTTCCTGTTACGTCCCCAACCAGTTCCACCGTTGTTGCGCACCAGGTGTAGCAGTATATATATATGTATGATACATGATTACATGTGATGTAGGAGGCTGTGAAACGTCGATCGTCCGTGGACGTCGATTATATTTGAAACTAGTGTCATTTGACGCACGACAATATTATCACGGGTGGGCGAAATACACTTGATGAAGGGGGGGGGCGGGGGGGGGGGGGGGGTAACTTACGATAGCTTGATGAAAGGTGGTGAGGGGGCAGTAGCTTACGATACCTGCAAGACAGCCGCACCAGCCCAGCCAGGGGAAAGATGAACGTGAGTAAGAACAACGCGGCTTAATCTTGTGATTTTCGGTGCGTGGAGATCGGTCGTGCAATGCGCGCGCTGTGTTTGACCCGTTGGGGTCCACACCCATTAGATGGGAGTATCACATACCCCGGGAGTAGGTTTATACATGCGGCTGGCTCCACATCCCGGGTCGATGCTTGCGGATTTCAGCTTTTTGGGGGGCTTTACAGTCCGTGTGACTATGCTTCAGCGTAGGGATTGTGCAACTTTTCTTGGGGGTTCACAGGCTCCACACTCCGGGTCGATGCTTGGGGATGTCAGCTTTTCGGGGGCCTTCACAGTCCGTGTGACTATGCTTCAGTGTGTAGGGATTGTGCAACTTTTCTTGGGGGTTCACACTCCCGTGCCTTTTGATACTTATGGATGTTGCAGCTTTTTTATATGGGCCAGCCTTGCAAGGTAAGGTATTATATGTATCGTTTGAAGGTATTATATGTATCGTTTGAAGGCAAAAGCAAAGGCAAGATGGCAAAAGTGGTGTTTAAGTAGTTGGATCACAGAAAAGATAATGTGCATACAGACAGCAGTAGTATGACATCAGATATATTATCCGGTGTCCATCTGGATCGTTGGAATTTTTAATGAGTTGGAATCTAGGTGTGGTAGTAAAAACAAGGGACCCCCAAATGGGTACTTGTATTGTAGCATATATTTTGGGTCTACGACAGCAGCGGTACCAGATACGTGAATGGAATAATACGGGATGGAATATCGAGACACGGCCGTAGAAGTAGGATTCCTGGATAGATGATCATATTATACGGTCGTAGAACAAGGGTTACTTCATGTGTCAAGTAAGTGTGTATTGATCTATGCATACCCATGAGTGTAGTAAGTTCGTAGTGAATCGTTCCCAGATAAGATGCACCTCGAGTATGGTTTGCAATGCAAAGCAGCGGCCGAATAAACAAATACTCCGAGTACTGTAGCTTCTATATTAATATTTTGTGGTAATAATATTTTTTGTGGTGATCTTCAACCCGGCATCATCCATAGGAGTCGTACACATCCGAAGGATAATACATACTACCAGGTACGTAAAAACGAGTGGCCGGTGTTTCACGCAGCTTGCAGCTATGAGTATCGACACTAAAACTGTCGAACTAGCAAACCTGTTGACAAAAAAATAATTGAAAAAATTCCTTGACGGTAAACATATTTTTCCGTTTACAAGACTTGCTTACGTAGCTTAACTTGGCTGAAACGGTTGGCACATGTTGGCCCTCGGGCTATTCGCCGTTCACCAAAAAGGGTCCGAGACCGAATTATTTGCGGCATTCATATTTATTTGATCCTACGCTTGACCAAATCGGCCCCCAACCTCGACCCCAACGCAATCGTTTCCCACCAAGGACTACGAATGAAGTATGTTACCCACTTGAGCCACCAGGCAAAATTCCATAAAAAATACCAGGTAAAAAGATAACAGGCCCCTTTAATTGAATTGAACATTGCCCTTTCTTACTGCTCAACCTCTTTAGACTGCACTTGCACGTTAAAGGGACGAGGTACTTAAAAATAGTGTAGGGTCATGTTTTTTGCTGTTGTACATAGGTTTTTACCTCCGAACAGGGACCCGAGATTGAATGAAGCGTCTTGTCGACACTTGAATATGAAGCCTATACATAAGAAGGGGCTGACGGCTTGCACCCACCCGTCATAGACGATTTTACGCCTTTAGATCAAGTTGTACGGTATCCGCCATCTTGACGTTTATTATCCTTTTGACAAAACAATACGGTGGTAGCCGGTTGCACGGAATCACCCCGGCTAACCTCCAGTCGCCTCGAGAACACACGTATGGCACGTCTGAGCGATGGGCTGGTTGGTCTCGGGTCGATTCTCTAGGACCGATCTCTCTCTCGACAACGTTTTTTCGTGTCGTCTCTTTGAACACAAACGAACGCGTCTCTTGCGGAATACGTCTCTTTTTGATAGATGCGACGACATGCGTCAAAAAACGAATCACGCGGGAAGCGTGGGCAATAAAGCAAACGACAACAATATATTTTACCATGAAAGGCGATGAGCGGAGCTGGGCGAATACTTGACCCTCCGTCCGCACATCATAAACTTCCAAGACAGAAACCGGGGGGGGGGGGGATCTTTCAATTCCTGGTCTTCCCGAACATAAGCTAACGGGTAAAGAAAATTAAGACCCACTCTACGCACACAGTTCTAGGGCGCGTTGTCCTTCACCCTAGCCTCCTTATAACCCAAAAACCAAAACGTCCCACGCAGATACACTTTTCGTACTACACGAGGTGACTCCTTACGTCTTCCTACACATGACCCCCACGCCCCAGAAAGTGCCAGGTATAACACAATCGCAACTTCTTTCTGTAGGCTCTAGAACTCTACTCCAGGCAGAGTACGGTGCGGAAAAAAGCAGTAAAGGATTGGACGGCGGTGACTCTCGTGGGGCACCGATGGCAGCAGCCCAAAACAAACCGGGTGGGTGAGAGGCAACGAGGTAATTTGCTCACGCGCCCGATTCAACCAAGCGCTGGCGTTCGTCAACGCCCTCCGCGGTATCCATAGCGGTCTCTTTCATCGATTCCATCGTCCCGTCGCCGCGGATCCCTTCCCGACCGCTCGCCCCCATGCCTATCGCGCTCGTAGGACCTTGTGGTGCCCCTGTCCCTGTCCCTGTTCCTGTCCCTCCTGTCGCTGTCGCGGTCCCTGTCCCTCCTGTCGCTGTCGCGGTCCCTCCCCCTTTCGTCCCTGTCTCTCCCCCTGTCGTAGTCCTTGTCCTTTCCCCTTTCATCCCTGTCCCTTCCCCTGTCGTGGTCCCTATCCTTCCCCTTCCCCCTGTCATTGTCGCGATCCCTCCCCCTGTCACCGTCCCTGTCCCTCCCTCCCCTCTCGCGGTCCCGCTTCCTCTTCCTGTCCTTCTGCCTCTCCCGTTCCCTTTCGTCCTCCCGCTCCTGCCTTTCGCGCTCCCGCTCAGCTTCCCTGTCCCGCCTCTCCCGCTCCCTCTCCTCTTCCTTCTCCTTCTGTCTCTCCCTCTCTTTCTCCTTCTCCCTCTCTCCTTCTCTCTCTTTCTCCCTCGCCCCGTCGCGACTGCTCCTGCCGTTCACCGGGCTCTGCCTCCTGCCACCACCACCGCTTCCGCTGCCGCCACTCCTTGCCGCCGGACTGCGGCTCCTAACCCCCTCAGCGGGCCGCGCCCGACTCTCAAAACCCCGTCGTGCGCTGGTCGATCCAGAGCCGGAGCCGAAGACGAGGTCAGCTTCCAAGACGGGGGGGATGACCTCAATGGGCGGTGGAGGCGGTGGTGGCTGAAGGTGCTTCTCGCGCGGAGGGGGCGGAGGAGGCGGGGGTGAACTATGTGCGTCACCTGCAGGCCCATCATCGACGACAAGGTCCATCATGGTGTCGTCGCGTGGGCGGCGTGGAGGGCGTCCCCCTTTACCGCCCCCATGGCGCTCGCTCCTCTCAGCCCGCCGACTCTCTCTACTGGCACGGACATCTCCGCTTCGCTTAGGGGGTGGTGGCGGCGGCGGCACGTCAGCAAGCGCTCGCGGGGGGGGCGGCGGCGGATGCTCGGTAGGAGCGTTAGCCGCGGCGTAGGTGCCCCGAAGTTGGTCCGGAGTAGCCACCCCCATTTGTACCTTGTCCAGATCTCCGCGCAGGTTCAGCCACGCGTCGAACTGCAATTCACAAACATTTATTACGGGAACAGTGACCGGGTCACGCGGGGAGGGGGAGGTCAGGCAGGGGGTGGCAGAGGTTATGTCAGCCATCGACAACTTCGAACCGAACCGCGGTCGATTACTCCCTTGCGAAAGAGACGATGGTGGAAGCGACGGAACGGCTAAGCAGTAGCAACACCGCCATCCTTGTTGAGGAATTTTCACGCTACACACCCTGTTTATCTACCTAGTCACCGTGCCCAACTACCCAACTATTAATACCTACCTGGTATAAACTACCCGTTTACCTACAATACGCACCCACCGACCTACTACCCACTACTGGCCACCGATCTACCCGAGACGCTACTATTAATATGTATAGACGCTACTATTAATATTCATGTGTGATAGCCACTCACCCTCTCCTCCTGCACGCCTGGGCGGGGGGCGAAGTACGGGCTCGCCAGCGCCTCCCTCGCGCTCAGGCGGTGCCTTGCGTCGAGCTTCAGGAGACCCTGCAAAAGTTCTGCCAGGGCTGGGTCGAGGGGCACTCCCTTATGTCCTTCCGCCGCCAACACCTGCAAAAAAAAAGTCCAGAATTTTTGCATCGAAACATGAACGCGCTAACGAGGGGATGGGAGCCAATCTAGACAAGAAAGGTGCATGAAGTCTGTTTTATGGAGATGGGCAAAGACCGACACAAGAATGATAGCGTATTGGGCGAACGGTGCATAGCGTATCACCCCCGAAATTCTATCCCAGAAGCATCGCGTTCCTATTTAGTACTATTTCGTACTATTTCGTACTATTTAGTAAGTGTGGTCGATCCGGTAACATCGTGAATAGTTTTGTCCCTTTTAGCCTCTCAAGTCACCATCACCAGCAATCTAACCATTTAAACCAATCTTATCAATATTAGCAAAAAGGCCAAAGGGCTAACGGCTAAGTATTCCCCCTGCCAATACCCTGCCAATACCCTATCCATACCTTGACACTATCCTGACAATACCCTATCAACACGAAGCGCTGCTGGCGAGAATCGAAACCGCGCACAACACTTTGCTGGTCGAATGCACTACCCACCAGATTAGTTAGTAATGCACCACGTGTATGTGTTACCGTTGGCGGTCGAACCCGTGAACAACATTTTGATGGTCACATGCGCTGCCCATAAGGACTACATAGTCAAGTAGCACGTGCATGTGGAGCCGAGCCGTGGTCGGTCGGTCGGTCGGTCGGTCGGTCGGTCGATCGGTCGATCGGTCGGTCCGTCGGTCGGTGTTACCTTGTCAAGGCGGGGCTTGAAGTGCAAGCTCTTGCCCTCCTTGTCCACGGGTCGCAAGTGGCGGTACAGGGGAGCCTTGTTCCCCTCCGGCCAGCGTCCCTGCCCGGGGGAGCCGCAGCACTTGAAGACGTACTCCAGCTGCTGCTTCCGCGTGCGCCCACCGAAGATAGGCTTGCCCAGGGCGAGCTGCGCTACGAGGCATCTAGAGGGATCGTGACGTGGGGCAGCATCATAGCCGAGGAGGGCGGGGAGGGGGCACAGCGGCAAAATGGACGATTAGATGGGGCGATGTACTCACACCCTGGACAATAGGTTCCAGGTCAACAGGCAATCGATAGGATCCTATTCCAACAGGAGACCTATTGCAGCCCGCGATAGGTATCAATGGGTACTTTTCGTGGCCTATTGGGGCCGACAATGGGTATCGATTGGCATCTCCAATCATCTACTGTTTCGCCAATAGCCTATTGTACCCATTTATCTAAACATATTGATACAACGAGTAGGTATCGATAGACATTTTCAGGACGGTGCTGTTTGGGTGATAGGACATTGGCGCTGAGAGACGGAACCTATGGGTTTGTCCGATAGGTATCGATAGACCTTTCACCAAACCTATTGATGCGGAAATTAGGTATCGATAGACCTTTCACAATTCTATTGTTCGGGACGATAGGTATTGACAGACGTTTCACCGTTCTATTGTTTCGGATGGTAGGCCTCGGTACGTAGACCTTTCGCCATTTTATTGTTTCAGTGTTGGAGAGCAAAGGAGCTCGAAGACAGCCCGTCTGGGTACAATCAACTTTAGTTCGCATTCATCATCCACGCCGAACGCCCCTCCAGCCCAGCGGAGAACCCCCGAAAACGGCGCTGTCTGTCCGTGTTGTGCCCTAAGAAGCTCAAGGTGGATGGTCTCAACAACAAGGTGGTGATTACTATTCATGTGTGTTCGATGCGAAGCTCAAGCCTGCAGTGCTTTAGAGCGGCCTGTTTGTGAGCCGTCGAGTTCCTTATTATACGCTGGATAATACCCTATCGAATAGGCTATTGGGCCAACAATATGTCGGCAACTATGAGGATCGATACCTATCGCGGGGCACAATAGCTCGGCTTCGGGGTCTATCGATAGGTATTGTAAGCAACAATAGGGTTAGGGCAGTGGCCTCAACAGCCTATTGTGCGACCGATATGCTTGCGAAGGTGTATATCGGTAGGTATCTTGGGCACCAACATTATTCGAAAATGACTCCCAACAGGCTATCGTTCGAACAATACCTTTTAATAGCCACCAGTCAATACCTATTGGTTAAATCGACAGGTGTGCGATGATATCGATCGATACCTATTGCTCAATGTATTAGGTTTGCAACGGTATCGATCGATGCCTATTGCCCAATTTAATAGGTTCTCAAGGGTATCGATCGGTACCTACTGACAATTTATTGGATACTTTGTAAGGGTTAGGATCGATACCTACTTCTTGTAAATGTGTACCCTCGTACTGCTTAGAACATACCTACTACTGTACAGTCGTCCCCGCTTTAAAGGCACTCTTCTTAAGGAAACTCCCCGCTATAAAGACACATTTTTTTCCCAGAACATGGTGCCACGCAGATGTACAATAATAAGGGGGGGGTACCTTTTCCACTTTGCGCCCCCCCCCCCAATTTTTTTTGCTGGGGCAGCACACTGCTGTATAACATCGACAGCGGTCTGCTGCAGCCCGCACTACCGCGTGTGGGTATGGAGAGATTCCTCCCATCTGCTGGCGGGTCGTCAGCTGCCGGCTTGAAGCCATGTGGCGAACCCACGTGCCAGTCAAAGTCTCAACTCGTGTCAGGCAGTCAAAGTTTGGGATTTTTGCCTTTCTCGTGGAGTTAAATTTTGGTATTTTTGTTTTGTGTTTTTGCCTCGTGTTGACCTTCAGGGAAGAACGGTGTCCTCTTTTCGGTGTATTTGCCCGATTTTTTTGTATGTTGTGGTCTGCGCTACCGACCGTTTCCTAGTGTCCTTTTAAGGGGTCGACTGGGTTTGTTTGGTCCCTATGTGGCAGGTAACTTGCGTGTATCGTATCAGAGCTAGTTCCAACGAACTGATGTGTCTCAGGTGTGTTCGCGATATCTCGGGCATGATGTTCATCGTGAGGATAACGCCTTGACAATAAGAAAAGCCTGCAACAACACCAGCGCACTGCCGTACACATTACAGCAAGAGCCTGCATCAACAACAGCGCATTGCCGTACACATTACATTAGGTCGTGCTGCACTCCTTCCCGCGTTTCGGTAGTGGAGGGAAATTCAAAATGTGTAAAGTATTGGAGTGTTCTACAGCAGTAGTGTTGCGGCCTTTCAAATCACGTGTTGTAGTTTTTAAGCACAGTTTCGTGGTCGCATTCCTGCTTCAAATGCGCGTATTTTGAAATTTGTTACACCTCCATTGGCCCCGGGGACGGTGAGTTAGTGGCCCCGGAATCCTAAAGACACTTCCCCGCGTTAAAGACACTCCCCAAAAAAAAACGCGGTGTGTCTTTAAAGCGGGGTCGACTGTATGCGTTCCGTATACCCCAGGCTATTGTTTGAATTAATACCTTGAATGATAAGAACAATATGTACCTTGACCTTGTTCAAAACAGCAGCTTTACGATAATACCTGGTATTAAAATAAGTTTTAGGTAATCGATAGGCTCGCGAGGATTTTGATCGATATGTAAGGAAAGGAAGCAGTAGATCAAAGAACATGTTGGGAAAGGAAATGAGGAAATGGTTGGCAGAAGATACCATTGCTTTATGGAGGGATAACTCGACTTCTTAGATGCTATTGCTTTACGGAAGGGTATTCGACTTGCATCGGAACGGCATCTACGCTATATTGTCGGAGGGCAAAAATGGTAATACGTATCGATATTCAATTAATCGATATTCGATACACCAACTTGTGGATAGACCAACAGGCGTCCTCAATACGTGGTAGACAACTGCTGTGCTCCTGCTCATAGCAATAGATATCGATCGACCATTTCACATACCTATATGTCAAACAATAGGTATCGATCGACACTTCCACGTACCTAGTGGTCACAGTAATAGGTATCAGTCGACAGTGTGACATAACTATTGTAAGAACAATAGCCTATTATGCCGATTTATGAGAACCTATTGGTCGAAGAAATAGGTATCGATAGACAGATTCACACACCTATCTTGAGAATAATATCCTATTGTACCAATTTCTCTGGACGTAATGGTCCAAGCAATGGGTATCGATCAACAATTTCACACACCTATCGAACGTGTCAATAGGTATCGATACTCCAACCTGTTGACATTCGATAGGCATATTCAATAGGTTATTGTCCGGGGTGTGATTATTCAACAGGTGCATGGACCTCACAACCGCTCTGCAACATACTGGTACCATTTATACGTTGAACAGGCCCAACGGCAGTATCATACCGGTACTTCGTATGATACAAGGTAGTGGTATACCGGTCGCCCCGGTGGCGTATCAGGTTATCCTCAAGCCTGGTATAGGTCAGTTTCGTGAGTTGGTATAGGTCAGTTTCGTGACTTCGAATCCCACCGAGTGCATACTCGTATAAATTCGTGGGGACTTTTTCTTGTGCACAACTTAACTTGCGGAAAGCGCGAGAGCGCGAGTTAGCAACACTCAATCAAAAATCGACAAGCAGTGGGCTTGCTGAACTCTATGCGCGATAAAAATTGAAGGCAAGAACCCGGGGGGAGAAGGGACGACACCTGTGACCACGGCTTGTCCAGAAGCCGGAAAGTAGATGTGTGTGAAGAAAAAAAAAAAAACAAGGAAACATAAGAGGCTTACCGCGAGTGCCGTTGGACAGGCGAGAGCGAGAGATCGTCTACCTCGCACGACAATGATTATTCCTCCTGCTTACAGCATACGCATGATTCTATAACATAAGGTACTCGGTGAGGACAGAAAAATGCAATAACAAAACCATCCAACGGTTGTGAGTACCACCAGAAAAGCAAGTCCAAAACTTACCCCACGGCCCAAATGTCGGTAGCAGGGCCATGAGGATGTTTCTGATCCACGATCACCTCCGGCGACATGGCCCACAGGATCGTTTTAGCCGGCTCGCCGTCCTTCTTCACAGCCGCCACGGCCTGACATGACATGACATGACGTTAAACGAACCAAGCAAGGAAGAGAGCAAACATCATGGGGGACGGACCATGTCAGATTTCCAGTACGGGGTACTATGTACCCTGAACGGAAATGTAAGGACCGATTGGTGTTCATATGAAAGCCCCCATCAGTCCTTACATTTCCGTCCAGAGTGGTAAGTACCTGGTACGCGTTTACTGCGGTGTGCAGGGGTGCAGACCGTCAGCGCCAAAACGCTACTGAGCGGGATAGCTTTAACCTCCACGAGGCAAAGAGGCAAAAGGTTTCACCGAGGAAACTTGTAATCGCCGAGCGCCAGCGGTGGCATCGCCGCAGACCTTTCCTACACAATTGACCAACAGAGAAACACAACCACTTACGCAGCTGCTGCCTGTACCCTCACACTTTCAGGTGAGTTCCAAGCCGTACCATAGACTTACTTAATTTTGTCTTTCTCAGGGATTGCCCATCCCTGGCCTCTCAGAGCTCCAACTTCCATATTACTTGCGGAACCTTTCCAGCTTTTCTTTGCTTTCCAGCTTCGTTCGAAATACGAAACGCCATTAGTACATACTGTACCGGTACTACTAACACCAGGTTTGTACATACCATCAGATACTATACGCTGTTGGATCACATGCACGCCCAGCTCAGATCAATCCGGCTATATATAGCCCAGCAGCGCAGCGTAGCGCCGTGCGGAGCCGTGCGGTGCGGTGCCGTGCCCTTCGCTGCGGTGCTGTGTCGCTGCGCTGTGTGCTTTCTTTCGAAAATAGAGCAGTACCGGGTGTAATGCGTGTTGTGTACGGAGTACTACTTTTCCTCTTTTTTCTATTTCTATATGTATTTGATCTTTCGCGGCCCCCTGTTTTTCCCCCACGCAAATTACCCCCATACTGCCGATCAGACACCGGTAATAAAAGCACACAGCACAGCTGAGCACAACAGGGCAATTTGCTCTGCAGAAGCAGCTCTTGGCATTATCAAATCGCTGTTCGCACCAAATCATGGGTCTCTTCTTTCTGCCCCCTTTACATATGTTTTTAGTTGCATTCTTCCTTGCCTTGCGCGAGCGTAGCGGGCGGCGTCAGCCGCCCGCGGAGCGGAGCCCTTGTATACCAGTACGTATTTTGTGTCTATTGGTTGGTGGTTGCGGTGGTCGTTGTTGCAGTGTTAGTAGTAGTGGTAGAGGATAGTAGTGGTTGTTAAATACTACCGCCACCGGAGTCCAGGCGCGTGACCGTGTTGTAGTTGTTCTGTTTACGCTGGTTCGTGCGAAATCACCTTCTTGGCAGCGTTCTCTCGAACCAGTTTCTCCTGCTTCATCCTGACTTTTCCTTCCCTGTGCGCGGCCTTGCGCCCGGCCGGTGTTTCCTGGAAATGAAGTACGAGGCGGCGGGGGCAACCAGGAAAAAAAACAAAACACATCCACGTCAAGATATATTTCGGGGGAAAAAAAGAACGGCCAGACACACAACAGTGGGGTGACGGCAAATCCATCCACCAGCAGCGAATCAACGCGCATGTGCTGCACTGAACCGTCCATTGGTGTCTCGCTGCCTGAAACGTCACCAGCAACGTAAAACAGCAACAGCAACCACAATAACAACAAAAACCATCTACGCCAGGACCAACACCAACATCTATACCATCAGCACGACATCATGCTTGTTGTTCACCTCTACTTCCATGTCCACCTCTCCCTCCATTTCATCGTCCAGACCGGCAGCACCGTCAGGCAACAGAGACGCGTCATTCTTGGGCGCCACCATCATGGCCTGGGCCAAGCACCCTAGCTTCAAGGCCCCATCCAAGCTCAGATAAACCTGGCCAGGTGAGAAAAGGCACAAGTCATTAGTCACGGACGTGACTACGTATGATAGTATAATAATTCATAGCTGTGCCCGGAAAGGTTGTTGGAATAAAAACGATTATACACCGAAGTAATCAGTTTAGTGGCGGAAGAAGTCACACTCGCATGGCGACTGAGAGCGCATTTTGCGTGCGACGATAGCGAGAGAGGCAAAAATGACGGAAGGTGTAAGACATTACATTAAGAGTAACAGGGCGCCAACGAGCGCATGCCATGGTGTGCGACGAATGCCAAGCGGACGGCAGGTGCCTGCCGCCTGACGCCCGTGGCACTGCTACGTGCACACACTGGTTCGAGCAGCAAGCGAAGTCTTGTGTTCAAGGGGTTCGCCAAGGCATGGCACAGGGTTCTATCGTAT
Source organism: Undaria pinnatifida (assembly GCA_012845835.1). Lineage (NCBI taxonomy): Eukaryota > Phaeophyceae > Laminariales > Alariaceae > Undaria > Undaria pinnatifida. The sequence goes on from JABAKD010000020.1 coordinate 11,952,030, forward strand.
ACATACGCACATACGCCGTTGAAAAAATATACCGGTTCACAAGCAGCGACAACGATAGCTGGGATTGTCGTATGTCCGCGTAATGTCCAGTGCTGCTGTCATCCCATCATTTTCTATGGCACACTGCGCCGCACCACACCGCACCTTTTCGGCATCCAAAGTCTTCATGACGATGTTGCGGTCGTGGCAGAGAGCGATCGCGCCCAGCAAGTCCTGGAGCATGGACCGCACCAGGGGGCCAGGGAGGACCATCGGCCTCCGGCACAACCTCAAGATCTCCGCCAACGTATAGCGAACGGGCTCGAGAAGGAGGTAGCTTGGCTTCAGGAGCTCCTCCGGTATCTTCACACCGAAGCGGCCAAGTTGCGGCGGGAGGGGCGGCGGAGATGTCAGCGGCAGTAGCGGCAGCAGAAAGGAGATTTAACACGGTGTTGCGTACAATTTGTAAGAAGATTCTTCAAAACTGCACGCCAGACATGTAAATAGGCACTTGGAATTAAACTGGAATAAGGCGAGAGCGGAATAGGGTCGTTTATGAAAACAATAATTTATCAGAATTAGACACACATGATATCGCGTAAAACAAAAAATGTTGGAGGTGACAGGTCGCTAATTTGAAAACGTGGGTTCGAGTCCTACAGACTCGTTCTTTTTCGGGTGGGGATAGCCAACTTTTGTTCGCGGATGCTGCTGTATTAATAGTAACATATTTCAGATCACTATTACTGCAACTGTCTTCGTACCCTAAAAAATCCCAAAACCAGCTAATGTAGTGGAGACAAACAAAATAAATTAAATGCTGTAGTACCTACAATACACTTACATATTGTACGAACAACACCAACAAAGCTATCCACCCACAAGTCATACACCATGCATACGCTAGACAAGTATAGAAAGTACAGTAAGAATCGGATACCTTGGATCTTGCTCAAAATTCGCCGCCCAGAGTATAGATAACTACTGCCGTCGGTATACTCCTTAAGTATGCCAAAACCACCATCATAGTGAAAAAATAAATTAAATGCTGCATGTAACAAAAAATAAAATAACAGGACCGCCTTCATCAGGCAGAAAAAACTTACCCACGTAATATACCACAAGTAAGTGCCAACAACGATGATAAAACAATCCACCCATCTTGTTCAAAATTCGCCACTACTCCACTCCTACTCCTGAAGTATGCCAAAACCCACCTTTGTAGTGAAAAAACTTACCCGTGCATTATACAACAAGTACCAACAACCCTGATAAAACCATCCACCCACAAACCATCCGCCATGTACATGCTACAGCAGTATAGTATAAAGTACAGTAATAAAATATATGTTGGATTTTGCTTTACCACCTACGTTATAAAAACAAAAATACACTCCAGCTGTGAGATCGAAGATTTGGTCGAAACTCATCTTTGCAAGCTGTGTGTGATACTCCGATCGCGCGTACTACTGGGGGTGTGTCCTCATTAAGGATATAGGTCGGCGACTCCCCTTGGAATTACAGTGCTGCTTGTACCAGGGTCAACAGGGTGATCTTAGTCAGTCTGTGCGCGGAAACTATAAAAGCCGTTTTTTTGAGGGGGACAAAATATGACAGCTGTGGAAGGAAATGCATCAGTTTATCAAGTGTATGCTGCAAGTCGTGCAACCAGTGAGGAAAGGGCGGAGTGTTCGAAGGGGGGGGGGGGGTTAGGGGGAAAGGGGATTTTCAACAGCTTTAGGTCGCATAGATGTAGGGACTTGCTATACACGTAGTGCTAGGTCTAGGCGATGGTGCGGGTGGTGGGGAAGAAGGGGGCGTTTGGGGGGGGGGGATGAATTGGAGCTACGGCATGGATGGCTAGAAATATAATGAGGTGATATCAACTGCCTGGTAATGTTTATTACTCTGGCATACTTTGAGTTTAGGTGGGGCATTTGAACAAGAGGGAGCGGGGGGAAGAGAGGGGGGGGGGGGGGATGCATTGGAGCTACGGCATGGATGGCTAGAAAGATAATGAAGTGATATCAGCTGCCTGGTAGTGTTTCTTACTCTGGCAGAATTTGATTTTAGGCGGGGCGTTTGAACAAGAGGAATCGGGGGGGGGGGGGGGGGGGGGGGGCGAGCGGGACAGCTCAATATGTGCGCGGAAACTATAAATCCTTAAAGGGGACAAATCTGACGGTTGTAGAAGGAGTGTTATCAGCTTATATCACTTTCCTGGTATTGTTTGTTATTCTAGCAGATTTGATGTTATTAATAATAGCTGTGGTGTGGTAAACAAAACAATTTTTATGTGTGGTATATAACGTGTTATAGCTTCGTGGTGTGTTTTTGTACATGGATCGCAAGATAGAACATTTTAATCGATAGGTGTAATCATGTAGTTACCATGATTTTACCGTGCCGATGTGGGGCTCTGAGGTCGCTAATTACAAGACAGAGATACATACCGCAAAATACAACAAGGGAGGTGATGTGGTCATGCAATGTCACCATCATTGAGCACGAGGGGGAGAAGTGCAAATCGTCAGTGTTTATATGGTTACACATATCGATTGACATGATTTTACCGTGCCGATGTGGGGCTCTGAGGTTGGTAATTATAAGACAGAGATACATATTGCAAAATTACAACAAGCGAGGTGATGTGGTCATGCAATGACGCCACCATTGAGCACGAGGGGGAGAAGACCACCTATATATAGTACTACACAAGCGCACTATTACTACTTTAATAAGTTAGACCAAACCGGTACCCTACTATTATTACTCCGGAGTACTATCTAGTAAAGCATCGATTAATGAGAGGTTATAAGCACATCAAAGTGTGCAGAGTTAATTAGTTATACATTCGAAGGGTGGCGAAAGGCTGCTCATAAGGCCGGCAGATGGTTTCGACGAATAGAGGAGGGAGCGGAGTTGTTCATGCGGAAATGGCATGAGGCGGAGATACGCAAAGCTGCAGAGCGACGCGCAAAGGCTGCGGCAGCGCCATCCACCGTCGGTATCTCTAAGCGGCAGGGGGGAGGGGGGAGGGGGAAGGGGGGAGGGGGGAGGGGGGAGGGGGGAGGGGGGAGGGGGTAGGGGGGAGGGGGGAGGGGGGAGGGGGGAGGGGGGAGGGGGGAGGGGGGAGGGGGGAGGGGGGAGGGGGGAGGGGAGAAGGGGGAAGGGGGGGGGGAAGGAGGGGGGGGGGAAGGGGGGGCGTCCTGCCCAAGAGACTGAAGTCTGGGTCTGGCCATCATCGTCTTGAAATTTGTGCCCTTCCAATGGCCATCACAAGTTAGCGTAAGGCCGCCCTGACTTCTTCGCCTTGTTGCTTTCTCTCCCCAGGGCCACTGATGCACTTGATATCCTTTATGAGCCCAATGCCGTCTGTAGTCAGTTCCTAGGGTCTGCTAGTATGACATTTTTTCTCTTTTGCTTTCCTTGCTTCCTCTTATTGTCTTGTCTTTCCTTGCTTTTCTTGTCTTTTCTTCCCTTTCCTTTCCTTTTTCCTTTTTCGCTTTCTTTTCTTTTATTTGCTTTCCTTTTCGTTATCTTCTTATATTTTCTTTGCTTCTTTTTTCCAATTGACTTGCGTCTGGCGTGCGTATGCGTAGTAATAGGCACTACGTGTAATATATACCTGGTACGTGGTATTCTTCTTGGGTGGCAAGCGGTATTATAGTCGGTTTTTCCAGGCGCAACTAGTGAGACATATGCACCAGTATGGACCTGACACATCGTAGGCGGACTCCCGATTTCACTTTTTATATCTTTTAGGCGGAGGCATGAATTGCGTCAGCTGTGATATATGGGTGTACCACCTTTGGTTTGTGTTTTTTTCCCTGGGGTATTCCTCAGCGCCAGAGTGACTGGAGCCTGTCCTGTAACCACGGACTTGATTATGCGAGTTAATGTGCTAACAACAACAACATGATAGGTGACATAATACAATGTCATCTTATACTAGGTTTTAATTGATGAAACTTACTTAAGACGGGCGATCGATTTAGTGCGCAGCTTGCAAAGATGAGTATCGACCCTAATTTCGTCGAACTCGCAGCAGACGTCGTTACAATATTGTCATTAAATATGTCCATTTCAGGAGTACGACGGAAGGTAATTCTCCAAAAAAACACTCGTGACGGAGGCTTGCTATAACCGTAACTACTACTTTTTGGTGTGGGTTACATCGGGCGCAGGCCCGTGACCAGTGACCGCTGGTCGTTTTTGGAGTGACCATATCGTATCTTATTGGTTTTGATTGTGAGACCAACTGGGCACAGCGGCAAAGCAAACATGCAGCAGACAGTCGGGAAGGGAAGGTGTCGCCCAAAAGAGAATCCCCATCCCCGCGCCCTATCAACCAAATCTAACCTGAGAAGTGCCCGCCTTATCTCCCTCCGCTTCGCTAGTGTCTGTCAAGCTCTGGTCCATGTCGGCCAGGGGTTCTTGCTGCGAGCCCAGGGTCATGGGCATTCCAGCGATCCCCAGCGGGTCGAGCACTAATTTGTCGTCGGTCGCCGGCGCGATGCCCAACGCGTCTGTCGACTTGTCCGCCTTGCCACCTGCGTTCAACGACCTGGCGGGAAGCTGGCTTCCGAGCTTCCCAGGCGGCTTCAGCCCTATGGTCCGGCAGTATCGCACGAACAACGACACGAGGAACGGTGCGAGCAACGATACAAGGAACGGCACCAGCAACGGTACGACGAACGTCATGATAAGACCGTGTGAAGGACAGCGAGGGCGTCACTAGAGGAAATAATGCAGGCAAAAAAGAGGCAGCGCAGGCCAAACCTTTACCTTTGCGTCAACTCTTACCCATCATCCAAAACCGCCGCGGGGTGATGGGAGCGGGGGGGGTTGGACGCAATAGACCGCTCATATCACAGCCACATGAATCAACATAACCCCTGGTACGAAGAAGAGGCCCTCAATGCCATGCGATGAGAATCGAACTATTCCCTGGTACACATAAAAGGTTCTTGACGCCATGCCATGTGGCAAACCTCCGGTGCAAATCAAACGTGCCGACCTTTTCCCATGACGACAGCCAGGGGCACCATCAAAGTGCTGTGGCCAGTAGGGACCGTGCTGTACGAGTGTAGCTCTTCAAGCAACGCCAGCTCGGCCATTCCTGAGGAGCTCAAACCGCACCCCGTGTCACTCTCCTGCGCAACACAAAATCCCGCGAGCGTTCGAGAAGGGATGGTTGGAGTGGGATCGTAAGGATAGAGCCGTTTGGAATGAGAACGTTGGAATAATACCGTTGGGAAGCACGGCGCAGGTATGACAGCACGGGCGGACCGGACGCATTGCGTGCGGCCGGGGTGGGGGGAGGGAGGGTGCCATGTTTGGGAGCTCGAGGCCAGAAAATCTGTCAGTTTATACTCCCCATGACAAAGGAAAGCATGCGACATTACGCAAGCCATTTTCCTAGCCTTCGGAAAAAGCCTTGCTTGGGCCGAATACTGTTTGACAATCAAATAGCCTATTTTTATAAAAATATTTCGAGGACGTCGTGACTCAGCTGTGAGTTCGACAAATTTAGGGTCGATAGTGATCTCTGCAAGCTGCGTAGTACATCGTTCGTACCTTTACAGTAAGTTTCATGAGTTAAAACCAAATATAAAACGATACTGCATTAGAACACTTACCATGCATGACCATGTGTCAGATTGGGAACATATCAATCGTCTGCATACCTAGCAGCAAGAACAACCATAACAACAATACATTAACATCGTGATAGTACACATATTTAGCATGAAGATCAACGCATAAGTGTTAAACATACTTCGTACACCAAAAATTATCAACACCTCAAACACTATCTGAAAACGTTTATGCACGAATGACCTCTCATTGATTGATTATTTATTACAACAGCAGACCGGCCCGTCATAGCTGGCGGAGTTTGAGGGAGAACCAACACATCTGTTTCCTACTGAACAATCTGCTATACTGTTATGCCTATTCATCCTGTCGGTGCCGCAACTTTATCGAAAGCGCAACAGCAGTCCATCGCGCAATATTTGTACACAAGGAATTACAGCAACGCGGCACTCAATTTTCGGCGATTATCGAAGCAAAACACCAATCGCGGTATAACACCGATGCGATGGGGCCTCTCAGTCCCGCCCCTTCGGCCCACACGGACGAACGGAGAATACAACGATAAAATAGACAAAGCTTGCGAACATACGAGGTAGAAAATTACACGTGAAGAAAACGGTAGGTCACAAAATGTGAAAGGTATCGCAGATAACTTAAAAGACGAATTTCAATGAACGCACCTTCTTGTCTGCCGGCCACCTCTGCAGGTAAATCTCCATGATCCTACCCTCATGCAGACCAGATAGCGGGCCTGCCACCGTCGAGCCTTTCCACAGATCTAAGGAAGGCAGGAGGCACGACAGCCCCGCGGCCACCATGTCCTGGAGAATCACAAGAGCACAAGACGGAAGCAGGGAGGAAAACAACCAGCCTACAAGTATTGATATTTGGAGTCGTCACCGAGAAAACAAGTGTTGGCTATTTTCTTATTTCTGGAGGTCTGTACCAGGGGTCAAACCTCAAAATGTGCCAGATGGAGCATGGAAAATATGACGGCTCTTTTCGAGGCATTTTCGGGCTGTTGGCAAGTTACACTTGACAAATCAAGACCAAACCCATTCTCTAACCCAACCGAAGGACCCCCCAAAGCACGACCAGAGAGCTTTGCGCCTCGCATTTTGTACAAAAAAAAAAAGGACCAAGACAAAAATCGTTATGAAATACATACCTGGTACAGCTGTATCTGGTGTGTTTAGACCTTAGAAAACACGCCATCCAAGACTACTCGTGCGATATATACTAAAGCTGCGCCATTTCCCAGTGACAAGATGGCACCGCCCTCACGTGGCCGATAGTTGAGCACGGCACCTAATATATCCACAACCACCACGCACAAGAATCCCACCCGAGGTGTTTTTTGTTGTGTTTGCAGCAGCAGAAGCAGCTCTATTTAGTCCCCAACGTCTACAGCCGCACCTTCATTTCGGATTAAACTACTTGGAATAACCCTTTTCACAAAATAAATGCAGTGCGAACGGGCCCAACCCTTTTACAAACGTCTCCTTGAACACTTGTCACACAAATTACTTGAAATTAGAGCGGCCATGTTTGCATTACCAAAAAACGATGAGGTGCTCGTGGCCACAAGAGGAAGGCCCCTTGGCCACAAGAGCAAGAACAAGAAGGGGGGACTATTTCCTCGAACTCGCGCACCTCCTCGCGTACGGCCGCTCGCACGAACTTGTTGGACGCCAAGGTGGACCCGAAGCCCGCCATCCCCTTCATGCCCTGCAGCCCTCCGATCCCGCCGTGCAAGCCCGCCCTGTCTTGAGCCTTGCGCATCATTAGCAAGTCAGTAGTCCGCAGCTGACACACACAAAAAAACAGGTGAGAGGGAAGGCGGGAACTGGCGGTGGTTATTGACACGTGTTGACGAAGAGAGTGGAGGACGGGGCGGCAAATTTACAGGCGTGTGAAGAGGAGAGGAGAAGGGAAAGTGGGGTGGGGGCAAGAACAAGTCGAAACGTGGTGGCGGTTGTGTCAATCTGCAGTGTGACGTGTCCCTCTGCAATGTGACGTGTACGAACTACACACTGCCTTGATTAGCGCATACCCGCTTCTAGATATCTAGATTACCGCGACAACAAACACTACATTCTGCGGCGCACTAGACCGACGGCAAGCAAGACGTTGACCGGTGTATCATCCCCCGCATACTCATGGCCCCAGCAAAAACAAACGAACAAATCTCAACCTTGGAACGGAAGCAACACGCTCCTCCTGATAACAGACGCACCGGCATAGGCGCACACGCGCCACAAAATTAACCGCTGCATGTACACAACTCTCTACGGTTGCTCTGTCTTCTATCAAGGAGCGATTCTAACGGACCGTCAAAACCCCCCCACAGGGTTTCCGTCTCCTGACCTGCGCATCGCCAATAGCATCCTCCGCACGACGCCGCTGGTTCAGCCGTTTCTGCGCCGCCATGAGAGTGGGCTCGTACTCGGGGTAGTGCGAAGGGTCCGACGTGGGCACCTGCCTCAGCGCAGCCGCCACGCCATCCCGCCCCCCTTCCCCTCCCGGCCCCTCGCCTCCCAGAGACGGAAGGGACTTGCCAACGCACTGAGTGCACGCCAGCACAGCCGGCCAGGTGCTGCCAGCGTTGACAGAGAGGGGTTGCGCCTGACTTACGGAAAAGGTGGAAAAGGGGAAAAAACAAAGCAAGCAGGACGGTTTCACTGAAACACGTGTAGCGGGAGTGATATCCCGCCGCTGTCTGCAGCGAGAGTATACGAGGTACCAGGCATGTCGGTAAGCCGTACTGGTAGTGACAGCCTTCAAAAAAATCAAAATTGCTGTACCGTTTTACTGCTGGGTCGTCATCTCGTTGAACAAAAGCGGAAGCAGCGATTGCATGTTAAGCACTTTCACGCGGTAGTTACCTTTCTCACTCAGTCTTACCCTTTCGATGAGCTCTTCCCTGCTAGAGGTGGTCCCGACGGCCAGCAGCAAAATCGACAGCGCCACCACATCCGGCTCGAACCGTAGCCACGCCGAGCACCCCTGCGTGACCGACTCCAACACCAGAGAGCTAGCCTTTTCGTGGCACTCGGCAGTGATAAACTGCGAGACACAAAATCGCCAGGATCAGGAGGGGCGCATGGGGGGCAAGGAAGGATGACGCTGGCGTGTGCCGACTGCACAGTACCTGCAGTACACTCACATAGTGTCGTTGTTGGATCCAAGGGTTTGCGACAAGGGACTCATGAACCACTGCAGCTGAACGGCGGGGGGAGTTCAATGGCTCACGAGGCCTACGACCGAACAAAAAAGACTGCTTATTTTTCTCATACAACCCCACAGCATCAAGGCCAACGCCATAACCAACGACGACGACGAGAGACGGCAAAAAGAACACCACCACCAACGCCAACAGCAGTAACAGCACCAGCACCAGCACCAGCACCAGCACCAACAACTACCAACTTACGACTACTACCAACTACCAACTACCAACTACCAACAACAACAGCAACAGCGACAGCGACAGCGACAGCAACAGCAACAGCAGCAACAGCAGCAACAACAACAACAACAACAACAACAACAACAACAACAACAACAACATCAACACCACCATCATCAACAACACCAACCTGCTGCCCGCGTTGTTGGTCAAGAGCCTCAAACGGATCCGTCAGATGCACGTCAAACCTCAGCGCCACCAGCACCTCTAGCTCCGCCGCGGCCAACTTTCCCTCCCACTTCACAACCTCTGCGGTGCCCTTTTCCACCGCCCTTCCGCGGAACTGCACGCCGTACGCCGCCCTCAGGAGCTCCTCCCGCCTGCGCGGCCGCGTCGACCCCACGCGCGCGCGGAGAGACTTGTTGGCGAGCAACAGACACGCCGTTGCCAGGACGTAAAAGTTGGTCTCCATGCGGACACGCCCCGCCGTCCCCGCACTGCTAGTGTCAGCGTTAGCGCTAGCACCGGCGGCAACGGTGGACCCATTAGCGGTGGCACTACTGTTAGTGCCGATGCTGGCGGCATCTTTGTCCCTGCCGCTGCCGGAGATAAGCTTGTTCTTGCCGCTACCGAAGGTGCCGTTCGCCGTGCTGTCCGAGTCTTTCGAACTGGAGGTCTCGGAGGGCGAAGAAACGTTGATGATGGCCAGGTAGCGCTGCAGGAGCACGCTCTGCTCGCAGTGATTTGGGGGAAGCGAGGGGAACCGAACCGTGCGGCCATAAAAAAAGGTACCCGGTATAATGAGCTAAGCTTCGCGTTTCGCTTCATGCCGCTTTTGCCCGTGTGGGGCATGCGACGGTAAAATCAGCTCTGCGTGCAGAATATAACTGGTGCTCTTGTGCACATCGTGCTTTTTCTGTTTCCATATACATCGCACAGACAAGGCCGTAAACAAACACCCGGCCGCGCTATGTAGGGTGCGATTACCACACAAGCATAAACGAAAGTCTTGGCATAGCCATTACACAACCATTACACCCACCTACCCAACCTTACCTACCTACCCACCCACACCCACACCCCCATCCACAACGTACCGCATGGCAGATGAGAGGAGCCGAGGTGGCCGGCGTGCCCGCGCCGCTCTCCGCCACCTGCCGAACAACGTGCAGAGCGTTGCGACGCAAATCTGCCACGACCTTGTTTGACGTCATCAGCGATATCACCGCCTGAGAGAAGCAGTGCCAGTCTGCTCATCATCCATCATCCATCGTCGTCGGGCAGAAGATATACCATCCATCACCCATCGTCCACCATCCATATTCACGGTTATTGGGCAATAGACAAAGCATCCATGTCCATGGTCGTTGGGCAATAGACAAAGTTGTCCACCACCCATGGTTGAGACGATGGTCGATGATAATTGGATGGCAAAAGGTGGACCCCACGCACACGAAGAGAAGAGGAACGAACGGAAAAACACGAATTTTCAGAGACGTCAGAGGCGTGTATGTTTAGCTCCAAGTAGCATACCAAGTAGGCGTGAAGACACGTCAAGGACCTGCAGAGGGGGGGTAGGTGGGGGGCCGCGACACTCCTCTCTATAAACTAACACCTCAGCTTGTCTCGACGCCGAGCAAATCGACAAGCCATCACCACTACCTTGAATGCCTGGGCAGACGCTCAAGGCGCGCGCGGATAAGTATACAAACGACGTGCTAATGTAGAAGGGGTGTAGTACACAAGCACAATGCGCGGTGCTCCATTCATAGCAACAACAAAAACAGTCCCTTCATCACGCAGTAAACACGGTGATCGTGTCGACCCTGAACCGCGCGCGAGGATTTTCCACCGACTCGAGGCTGGTGCTGCCCCCCTCGCTCTCACCGCTGCCAATGCACCAGCGCTGCCTCGGGCGGTCCACCTGCGCCTTTGCAGCCTTCTCGAGGTCCCTTGCCTCCGCCTCCACCTGGGCCTTCATCCGCCGCTCGGTAGCAAACCACGCTTCCAGGGGACGCATGGACGACACGTGGGGACGGAGCATGTCCACCGCGATACCGACCTACAAGAATTAATCGAAGCGCGGAAGGGGGTAGAGATGGGACGGTCGGGAAAAAAAAACTGAGAATGAGATCGGCACGTTACACCGCCTTGTGGTGACATTGGCATACTGATTGCTTGCTGTTCGCGACATGCAGTTGCTCCCCATGAATTTGGTTGAACACTGCGGCAAAGCAGTGCCCGACTTACTGGGCTGCGAGTTGGCTACTCATAGTAACAGCTAGTGGTATTCAGTACTTGGTTGGCGGAGTAAAAGCCAACGAACCGACTTAGACGTTACAAACACGAGTAAACACACGTCGAGTACAAACTCGCCAGTCCGATGCAAAGACGCACAAGTTCATAAATAACCGCACGCAACTACACTCACTGCGATATCTAGCGAAACAATCAGCCAACTTAAGCCACACCTGTCCTCGAACGGGGCCCTTGCGGCTTCCCCACCCTACGCCAGGTACGTCCACCCCCTTGTACGTGTACTACAGTGGTAGGCACGGATCGGATTGGCCACAGCAGAGAATGAAGAATGGATCAAGTCCTGAGGCCAATGGAGAACGACCCTGCAGCGGAATCCAACAATACAGCAATGCACCTGATAGCACTATTAATAAAGTAATTATCTACTGCATACTACCTGGTACAGTACAGCCGCATGGCAACAATTCCCCTGTACCGCGAAATAGCGTCAAACACCCCCGGTATACCATTTTCTGGCTGAAAAATTAAATATTTTATCCTCCCACCTGGTCGCGCCCACCAGCCACCCGGAGGAGCCGCTGGTCAGCCGGGCACATTGCTGCGCGAGGGTCATCCGCTTCGAGCAGCTCCAGGTGTACCGAGGTGCGCTCCCTGATTCGATCCACCAGTTCCGCACCGCCTTGCACTTGTGAGGTGTCCTGCGAAAAAAAAAACGAGACACGTCAAGAGACGCGAGGTCAGGGACTACGTTGTGCGTGCAACATGCCACGCAAGCATCAACGAAGCTGGCAAGACAAGGCAACGAAGACCGTGCACAAGTCCTCCACCGACTCAGAAGAACACCCACCACTGCACCAGATTTGGCCACCAGCCCACGATACAGTTATGTGTAATATTTTTTGGCGTTCCAGTTTTCCAGAGAAGATATTCTCCGAGTCCATAGTTCGTGGAGCCTGTCTTGTAACCACTGACTAGATTATGGCGATGCCGAGTTAAACGTTGTATAATTCTACTCACGTTTGGGGGGACAAATTACTTGGCATCAGGGTGGGATAATGTTTGCAGTAGTGAAGGGGTCAATGTGACAACAACAACAACTTCCCGAGTCAGAAAAACAAATGCAAAGTGACACGGAGGGCAAGGCACCTTGGAAGAGATCATGAAGTCCTCTGCAACGCGGGGCCCCATCGGCGGGGGCGGAGGCGGTGGCGGCGGAGGCGGAGGGGACGCGCGCGGAGGCAACGGCGGTCCGCCCATTCCGTGGAAGCTCCCCATACCCATGCCCAAAGAATTGCCCATGGTATTGCCCATACCCATGCCATTATTCCCCATGCCCATTCCCATGCCAGTAATGCCCATCCCATTGCCCATGCCATTCCCCATGCCATTGCCCATGCCCATGCCATTGCCCATGCCATTGCCCATGCCATTGCCCATGCCATTGCCCATGCCATTGCCTCCCATACCCATGTTCATTCCCATGTTCATCCCCATGTTCATTCCCGTGTTCATTCCCATGTTGTTCATTCCTGAGTTGATGTCCGGGTTCATTCCCATGTTGGCGTCCATATTAATGCCCGGCTGAGTATGGGGCAGCACAGGTCCGAAGCGGCTTGAGAAGCGCCTGCCGTTGCCGCCCGCCGGTTGTTGAGGGTCCACGCTGTGTTGTCCGCTTCCGTTGCTTCTGAATGTCGTATGTCGTGAGCGTGTGGTGGGAAGTGGTGTTGGAAGTGTACGTAAGCCAGAGTGAATTATGGGACGTCGATATCAACAAAACCTAGAAGCATGCAACGCACGCTGTGTCAGTACACAGACGTAAGCCGCTTACGTGCACCCACCCACCCACCCACCCACCCACCCTCCCACCCGGTGGGTGCAGTTCTAAGGGGGCTAATTACAGCTACAGCGGTAGTTAACAGCTACCAGTACTTAATAACACATATGAAATTCACTGACGTGCACGCACTCGATCGGGACGATTGTCCAAACACAAGCCGATCGCACAGTTCAACACCAGCAGCCTGTGCTAGAATCAGCCATGTCATGACATGAGTCTACATAGGATCCTTCCCGAAAGCCGAGAGCACGTTGGAAATCTACAAAAAATGTCTTTCATATGAGCCTAAAACTGCATAATTTAACAGGCGATATCGAGCCGAAAACTTGATTTCACGCCAAATTTCTCCGAGGTTCAAGTTCCCCGCCTTCCCAGCGCCTGTTCCGGGCGCGCCGCCTCGACATCATGCGCCGCCACGCGCCGCCGCTGCGCACGGTGACCCCGTTTGGGTGGATCTTGCGAGGATGCTAGCTGCTGGAGGAAGTGGGAATTCATGCTACTTTGGTCCGGGAGCGAGCTCGCCACGAGAAAACCTCAATAATCTTCCGTTGGGGATTGATATTAATAGTAAGATTCGATGTTGTGTTGGAAGAATCAAGGGCCGATTTCGTCCTGAAGACATTTATTTGCTAGTGCTGTTTTTGGTAAGGAACCTTCTGCCTGGATCGTTATTAACAGTACGATTCAAGATAGCAAAAGCCCTAATATTTGGAACATTTACGGGTAAAATCGTTGCGAAGACAACCATTGGTACGGGCTGCTTCGACATCTGCAGAGTGCGCCCAAAACCTGTCTCGGCATTTTGTATTTAGCATCCGAGCCCAGCACGCTGACTGACTACCGCTCAGCTGCAGTCTATGATGCGAGTACGTGTCCACGGAGAGGCACGGCCGAGTGCGATTCTTTTGGTCTCAGTACACGCAGTATGACCAACTTTTCAATACGAAAGCGAGTCGTCAGTCTGACTAAGAAATCGGGTGTAGCGTGGAATAAGCCCCCCGCAGGTGCGCAACTTTTGGAATAAGACGTAAAATTCATAGACGTTTGACGTCTTAGTCAGCTTCTATCGTCTTGACACGACTTAGATTCGTCTTCGCATGTCTCAGTTTTGTCCTATTACGCCATACACGCGTCTTGGACGTTCTAAGACGAAAAGACGTGGTACGATGAAATTAAGAAGTAGTACAGCACGTGCTATGACGAATCTAAGCCACCCGCCCCCCCCCCCCTCCGCTCACTCCTTCCAACTTCTCATAGTATATCCTACTCTAATTCGAAGTGGTTTGTCTCCACAACGGGAGCGAGTGTGGCTAACGACAACCCTGGGGAAATCATACCACCAGTATTCGTTCCGTGCTTCCACGCAAATTTGTACGGGTACGGGGCTCAGAGAGACAAGCGAGAACCCACATCCTTGCATTTTGGACGGCACTCTCGAGCTTTTCTTTCAATCTTGATAGGGAGAGGTTGTACAAAAAAAACATGGAACAACTTTTCGACTTTGGCCTTTGATGTTGTCCTAACATAAGTCATTTATGTTGTGAACATATCTCACAGTGCATGTATTTAATTAATTTCGGTACGTGCAACGCTTGTACAAGCGCACGCACGATTGAAACGAGGAGGTTATGATACGAGCACAGCGTCAGAAACAAGCGACACACGCTTACAGAAGTACGAGTGGCTGCATCACGACCTCGATGGTTGTACGAGAACCCGCACATACACGAGTTTGTACTCGTCCAAGTACACTCTGTCTGCAAGTTTGATATAGTTGCAGCACTGCTGTGCGGGTACGTATTCTACGAGTATACCATGTACTCGTAGTCTTTGGATTCATTCTATAGATTGTTGTCGAATCTCTCGACAAGTTTGGCGAAGTCAGCTGACGTTCCAGCAAAAAAAAAGCAAAAAAAAAAGCAAAAATCGACTTTTTGGTCGAACTCACAGCTGACGTATTTGCACCGTGCACAAAACAAAAAACACTTGCCTATCGGAAGCAGCCGTGACGGCGCCTGACACAGAGCCTTCACCTCCCGTTGCAGCAGCATTTGCTTGGGCCTTCTTCTTGATGTTCACCACACTGCAACACGGGAACATCGAGAAGAACAAAAAAAAATCCCGTCTTACTATTTCATGGATTACGGAGCTGTGGTTCACAGCGTTCGTACAAAAAGAGCGAGTAACGTTTTAACCACCGTTGCAGCTGAACGATGCACGACACGGATTGGCTTTTACCTGTCGCTCTCCTCCCAAATCTGCCACTTGTCGATGCCCTGAATCTTCCCCCGCACGCCGATCAGATCCTCTTCCAGCTCGTCGAGCACTGTCTCCCCCTCCCCAACGTACAGCAGCATGTGCGTCTTCGTCTCAGCTTTGTAGCGCTTCACCTGTAGTCATAACCGCAACAAGTGGGGGGGGAAGGTGGGCTGGGGTAGGTGGGTGGGTGGGGATGAGGTGGAGAGGGTGGTGTGGTGTGGCGTGGTGTGGCGTGGTGCGGTGTGGTGTGGCGTGGCGTGGCGTCGCGTCGCGTCGCGTCGCGTCGCGTGACGTGACGTGGTGTAGTGTGGTGACGTGCGGTGTGGTATGGTGTGGGGTGGTGTGCGATGGTGTGGTGTAGTGTAGTGTGGTGTGGTGTGGTGTGGTGTGGTGTGGTGTGGTGTGGTGTGGTGTGGTGTGGTGTGGTGTGGTGTGGTGTGGTGTGGTGTGGTGTGGTGTGGTGTGGTGTGGTGTGGTGTGGTGTGGTGTGGTGTGGGAACTACCAACACCAACAGCAGCAGTAGTAGCAGCAGCAGCAGCAACAAGAACAACTACAACAAGAACAACTACAACAAGAACAAGAACAAGAACAACTACAACACCAAGAGCAACGACAACAACAACAACAACAACAACAACAACAACAACAACAACAACAGCAACAACAACAACAACAACAACAACAACAAGCAAAACACCATCTCGTTCCATTCAAGGTCAAGGTCAAGTGCGTATCGTACATACCTGCGCCTCGAAGTAAGTGCAGTCGCCATCGAAGTAGACCCGAACTTTCCGATCAATGAGCCCCTCAGGGTTGGCGTACTCATGGCTCTTCGGCGTGCGCCACACACCCATCGCTTGCGCCCGACCTCTGGCGAAAGGGCCTCCGCCAGACTCGACGTTAGGATTCAGCACCTCTATCGTTCCCCTGCGGCGGATAGTAATATTCATAACATTAGATGTAGCCGGTCGTTCAGGCAGAAAACTTGTTGTAACTGCTGTGGTCAACTCGGATGGGTTGGTGGATTGCATGTAGTCGGCCGTTCAGCAGGATATTTGCAATTGTCGTCAAGTCGTGTACAGCGTGCATTGGTAGAAGGCGGACACTTGAGGCAACTCCAAAGGGGTCCCTATTGATTTTGGCTTACCATGTTAGTCGAAACTAGAAACTCGCATGTGGTCGGTCGTTGAGCAGACAACACTGATTCCCCCGCAAAGCGAAGCCGGAAACGAACAGTACAGGCTTACGATCTCGACGCCAGCGGGCATAGATAGGACGCAGGAGAACACTTCCGACAGCTCCCCTTTTCAATGAGCCCGTGTTTCCAGGACAAACCCCTTGGATTTCGAGTCTGACAGGTAGTCTCCGCTGCATGCACATGCAGTATCCAGTACGTTCAGCATTGCCATGGCTAATCTACGATATTGCGACGATTTTTCTCTGTATTGTGCTTGGTGACCACATGTGGGCGCCGTAGCGAAGGGGTCTTAGAAACAGTACCGGGTACCGCACACGGCCGCCAGCAATGTTGACACCTGCACGATGGCGTTCCGCAGAGACATTTTGTGGCCTCTCGCAGCTCATGCGCCTCCCATTGGTAGTCGAACGAGAGCTCCTGTTACGGGCGGGCGATGCGGACGGTAGGGAGGGGCAGTGAGAAAGCCGTTTCGTCCACCATCATGTGCGTTGTGCCTTATATGTGTATGTGTTTTTTGTTAGTTCACGCTAAAAACAGAAGGCCGTTGCCAACGTCGGTGCCAAGAAAGGCTCACCGACGGCTCAAACACATGCATCACTCAGATTGAAATCGGCCAGTCCACCGGCCGAACTCACAACTGGCGTACTTGAAATGTAAGGGAAAAACATAAAAAAGGAGCCTACGTGACGGGGTACGGCGGTGCAGGGAAGTGGCAAGCAGCCTGTTTAAAAACCGGTACGCTCAATCTCAATCGCGCAGGCCGACCCGAGGTCGAAGACGGCCGCTAGTAATACGAACAATAACATAATTAGCATAATCGCCACGAAAGAAACGCCTGTCGCGACAATCACCACAGAGGCGTGCGTGTCACTTCAGCACGCGGTGTTTTCCCGTGTGCAGTGTTTCATACGATACACGCGCTAACCGACATATGAAATACGATACACACGCGCAATACAGCATGTACGCGATGCACAACACACGACACATAAAACAAACACTACACCAAATACGGTGTGATACGCGATGACGACGGACGCTTCACACGCGCAAACTTGCAGGACGCCGACGGGGTGAGGGCCAACAATGTGCAATGGCTGCAAAAAGCAACGCCGAAAGCACGCTGCGCCAAGAGCCTATTTCATTTTGTCATGAGTCTACTCTTACTCGTCACGGGCCTATTTTTAATGTTTACGACTCGAACAGAGCCACGGTTTGCTCGCAACGAGTTACCTCTCCGGCCTCCATGCCTCGAAGCGAGAAGACTGCACAGCGCGGTTGGCCGACTGCGGTCCACTGTTCCAGACGGCAGGTGGGCTCGCATGAATGGTTGACAAAGCGAGCGATGCCGCCTTTCCTCTTGGCATCCAGGTACCTGTTCCCGACACGAAAGTGGTGTACGAGGTAAATAGATCCAAACCAAACACGGAACAGGGGTCTCGTTAAACGAACCGATGTAGGGGGGACGGTGACATCATCGGGGGGTCCTGAATGAATGAATGAATTAAAGTCATTATGGGGAGAGTAATTAACTTCGTAGCAAATCAAACAAACGTGATTCGGGAATACTATATTGCCGTTGTTGCCAGATCACTACGGCATCGCTCCTCGGTGCCGTCGATGTATCGGTACTCGCGCTCGCTACATAAACACAACACGCAAAATAACGCTACTTGAGGCGTTAAAGAAACAAGCGATACCCGCGCGCCACCCCCATGGCACGAGACAGCACCGAGCAAGGACGGGGCTAGCCTCGAACCAGACCAATCGCACCACTCCAACTCTCACGTGTTATCCCCAAGCTGCATCATGTATAGCTTGCGCGTGCCGGCGCTTGAGATCATCCGCTTGTTCAGCTCCTTCCTCGTGATGATCTGTAGATGCGCACGAACAAACGACCATAACAATCGTTCAGGTGAGGTCAAATAAATTGAAGCCCGGTTCCGTCTTCTCCGACACCCCTTCAAAAATTGGCATTTTCTAAAAAAATATGGCCGTAGATCACGCCGTCAACAACATGCCAGCGCCAAAGCTAAACCCTTCCAAGAACTGCGAAATGTACTCCGCACAAATTCCAAGTGGTTTGTCCCAAAAAACGCGAGTGCACTTCTACAAAGATTCAACTTTTTCCATGCAGCAAACACGATACACCGTTTCCGACGAGCATCGCCCATCCAGCCGAAAGCAGAGGCCCCCGCGCTAAGGCCACAGAGGATGGCAAGATGGCAAAACAAACCGTGCCTACCACGGGGCGCCTATTAGTCTACAATGCAAGGTCTATCCACATAACAGTCGCTTACCTCCCCGACGTACTCTGCGATGAACTGGCCTTTCGACACCGGTTCGAGCAACTTCAGACCCATCCCTTTCCCCTCGGCATGGAAAACCTCCACCTTGGCGTTTTCTCGCCTCTATTGCAGACAAAGACCACAGGAACAGGAGCAACAGGACGAAGAACATCAGGATTAGGAACGACAGAGACAAAGAGATGATTGCGCCGGGTCGGCGATCGGCACAAAAGCGTACTCGCGGAAAAGGAATACCAGATACTAGATACCTAGTACCAGTTACCAGTTATATCATGAAAAAAAATAGCAACAACGGGTAACCCCCAACGCATACCAGGTACAAGATATCACACAAGATAATTGCTTAATTGATGGCCGAACACCCGGAAACACGCATACTCTACAAGTACGAGATACCTCTGCCTTAGCAAGAACGCCTCCACTCGCCGGCACCAACGCCAAGCTCGAAGGCAGGACAAATCAACGCCATTAGAACTGCACCCACGCTGTAGAGACCCCGCTTGCAATTAGAGCGGAAACATGTTTGCAGTGGTCAAAGGGCTAAGACTGGCACACTCTACCTGGATGCGTTGGTTTCTGCAGCCGCGGTGGCAGCGGCCCATCGCGCACTCCTGCATGGTCGCGTAGTTGTGGCACGAGTTGTCGTAGCACGTTGGGGCATTTGAGTCGCCCACGGGCATGCAGTTGCACTCGTGCTCTTCCATCTCGTACTGGTCGTCTTTCGGAAAATCGAAAAAAGAAACCACGGCGAGCAGAAGTACGTTGAACGTTAGACCTGAACGATACCAGGTACTTCGTAGACTCTATAGTCTACTCAGATAGCTATTAACATATACAGCAGTGAGGTGTGTATAAATAAGGCGGTGCAGTGCACCCGACGTACCACTAAATTTTATCGAAAGTCTGCCCTACCCATTTGAGGACGGGCATAGGGTGGTTGGGCGGTTGACCGCCTTATTTAGCGAATATAGCGTCTCCAAGTGTACAGCAGTGCAATGTGCTCCTGACCCAACGGCCGAGAAAGAGTGCCGCACGGAGAGAGATCATTGTGTTCGGAGAAGGAGGTACAACATTACAGCAGTACCAATCCTGAACCCACCAAACACGTTTCATGACAAACGCATACAATAACAGAGCAGAGCAGACGGGCGAACACACTGTGCATGGTATAATATTAATTTCCTGTGTGCGATAGGTCCTGCCGAAGACACACGCCGTCGTACTCTTCTACGAATGTACTATTGTACGAGTACCTGGAGGACTCTTCGGCAGATACTCATTCAGAGCAGAGCTCCAATCTATAATAAGGTGCCGCACCACTGACTCGTAGTGCACTACTACTCCGTTCTACTCCGTTGTGCCTTCCCCCCCCCTCCCCTTGTTGAGAATAACAAAAAAAAAACTCGTGTTTACCTGTCGGACTGTATTCGAGGCATACTGTAGGAGTTGACATATATAGTTCGTTCAAATGCCCCACTTACAATCGAAATCGGCCAGAGTAATAAACACTTCTACGCAATTGATATCACGTCATTATCTTTCTAGCCATACATGACGTAGCTTTCATTCATCCCCCCTCCCCCCTTCAGAGCCCCCTCCTTCCCCACACCCCGCACGATCGCCTAGACCCAGCACCGCGCGTATAACAAGCCCCTACATATATGATTAATACGCGCGATCGGAGTATCACACACAATGTTGCCAAGATGAGTTTCGACCAAATCCTTGATCTCATAGCTGGAGTGTGTTTTCATATTATATGTGACCTAAACCTCTTGAAAAATCTCCCCCCCCCCCCCCCCCTTTTTTTTCCGCTCGCTCTCTCTTGCTCAAACGCCCCACCTAATATCGAAATCCGCCAGAGCAATAAACACTTCCACGCCCTGGATATCACCTCACTGTCTTTTTAGAGCCGTCCATGCCGCTGCTGCAATTCCCAACCCCCCCCCTCCCCAAACGCCCCCTCCTTCCCCACCACCCGCACCATCGCCTAGACCTAGCACCACGCGTATAGCAAACCTTTACATCTATGCGACCTAAAGCCCTCCGCCCCCCCCCCTCACTTTCCCCCCCCCTCCCCCACAAGGACTTAAAGTTTCCACACACAAATTGAGCTGCCCCACCCGTCCCTCCCCCTCTTCCCCCCCTCCCGCCCCCCTGATGATCAAAATCAGGCCCCTACATCCTTAAAAACTCCGCCCTCCCCTCACCGGTTATTCGACTTACAGGATTCACTTGATAAACTGATGCATTTCCTTCCACAGCTGACATATTTTGTCCCCCTCAGAAACAGGTTTTATAGTTTCCGCGCACAGACTAAGTAACATCACCCTGGTGACCCCGATAGCTACACTGTAGTTGCAAGTCGCCGACCTATATCCTTAATGAGGACACACAACCCGTAATACGCGCGATCGGAGTATCACACACAGCTTGCAAAGATGAGTTTCGACAAAACATTCGATCTCACAGCTGGAGTGTATTTTAATTTTTATAATATATATCTTACGAGGAGCAGCGTGAAAGCGAGATTTTGTGCTCATGTGGAGGCGAGCATGGGCCAAGAATAGGACGGGATCCGCCCTGGATAGGGTGGACCGCCCTCGGGCGGACCGACCCATTCACGGTTTATGTTGCGACAGCCGATTTTGGCCGCCTTGTGTCAAATGATCACCTTATTCGACTCGTCGTATACAATCTCCATTACTTCGCTACTCTTATAGATACCTGGAATCTAGGCCAGACACGTATCACATATGTATCAGTACTGCTGTCGATACGAATGTCAACCCAGTTGGCGCAACGGGATTCAGCGAGTAAAAATACCGAGAAAAAGGACGATTATCTACTAATAGGTATCGACCACACGAAGCACAGCGGGCTCAGGGGGGGGTTATTAGTTCACGTTAATAATAACTGCAAAAAAAGGGGGTGTACGACACGCGGCGTTGCATGATGCTTGATAGTACTCATCCTGCTGAGCGCTCACATTGAACAACTGATGAAGACGCGAACCTCGATTGTTTTATCTTGTTTTTCTGAGTCTCGAAAGGAATACGACTGCAATGCTTGCAACGAAAACATATAACTATGAAACAATTGCTACTGGTACAGCTTAGCCTACGACTACATGCCATAGCACACAACTAATGACAGGTGCTCTTCTGTTTAGGTTGCGGTCACACGTGCGAGGATGGTCAACTCTTCTTGGCGCACTCACAGAGTCACAGAGACCCTTAGACCATTAGTAAACCCTCGTCATTTAACAGGTTTGATTGCAAACGCCAAGCTTAGCTGAAGCTACTACAATACTTGATTCAATAAAACAGTACTAAGATGCACGAGCATTTCAATGCACAAGCGTATTAGCACGCAATAAAGTCATGAAATGTAGTATATACTCTTGAGGGTATCCGGGCACCCGGGTATGCGGGTGTTGCCAACATTACTTTCCCCTGGTTCATACTCGACGGGCATATGACGTACTTCGAGGCTGAGCAAATATACCGGTGTCTTTAGGTGACGATTGGCTAGAGCTTTGCATGAGCTACACGTGGGCAACAACACATATACATAAACACATCAGCCCCATTGAATCGTGACTAGTCCTGGCCTTTGTACTTGTTGCAAAGACGTATCACGAATGCCTCCGGGTAGTCCCGTAAAATTACGTAGGATAACCAGAGAGAAATGTACCAGAACGAAATATGAATACTCACCTGGAGCTCTCCCGCAATTTCCCCGGCCGTGTTCAACCAGCAATACACTTGACAACCTACCATACCCTCCTGGACATCTGTGCTCAAGGCTCACCGGACTCCGTCTATCTCTAGTACTCCACGAATATCAGGTACCAGTACTTTCTGATTACATGCCACACCCATGAGGATATTAATAGAGCTCTCATGTACAAACTGCAGCAGCGACGGTGGTATCACGACTGTTCTTGTACCTAGGCTCTATTTATATCGTTGTAAAGTATGGGCCAAGGTTAGGGTTGGGGTATATAATAGGGTCAGAGTTGTAAAGGATTAGGCTAAAATAGAAAAATGGGGGAAATAAACGGCTTTCGTATTTACTTGGTGTCAAGACAGTCTGTCGTTTAAAATACACTAGGCGTCTGTGTAATAATCATCTCCCGGTCTCCCAGTACTCAATTGTCTGGAGTCGTGCTTCCAATTTCACATGGCACGTGTTGCATAGTACAGGAAGTATCTGACTATTGCCAGGTGATGTCAGGCGATGTCATCATACAACGTGAAGCATAACATGGATCGCATGACACGACGTCGCGGACGCAGATAAATGCAAGGTATAAATACAATAACGTTCACAATGAATACCGTAATCCAACCCGGCATCTGATGACGCGAGGCATGCCTCATCCGAGAATCGATATTCGGCAGTCGGTAATCGGTTCAATATTTGGTAAAATAGTAATCGGTGCTTCAGAAGCGAAAGAAAATGCACCGACGAAACCCACGAAATCCAGGGTTGACCCTATAAAACCCTAACCCTAACCCTGGACCTGGGACTCACTTTTCCCGGCCGCAGCTCCCTGGGAAGCACCGCTGCCACCGCCGTACCCCTTGCTGCCAGGCCCCGGCGTGTTACTTTCCAAAAGCTCAAAATCTTGCCAGCTTTCCGTTCCCCAAGTGGCCTTGAGCCGCTCGAACAGGGTTGGCGGGGGCGGCGCGCGCTCCGAGCGCGTGTTGGACCGAGACCTCGATCGAGACCGCGGACGAGACCTCGAATGAGACCTCGAACGAGACCTCGAACGAGATCGTGAAGAAAACGAGTCCCGCGAGCGTCCTTTCTTCCTCTTGCTGCTGCTGCTGATGTTAGTTGTGACGGTGTTGTTGTTGACGGAGGCGGCGGAGGACGAGGACATGGTACGGTGGCGGGATCCTGCGCTTTCGCTGCGGTGGGTCTCGCGCTTGGTGTTGTCCTCGGTTCTGCCGTTCTCTGGTCCCGACGACGACTTTGAAGGGGCAGCGCCAACACTGACACACTGGGTGGCATCTCTGTCAATATCGTCGTCGGCCCCCTCGTCAACAATGTTGCTGGTTTCGGCGTTGGCGTTGGTGTCGGCGTCGGTGTTGGGGCTAGCGTTAGCGTTGGCGTTGGCGTCGGCGTCGGTGTTGGCGTCGGTGATGACGTCGGTGTTGGGGACATTTTCGACGGGATCGCCGTCGGCAGAATAGGTAGAGTAGTCGCCCTCAGCGGACTTCTTGAGCCTCTTGGGCGAGTGACTGCTGGAGGCGTTTCAATTAAACAAAAAAGGGGTGTGAAAGCTGAAGAAGAGCACATGCACGAAGTACCAGGCGCATCAGTACCAGAGGGTGCGAGGTGCGAGTTCACGATACCCTGGTCAAACGTGGTTCACCCTATTAATAGAAACATCCAAGGCAGTCATATTTTTTTCACAGAGGGTAATGAAAGTTTTAAAACGCGCGGCCGGTGGCCGGCGTATCCACGCAGCTTGCAAAGATGAGTATCGAACCATAAATTCATCGAACTCACAGCTGACGTATATACATATTTAAAATACCGGTACCCTGGTAGTAGTTTTAATTGCATACGTAGCAGGTATGCTACCAGGTACCTGGTATGGTACCCGGTATCAGGGACCAGGTACCTGGTATGATGACAACAGCAGTCCCAAATTGCATACGAGTATGATCCCAGGTACCAGCAGTACTAGAGGTACCTTGGTATTCCATGAAAAAATAAATAAATTACGTACTGATGTACCATATGGAGTGGGGGTGGACTTTTTTCGTTGAAAGGGACCACTCCGACCCGAAATAAACGGCACATGACCACAACCCTTCGCCTCCATTACGGCGGAGACCCCTCACAGTTTGTGGTCGTACGCACACACACGAAAAAGCGCGCGCTTCGGGCGGACAACAAGCGCGAGCGCGGAGGCAAGAACGACATGACATGCTCCTCTCTTATCCGATGTTCTCCATGAACACCTATTGGGAGAACCTAACACCAACCAATTACAGGAAGATAGATAAAGCCCCCTTGTCGTGCTTACTATTCATCGAATGTGTTGCCAAGTCATGGCAGATATTACAACACTGTCGGCGGTACTCCGTCCGCCACCACCCCCACCATCACCTGTCACCCTGGTCGTCGTTGTCGTCGCTATCCATCAAGACATCATCATCGGCATATTCGTTCTTGGGCGAAGGGGGGACTGGGACACTGGTGGATCCGTCCTCAGCCAGGTCCTCCTCCATAATGACTCGTTTTTCCTGGCAAGCAACGCTTTCGCCAGTCGTCAAGACAAGCGAATATATCCTGCCCCACGCAGTGGTGATGCGAGGAAACAAGTCCCTACCCGCGCCGCTCAACAAGGTTCTTGGCTTTTGTATTCGCCACATCTGCGCTCCCGCCAACAATAGACACGCCTTCCAATGAATGCAACACCTTCTTTGTTCAAACCCAACGTTCCACCCATGGATACCCAGATACACAGATACACAGCAGTACGAAGGAGGTTGACGAGGTGTCCACCGACCAGTAGTGAACATATCTCTCAGTGGAAACGTGAAACTGGTGGGCGAGTGCGCTTGCAGGTTACCAATTGCGTGCAGCAGCGCATGAATCATTCCGCTAAGCGTCAGCGAGCACTGGACGACCAAGGCATGGCCGCAACGGCACCTAGCAAAGAACATGCGACTTCGAGTCTTCGTGGCAGGCAAGAGCCGAGGGGGGCAGGGGGCGACCTTCGGCTTGACGTCGCTTCCAGTCTAAACCGCACGGAAACGGACATCCTGGGCATGATGGTCGAGGCTGCGAAGCTATCAAAGAGAAATACGGTAGTGAGGGTTGCTGGCGGTTGGGTTCGGGACAAGCTCCTTGGGCTCGAGGTGAATTGCTACGTACCTGGTACTACGTACCCTGGTATGTTTTGTTTTGGGACGATAGTCCCTCAGCAGGTAGGCATCTTTTATCTGAATGGAGGTGTGGCGACACACCGAGGTGGGCTATACGCGTAACCGCACGCTCGAGGGTCAGCAACGAGGAATACCTCAGAGTGCTCTAGAGGAGCCAGGATGGCCTTGAAGGATTATAGTGACAATTAGACGGTACGATCTACCTGGTAGGGGATAGAACCTGGCATCCATAATTCCATATCACCCCCCACCCTTTTCAGATTCAGACGCTGACGTGCAAACGTGCGCGTCTTGTAGGAGGTACCAGGGTATCGAGGACCTGGTATCCACACTCATCCTCTCTATTATCTTCGCACTTTTATTCTCTTTCTCCCTCCCTACAACGTATCTCAGATCCGGGATCACCTGCACTAACCAGGCTCGTCTCCCCCGTCCCCACTTCCGTACAAGGGCTCCGCATGGGTGCCAGCATTCGCCAGCACCCATGCTTCGGGTAGGGCAGGGCAGCACTTCGAATTGCTCGATTTAATACTTGGTAAAGTAAAAAAAGTCACCACACACAATCATAGTCTGCGCGTACAGTATGTAAGGTAATGCCAAGAGTTCGATATAGACTAACAATCATAACAATATACTACTCTTGATAGCTACCGCTTTTTAAGTGAATCCGATTCCGAGCTTCATTCGTGAGATTTCGATAGGATAAATCCGAGCACACGCCGACTGACCCTTTAGTCTGGCGACGAAACGTGTCGAGTGCGCTTCTTATGATATTTTGGGTAGACCCGAGCCTCCCAGATCGACTGTCTGTGTGTTGTCTCATGGTGGAGAGGCGTGCTGACGTTATTCCAGGCGCGGAACACGGTGGTATGGCTGCCTTCGTCATTCAACTCCTCGAATGCTACTGCAATGTTGCTGCTTGTTGCTAGCTGTGTAGATCGCTCACTTCTTGTACATACAGTACGCGACTGCAGCGCTCACGATTTTGACAGTTGAGAATTTCAGACTCGATTTTTATAGACGAAAATAAAGACATGTCATTTTCGTCTGATCGCTCATTGGCCAGGATTCATACACAAAGTAGGCGTCACCCGGGCACGATAGGGTCACATGCCGGGATCGGAATTCATCCACACATCTACAACCCCGACAACCCTAGATTGAACACGGATGTCATCCGGGTTGATACCTCTCCGCACGGTGTGGAAATCCCAACCCCACCGGCCGATTTTCTGATTGGCCATGGTTCGTATGTTGAGCCAGCTCCACCTCGGGAGGATATAGAATCCCATCCCCGGTCCAGAGGTCGTTCCACATCTCTAAAACTCCCATCAACCGGGGAAGCAAACCGAGCTTTCTCGGGTCGACACCACCCTGTACGGTGAGAAAACCCCAATCCCGTTGGCTAATCGTTGATTGGTTCGAGCTCCACAGCGTCGTCCTAGGCGGATAGAGGCCCATCAATGGGGGGCATTTCCGTCGCACACGGGGAAGATAGGGTCCCATCTCCGATTTATGAATCCCCCCCGAATCTCTACAGCTCCAAAAACGCGGGAACAATAACGATGACCTACCGTGTCGACACAACTCCGCACGACGTAGAACCCCCACGATACTCGCTTACCGCTGATTGGCTGGGGCTCGGACATAAGGGCAGCGCCACCATGGGAGGATGTAGAGTCCTGTACCCGTTTCAAAAATCCTGACAAACCGGGGACGACAACCGATTTCTCCCGCGGGTCGACACAGCCCCGCATGATGGTGCGACAATCATCTATTCACACTGGCTTATCGTTGATCGGCTGTGCAGCTCGTAGAGCCAGAGACACCCGGGGAGAAGATAGACCAGCAAACGGGCGGGGGGGCGTTCCGACGCACCCGATGAGGATAGGGCTCCACCGCCGTTCCAGAAATCCTTCCGTACCCCATCAATTCCAACAAACCAGTGACGAAAACCGACTTCTCCCGGGTCGACACCACACCGCACGGTGTAGAAGCCTTAGCTAGCTGAGGTTCGTTTTCAACGCCAGCACCACAGAACAGGGTCCAACCCCGGTTCAGAAATCCTTCAAGGTATTTACAACTAGAAAAAATGGGGCAACTCGCGCTACTGCTGAATTTTTATTCGTATATCACAACCCCGCGGTACGCGAACATTTCATTTGACCCCCTGCCTCGATACCACCCCGCACAGCGTAACCCAACCTTCGATTGATTGGCTCGGCCGGGGTTCGTGGATAGAGGAACCCACCACTCACTAAGAAGTTCAGCAAGTTCAATGACTATCATCTCATACTGGCCTGTGATTAGAGAAGTTGTACATGGACCAATCGCATAATACAGCAGTCAGTCCAAATCGAGTCGATCGGTGCAACTTGCTTGGGTATCGTATTATTACAGCAGCAGCAATAATACACTTCACTTCTTTTCTTTTTCCCATCCCATTTTTTGTGATGCTTGCATTACTCTCGCCCTCCCAGTAGTATAACTCAGATCCGGGATCATCTAGGGGGCTCCCCTCCCCCCTCCGCACTACGATACCTGCCCTAATTTTCCTCGCGAGAAGAATTCAGCATTTTCTTCCCTCGTCGATTCGCGTCAATTTGTACCTACCCACACTGCTAGGCGATTTCAGCAATTAGTTGATCCTTTTTTTCCCATTTATTTCTGCAAATAAATAAAGCCAACAAAGCTCAGAACGGTGGTTATTAACTCAAGGACCAACGCTAGTATTAATAGTAGTAGTACTCCAGTGTAACCCCACTAGATCACCGGGTCGACCGGCCCTATATCACTCACCGCCCCGGTGGCGTGTCATGTTATCCTCGAGCCTGGTATAGGTCAGCTTCGTGAGTTCGAATCCCCCCGAGTTCGTACTCGTACAAAATTTCGTGGGACTTTTTCTTGTGCACTAATTGGCTTGCGGAAAGAGCGAGAGCGTGAGTTAGCAACACTCGACGAGAGATCGACGATCGGTGGGTGCTGAACCCCATGCGCCAACAATTGAAGGCAATAACCGGGGGGGGGAGGGAAGGACGACACCTGTGACCACGGCTTGTATGTCCTGAAGCTGGAAAGTAGAAGTCAAGTGTGCCACAAAAAAAAATCACTAGAAAAGGTGATCAATCAGCAATCAGCAGCAAGAAGCACGTCAAGCACGAAGCAACACAAACTTATTTGTCAGTTACGTACCAACACGACCGCTTGCACTTGACCGGCAAACGACCACAGCAACGGAGTCAGGGACCACAGCAACAACAAAGCACGCCATCCACACACCGCCCCTATATATTCCGAAGAGTTTTCTCGGGGGAAAAAAACAAACAAACAATGCGATACCGGGACGAATGCATGCCACCACTGTTTTTTTCCATGAATACTATCTACTTCCTACCACCTTCGCGACACGCAGCTTAACAACAGGAGGAACTTGCTGTAAAATACAACCCGCGAGGCCCCGGGGACGCAGCCACTCGCATTGCTGCTGTGTAGCTTTTTCTGGCGCAGTAATCGTAATCACTACTACTTCCTCCTCGTTTAGTCATGCGTGAGCATGCCACGTCTGTATCCATTTTGTATGTTTCCACTTGTACCTACTGAAATTCAGTAAACAAATGCACTATGATCCCTACCGCAGTACCATGGGATTTTTTTGCAGAAATATATTATTTGTTTTAGGACAAAATATGACGCCAATTTGGAAATAATCAGCTGAAAATAATATCTTCTCGAGTTTTATTTTATCAACCTCTCCACACATCAAGATCCGAAGAGTAACTAGAGAGTACCGTTCAAAATACAACTTTTTGCGCGCTTCTCGCTTGGACGGCGGCCTTCGAACAAAGTGATTCGACCGAGAAATCCTACAGCACTGCCCGCTGATCTACTTAATCACTTGACTCAGTTGCTCAGTGGGTAGTGCTATTAATACTACATATATATGTTGAACTACCGAAATAACCATTCATAATGTCGTCAGCGCGCACGCTTGAAAAAGACAAATATGGAGTCGATGAGAATCGAACTCACGACACATACTCGTAGCACTACCCACTGTCACGTGAGTCAGTAAAACTCACAGTGAGCGGGTTATGCAAAAATCCAAACAAATATGTTTTCGAGCTCTATCACCGACTTCGTTAAGAGCGATCTCCGAAGCTATCCCCTCTCCACGTACTACAGTAGTACTCAGGAGAACACTAACAAATATCATAACCATTCATAATTTCTCCAGCGCGCACGCTCCTGAATACGAAATATGATCTGGGTGAGAATCGTACTCACGACACATCCTTTCTTGGTTATATAGCACTATACCCACTGAGCCGAAAGGAAATGACACACAGCAGTAGTAGCTACGATAGGGCAAGCGCTTCGAGGCGGTCATGAAAAAAGCATCGTCGGGAAGAAATTTATATGCCAATCTGGAAATGTTGTCCCTCATTATTCTTTTAAGCTCTACACATGTCAAGATTCAAGAATATCTCGGGCGTATACCGCCCAAAATACAAAAAGAAAACGCACTTCTCGCTTGTCTCGCTCAGCGTCTATCCGAGTTCACGTCAAGGTGCGGAACGGATACGGCAGGGCGAGGGGCGTTGGAGCCGCCCCTCGAAGACGGCGCTCGAACGAAGCTATTTGACCGAGAATTTCAGTCCCGAGAATCGCATACTGAGGCCGAGACGAAAAAAACTCCTGACCGCATCCCCCCCAAAAAGAATGATCAGATATATTTGCAAGGGCTCCGCATGGGTGCCGGCATTCGCCGGCACCCATGCTCCGGGTAGGGCAGGGCAGCACTTCGACTTGTTCGATTCAATATTCGATAGAGTGAAAACCGTTACCACACAACGCATAGGCTACGCGTGTAGAACGTAAAGTAATGCCAAGAGATTTATATAGGCTAACAGTGGACTACTTACTTCTTCTGTCGTTTCCTCCGTTTCTCCGTTTCTTGCGTGAATCGGATTCCGAGCTTCGTCATACATATTTCGATCGGATAAATCCGAGCCCACGCAAACTGACCCTCTAGTCTGGCCACGAAGAGACGTTTCGAGTGCGTTTCGTGGCGTTTCGACTCAACCAAGCATCCAGAGCCAGCAGAGAGATGGCCAAATGTTTGCTGCATGTTCTCTACGTAGCAACTAACAGGCGCGCACTGAGCCAGCTTCTGCTACTACATGCATGATACCAGAATATATAGATCTGAGGCTTGCAGACGGACTGTGTATCTCTGTGTGTATAGAGATCGTAGAGAGACTTGCTGACGGTATTCTAGGCGTGGAACACGGTGTCGCTGCCTTCGTCATTCAATTCCTCGAATGCTATTATAATAATGCTGCTAGTTGTTGCTGTAGACCACTCTCGTCTGGTCGATGGAATATTAGTAGTACGCGATAGCACTGAACTAAGGATTTGGTAGTTAAAAATTCAGGCTCGATTGAGTTTTAGACGGAAATAAAAACAAATAATACCTCGTATGGCCTAATTGTCTGACTGCTGGTCGCTCACTGGCCGGAGATCGTACATGAAGTAACCGTCATCTAGGGACGATAGGGTCCATTCCCAGAATCATAATTCATTCACATATATACAACTCCAACAACCCTGGAACGAACACGGATATATCACCAGGATTGATACCTCCCCGCACAGTGTGGAAATCCCCAGTGCCACCGACCGGCCGATCTCTCATGGCTGGGGTTCGTATATTATAGAGCCAGCTCCACCCGGGGACGATAGGGTCCCATCCCCGGTCCAGGGGTCATATATATAAAAAATAGACAAGCGGGGGGAGCAAACCGAGTTCTCTCGGGTCGACACCGCCCCCCTCGGTGTGAAAACCCCAGTTCCATTGGCTAGAATCGCTGATTGGTTCGAGCTCCACAGCGGCCCCCAATCCTAGTAGGAGGATGATGGAGACTCATCAACCAATGGGGGGCAGTTCCGTCGCACACGGGGGAGATAGGGCCCCATCCCCGGTTCAGAAACCCTCCGAATCTCTGCAGCTCCAACAACGCGGGAACTATAACGATGATCTCGCATGTCGATATACCTCCCCGCAAGGCGTGTCAACCCCGATTCCATTGGCTTATTTCTCGTGATTGGCTGGTGGGCTTTGACCCAATAAGCTCACAATTATTTCGACCGACTCGGGTTTTCTCGCATACTTCTCGCATACGGCAAACATTTGCAATGCGAGCGCAGTTCA
Source organism: Undaria pinnatifida (assembly GCA_012845835.1). Taxonomy (NCBI): domain Eukaryota; class Phaeophyceae; order Laminariales; family Alariaceae; genus Undaria; species Undaria pinnatifida. The sequence goes on from JABAKD010000020.1 coordinate 11,984,004, forward strand.
ATGAGTTATTTGCATGATAGGTCGCACAAAGAAACGATTTTGAGCCTAAATCAGGGTGGCGTGCCGAGCAAGCACGCTCAAAATGAGGATGAGAAACACTCGAACAGCAGCAACAGTACCAAACGCGATATAAATGGACGAATTAGAGCCATTTGTATGCAGGATTCAACCCCCCCCGGTTGTAAGTACCAGGTACAATTAATTTCAAACAAAAATGGGGTATTCAAAGAAAAACGACATAAAATATATGTTGAACTAAGACTGGCACGACTCGAGCAGAATAGCCAACCGTGGAAAAAAGCCTGAAATTTGGCCAAAACAGTGCGCATTTGACTCACTGGCATAATGGTCGAGTAGTCATGGAATACTTGCTGTGCCCGAATAATCACCTCTTTGTCGCTTATGCGGCACCAAAAAAAAACGCTGAAAATCCCGATTTCATTCGCGTATTGGGCCAGAAACCTATGCTCGCTAATATGTTCGCGGGTTTTCTTGCATGCTACTCGCGTAGGGCAAGAAAATGCCATGCAACCGCGTTTCGTACAAAACGCTCGACCTCGGAATGGTTCTGTACAGCTAAAACTGTTGGTGCCCAGAGCATCACGATACAGCCATTCGGGACATAAGAAGAGCGGTCAAGTCGTCATGTCCCGGCATACTAACAGCCATATATATATATATGTTGCCCACGACAGATAAGAGCAATGAGCGCCTGCTTCGGCTTGACACAGGGTGATCTTGAATCGGAATATAAAACCTGGTACTCCTTTTCTTTCTTCTCTGTATTTTCTTTTCTTTTCTTTTTTCCAAATGACTTGCGTCCGACGTGCGTATGCGTAGTGATTGGCACCACGAAATATTTGTGCAGAAGATCCCTAGTTTTTATGATACTGCTATATCGTCGATTGCTGTGGCCCACAGGAGATATTGTCAAGAAGATCCCTATTATTCTGTATCATCGGTTAATTCCTGGCGAACACGACATGACATTTTCAAGAAGATCCCTATAATTTATTATACTGTCATCAATTAATTGCTGGTGCACACGATGTATTGACCAGCAACAGCAACAGTCAGTAGCCAGCGCAATTTCTTGCAACCACACAACAAAGCGTTCGAAACACTACTACCTTGAGAATCACACCTGCCTTTAGAAGTGCATCCACGTTTCGTTTGTGGGGATAAATATACATGGATTAGTGTGATATATTTATTATGCGGTCCTGAAAGATGGATCGTGGATCGTGGACCAATATATATACGGAACGACTTTTTGGAGCAGCGATGAAAAAGACTGACAAAACATTGTTTCTCGTACTGCGATTTTAAAAGCGACTCCGTTCGTTGTGTTTACAAGGTTCCCCTTCGGAGGCAGGGTGACGCAAGAGGCGGGTGCTTTTTTGGCATTGTGCACCCCCGTGCGTTCGCCCGCATCCTTACGGCAGATAGAGCATGCAGGTATACTGCAATGTAATTGATCCGGGTGTAGTATCGGAAATAAGGAAGGTATGTATTTGTGATACTACTGCTGTAAGGACGGCCCAGATAAATTGTGGTGATCTGATGTTGTAGTCTACCAGGTATTCCAGATCTTCTTGGAAAATACACTGACTGGTCGATGGGTGACCGGCCATGTGCAACGATTTGCGGATACTTTTTTATTTATGTGCGATTTGACTGCTGTCTTGGTGTAAATAAGCACTCGAAGCTGCAGCTGTGTTGGGCGTTCCGAAACAAACGATGCGAGTTCGCGCAACACGTTGCTGCGGCAACGGCGACCTCCGCAGCCAGCACTTGAGCGCCTTCCTCTGAGGTACCCAGTCACAGATAGCACTAGTGCCATTATCACAGCCAGCTCCCTCCCTCCCATGCTCCCCACGCATAGACACTCCGCCATGGAACGATTATGTAGCAAGGAAGATAGGCTAGGCGAGGTCATGACCACAGACAGACGATTTTTTACCTTTAAAAACTTACGCAGTATAGACACCAACAGCAGTAGCAGCAGCAGCAGCAGCAGCAGCGGCTGCCGCGGCGGCGCGGGGGGCTGGTGGTGGCGCTGGAAGCTTTGGCGACAGCGCTGTGGTATAGCGGTAAAAATTCAGCACCAAATACGGCACGGAATCTGCTGACGTTGTGAGCAGCAGCGGATAGGGGGGAAAAAACGAACGGCAGCAGCAGCTGATGAAACATTTGCAGCCTTAATCACCACCACCAACGTTAAAATCACAAAACATAGCTGACGTTTTGATGTTCTGGGACAGCCGTTCGAATGGCCCAGCAGTTGTGGAAGCTGTTCGAAGGGTCCAGCAGCAGGTGCAGCTTTGGAAGTCTGTACAGTCCAAAAGTCCAACAAACGAAAGTTTAACGACCGACCGCGACCTAGATAAGGGTCATTATGTTTATTTTCTGTTTTTTGGTCTGCCCTGCTTTGTTGTGTTCTCGTAGCCGGTACGCTAGCATTACACTTGCTTTATACCTTGATTAATTGCGATTGTTTGGCTTACTCTGTCTTGACAGTCTGTGACCACATAATATGTTGTATCTCTCTAGGATGAATCAGTGCGGACACTGGGTGTAATGATGTCGTTGGGTAGGGAACGGCCCCCCTCGAAGACAACGAACGTTCGAACAAAGGTATTTGACCGCAAAATTCGATATCGAAAAGCAGTGACACAGCAGTCGTACGACAAGAGGCCAAACGCTTCGAGGTGTGACCATGAAAAAAGTTTGATGGAGGGGCGAAATACGAAGCCAATTTGGAAATTATGCCAACTTGGAATAATAGTTTTCCTATATGTTTTTTTCGTTCAAGCTCTGCATATGCCAAGATCCAAGAATAGCAGAATCAGCACGGACACTGGGTGTAATGATGTCGTTGGGTAGGGAACGGCCCGCCTCGAAGACAACGAACGTTCGAACAGAGGTATATAGCCGTGAAATCCGATATCGAAAGCAACGACACAGCAGTCGTACGACAAGAGGCCAAACGCTTCGAGGTGTGACCATGAAAAAGTGTGGTGGGGACGAAAGAAGCCATTTTGGAAATGATGCCAACTTGGAAATAACGCTTTCCCATATGATTTTTTCGTTCAAGCTCTGCATATGCCAAGATCCAAGAATAGGTCGGGCGTATACCGCCCAAAATACAAAAATTGGCGCACTTCTCGCTTGTCTCGCTCAGTCCCCACCCGCGTTCACTTCGAGGTGCGGAACGGATAAGGCAGGGTGAGGAGCGTTGGAGCCGCCCCTCGAAGACGGCGCTCGAACGAAGCGATTTGACCGGAAATTTCAGTTTCGAGATCCCATACTGAGGCCGAGACGAAAAAAAACTCCTGACCGAATCCAAAAAAAGAATGATCATGTATATTTGTTTATGTCTGATGCTTGTCTTTTGTCTTGTACTACAGCAGTTAACCCCTGGTACTACTACACTACTACTACTGTTTTCGGCTTGTCACTCGCTTGTTGCCGCCCATGACGTATGGAAAACCGAATCTGGGTGCCATCTTCGGATACGATTTTATCCGAAACCGAGCCCCTGTTTTCGGGCGGGGGGCTGACCCGAAAACGATATCCGAAAATGGAAGCCTGAAAAACGAAAAATCACCAGATTCGGGTCTACAATATTTGCAAACCGGTTTTAAGATCCGAAGACATTCATTTTCGGATCCAGAAATGGTGTTACAGGAGATTGCATAACCACTAGGCGACCGGGGCGACCGGATTTGACATTGGGGAAACACAAAAATTTGACAAGACCGGCGATTCCTCACGAGATACAACTTGTTGGGACCCATGTGTGTGAACACCAGGTATGATGCTGCTGCGCGCGTGTCATGCAACTGCTTGCATCTTTGTGGAGACACTCGGCCAGACCCAGCAGCCCGGGTTGTGCTTTTGCGCTGCGGATGCTGCATGATACCCGGAAACCGACACGAGTAGTCAATACCTGGTACGTTAATACAAGTGTAGGCGACTTCGGGGACATTTAGGATGAATCCCCGGGTTTCAAGCGTTGCGTTTTGGGCTTGGGTCAAGAGTGTACTTGTATTTGGGGATTTCGTTTATTTTTGGTCACTTTCTCCCCCTCACAAGTAAAGCCAAGAAGGCTTTTCAGGTTTGAAAGCTACAGGTACTGCTGATACTATTGCTGCTGCTGCCTACAGTGTTTTCCCGTGGACAATTTTACACCCTCCCCCCTCCCCTCTTCCATCCTCCCCTTTGATGCTGTGATCATGCGTGTACGGCATTGCTGTACTGCTACCAGCCACTTGATACGAGGTACTATACTACTCTGTAGGCTAGGGGGGGGGGCGTACTCATTCGTTGCTTTCCTTAGTCATTTGTCCATTGACCACGCATCCCTTTCGAGACGGAGCACCATTCCTACTCCTAATAGAGATGCCTCCAACGCTTGGGCGCAGTTTTTTTTGCTCATCTCCTTCCTCTTTGGCCGTCTGTGGCCACCATATTTCTCCTAGGATAGCGATCGTTTTCTCGCATACCATCTAATGTACCAAACTCCCCATGTCACATCCGTCTATTTTCGTAATTTATCTACTCTAACACATTACCGTTCCTTATTGCACAGTTCACATTCCCTCACTATGTGGGTCCTACTCCCGTCTGCGTTGCCACAAGGGCGGCTCTGTGTGCAATCTTTCTCCTCCACCCGACTACTGGTATACCTCTTTCTTCTCCCTGCAGGTGCAGGTCCCCTACACAAAAACGTAGTTTCAGCATTTTCGCGTCGGCCATCGGGCCGTGCAATTGCGTTTGAATTCCTACATTTTTATTTTATCCCCGCGAATATCTCGAAATGTTCTTTCTCGTTCGCCTTCTTTCGTAGCGCTAACCTTCCCCATACTTCTATCCTTTCTTTTACTCTTGTCTTGTACCCCCCAAACTTCTCTATGGACATTATATCTTCTTAGGTTCCTCCTAGGTCCGTCCGTACTTGTTCGACTACGCTATCCCGCCATCTGCCAGCTCGCCTTTAGTTACTTTCTCCCATACGGCCCTTATCAGCTATTGCTGGCAACCCCTTTTTGGGCATGTTCCTTACTTTATATTGCCATTCCAATTTAATATTTCTCGCGTCTCTAGTTGATTCGCGTGGGGGGAGCGAGGGGCGCTGCTTGCAATTGCACATATTATGCATAGCCACAAGATCTCCTGACAGTAGTATCGTCATCGCAAATCATCGTGGATGTTGTGTGTAACATCGCGATCATACGTCTTGTCGTGCATGCATGCGCTATGCGAAAACCGTTACGTAGTACATACGTAGTAAGAAAAAGTACGCCGGGCTGGAATAATCCAAGCACAACAGTACGTACATACGAGTAGTACGTTAGAAGATGCATAATGCTTTTTGTACGTATTCCCGTAGAACTGGTAAAAGGTCATGAACACAATGATACTTGCCGAGCACTTGCCTGCTATAGATGATACCCTCGGCAAACCGATATGTCCTGCTCGCTATGGACGATGGCCATCCCAGGCCTGGAATACAGTATTTCCCCGCTTGTCAGGTCTATGTACAGGCCATATATGCGGTCTATGCGGGAGGTGCAACTGCGACAGCAATATTAGAGAGCGGTGTTGAGCGCTTGGCGAGATATGTGACGCCAGGTATATACGTCATACACATATCAGCATCACCGCGGTGCTCCCAAACCTACCCCGGACTCTGAACTGCTCTATTAACAGTGGTACTCCACCACTGCTCCTCGCACGTCGAAGTTGTTGGCGCCTGGCCGGCTGCTGATTGGGTCCACCCCCCACCCACCCCACTCACCCCTCCACACACACCCTCGCCCACCCACCTACACCACCCTAACACAACCGTACCCTACCCTACCCTACCCTACCCTACCCTACCTTACGGTATCTTTACCCTAACCGTTCAGAATGACGACATCGACGTGGCTCTCGACGACTGCACGGGCGTCGTCTTTGCGAACGTTGTGAACTTTTATCTGACGTCCAGCGGAAGGGACGAAGGCAAAGTTGCGGTCATCGAGGCAAGAGCAACGGGAGTGTAGTCATTATCATGCATGGCCGTAGTCATCAAGATCGTAGACCCTTGCATCCTTATGCCGAGACGGAGGACGTCGGTGTTGCTTGCGGACGGGAGGGGGGTCAAGGTAGTGCTCGAGATTGCAAGAGAACTTCAATTATGCACATTTTTTTTCTACCACTTGTAACGAACATCCTACGAAGAGGTAACGACAACCTCAGCTGGCGACCGACCATCGGATAGAGATATGTATATTTATCTGTACGGTTGTTCTTGGCAAGTACTACAGAGAACAACAGGAGTACTCGTGGAGTAAAGGGCGCCAGCTCTTCCCGCTTCTCTATCGGACGTAGAGTATTCTACGAGCTCCCCTTCGGGATGCGGTTGGTTTGAAATCCCGAGGGCGTCGCAAGCGAAAAGAGGGAACATACCCAAGTAGACGTTCTTACGAGCGATACCAGCTACGATAACGTAAAAGAGCTCTTGAGCACTAAATGAAGCGTGAGCAGCCGCCGCGCAAGTAACATCGACCAGCACAAACAAGTTTATAGTTTAGTTCACAAGTTTCCCCGTGGGGAAGTGGTTCGCTGGAAATGCCGGGGGTGTCGCATGCTGAAGAGGGGGGAGAAACCAAAAACTACAGAAAAGTAAAGAAAAAAAATTGCTCCCGCGCAAGTAACCAGGCAAGTAGTACCGACCAGCCCAGACCAATTTATAGCGTCGTCTACATAGTACGTAGAACAGCCGGCAAGCTTTCGTACGAGTACGTGAGGCGTTTCAGTGTTTCGGTCTCCACGTTTTGTACCTGGGGCGTTCCGATGAGCTACAGTATGTATTGCTCCAAGACTATTTTGGTATTTTGCGTTTTGTTTTTTTGGCTGGCATTGTGCCATTTTTCCGGTTAGCTTTTTACAGGGCACGTTTTTGGCGTAGAGTGCACGATGGAAAATGGTCTCGCGAATGTAATGGTTGGGGTATGAAAGGTGCATGTGTGACTCACAAACCTCTTCACTGTAAAGAGGATCCCACTGTAGTGCCAAGTGTCATCCCCGAAAACATGGGTGCTGTTATAGCTCTACATGACGCGCCAAACCCTTCGTCAGGCATCGTCGCGCAGTATGTACAGCGCGGCTCGAAGACATCCACCTTGTTCAGTCAGTGTCGCGCCGTGTGTACAACGCAGCTCGAAGACATCCACCTTGGTTCATGGAAACCCTTGTCCTATCGTCTACCGCAATATATCTCAAGGCTGCGTATAGTAGGTTATATACCCGGGTACCTACCCGAGTCCAACCGAAAACAACCAGGTTTGGTACCCGAGTACCCCAGAGTATACGCCCTACTCGAAACACCTATTGTAATTTTTCCCATTCTAATTGCAAGTACGTTTATTCCGAAGACGTGGGTGCGGTCCTGTAGGGGACACTGCGTCAACCGGGACTTGCCTGACCCCCCCCCCCCCCCCCCCGGCTATTCCGGGCTAAGCTGATGAAAGTGAGACTTAAAGCGTTGCTTAATGCCACAAAATAACCCCCAGGTTACGATTAATACTGGCCGTGAAAAGTAGTACATGGTACAACCGACCACCCGCTCCTCTTGGTTGCTTTTTTGTAACAGGCGAATCCAGAGCAGTCGAAGCACCTGCAGACTGCGCGAATGAACATTAGGGGGGTCTGGGTGGATCTAGTTAACTTACGGACCGAGACGTACAGGTGAGGACTGAAGAATGGGGGATTGCCGTATCTCATGTATAAGAGTATCGTTCTAGCATCGCTTTCTGCGGCTCCCTCGCTTACTTAACTAAGATACGGGGTCACATGGCAGGCACTTCTTCCCTCTCCTCACCACGGTGCGTGCCGCGTTTTTTTTCGCGAGAAGAGTTCGGCGTTTTCTTCCCTTAGCCTAGTTGACTCTCGTCGAGTCCACGTCGAATTGTGCGTACACGCGTTAGATGCTTCTGGTTGAGCCTATTTTTGCACAAGGCAAAGGGCCTCGGGGGGCTCGGACTCGCGGAGTCGATCGCAGTAGTTGCGAGGTCTACCACTAGACCACCGGGGATGCCGATTGTGTTGGCATGTCGGTTATGTTCCGCAGTGTTTAGGTTCATGGTCAATACTCGTAGAGGTGATTCACTGCACTGCTAGACTATGCTGCTTTCTACCTGGTATTGTATGACGTACCTGGTATTGTATGACGTACCTGGTATATAATGTGAGCGCGGAAACATGGCTGCGTCGCGTATCGTACACTAACGAATCATATCTTGCGGTAGAACTCAGCCGACGTCCGACAGACACGGCCAACACAGTAATAACACACTGCTGCCGAGGTTAGTGTACAGTAATAAACAGTATCAGGTAGTAAACACGACACGATTTAGGAAGGGCCCGAATGGCTGAAAATTGCGAGCGGATGCGAGTTTCTAACTTCCACCGCTCCCTAAAAAGAAGGCCTTTCGAGATAAATGTTACGACCACCAACCACCAAGACACACAAGTTGACCACGAAAAACAGAGTCATCTCACGCCGGGGGTGCGGCAGATTCTAAGAAATTTGTGACATCTTAACATGAGGAGCTCAACATCATCATCAACATCACCCAAAACACGATTTCGAAGACAGACGTTCGCGCAACCCGACCGAGTTGTGTGTGCGCTAGTCGTATAAGAAGTGTGCTGGTAGAATGACCATTCCAACCAATAGGTACACATTTGAAGAGTTCAACTGGTCGGAAACGTTTGGCGCAAAACCACAAAGTGCGACTCCTACCGTACAGTAGCAGTAGTAAGAGTGCCGTGGGATGACTCGACAGTTCATTTCATTTACCCTGCTGCGCAAATTTCTAGCGACAGCTGTTACACTATGAATACCAGGTATGTTAAAATAATGAAGCAATAAAATGGTAAAAATAAACAAGATATTCCAACGTTGGTCGGTCTTTGTCTTTGACAGCTCAGACAGCCGCATCCCGGAAGCTTCGTTCGGAACGGCGGAGGAAGACGCTCTTCGGCGCGACTTCACCTTGAACGCCCTCTTCTTCAACGTCAATGACGGGAAGGTCGAAGACATGACCGGAAGGTGCAGTTGCTGTTGTTGTTGTTGTTGTTGTTGTTGCTGTTGTTGTTGTTGTTGTTGTTTTTACCCATCCCTTGTATTATCTTTGCACATTTTGTCTACCTCCTTTTCCGTTTGTATCTCACCTCCGGGGTCATATAGCATGCACCCCTTCCCCCCCACACACTACAGTTAAATCCAGAGTTGTACTGATTATACACAATGTTACGACACAAGCGGTTCGTGCTTCGTCCTGCCCCGTATTGCCTAGGATATTTCCATCCCCCGCCCGGCCACCCTTTTTTTCACGGCGGTTCATGGGTCAACCCGACCTGCGGGTTAGGTCAGGAGGTATTCAAATCTCGCGGGTTGGGTCAGGTCGGGCCGAGAGGTTCTCAAATCTCACGGGTCAGGTCGGGTCGGCTCGGCTCGGCTCGGGTCTCGTCAGGGGACCCTACCCGACCGGATCCGCGGGGTTTGACCGTGAACAGCCCTGATTTGTTCTAGCTCTTGACCTCGCTTCTTGCTGTAATGTTCGCGTTTTGCGCGTCTACCGGTCGTGACAGGGGCATCAACGACCTTCGCCAGGGAATCATCCGCACACCGCTGCCTCCCATGATCACCTTCCAAGACGACCCCCTGAGGTTGATGAGAGCGGTGCGCTTTGCTGCGCGCTTCGATTTTGCCCTGCACGAGGTGAGTTACGTGTAACACTGCTGTAGTCACTTGACTCCCCCCGCGCATGCCGACGATGTTGCGATCTTTCCCATTGCGATTTTTCCTGCTTTTGGGAAAAATCATGCACCGAACGATAGGCCGGTCGTGCCCGCAAGAGGGTTTATGTTCAGCCATGCTACCGCCCCTCATGAGGTCAGTTACGTATAAAATAATAACGCTGTAGTGATTGGACTCCTCCGTGCCTGTGTATTATCAAGTCGATTGTTGTCTTGTTTTGGGGGGAAAAGAGACGCGAAACAACCGGCAAAGTTTTTGCCGTGTTGTGCCCTCAAGAGGTTTTTGCTTCGCTTGTGAAATACAAGTGGAGTTTTATCGTTCGTCGGGTGTGCATTTGCCGTCCAGCACGAAGACGGTGACGAAGACAGTGACGAACACGGTGACGAAGACAGTTAGTGACATTTTTTTTTCACGCAGGCTACGGCAGGGGTGCACTTGAGTTTTGTAACGGTCCTCATGTGAGTCCTCATGTGAGGAGCCCTCTACCTCACCAAAAAAGTGTTGCGGTATCATCATATCATATTGTATCATTTCATACCATATGAATATTATACAGCAGTATCTTATTTGAAAAGCAGTGGAAGCGCAACCCGATGTATTCGAAAAATTGGATGTGTCACGCAGCTTGCAAAGATGAGTATCGACTCTAGATTTGTCGAACTCACAGCTGACGACGTGTTTAGCAGGGGTTTTTTTCTTGTCAACATTCTATGTCCTGGGCACACAACCAGTGAGATGAAGTGAGTGATATTCAGTGATATGAAGTGAGTGATACTCAGTGACGTGAAGTGAGGGATATTCAGTTGTGTGAAGTGAATGACATTGAGTGATATGAAGTGAATGATACCAGGTATTCAGTAGTATGAAGTGATTGATATTCAGTAATGCGAGGTGAGTGATATTCAGTGATGTGAAGTGATATTCAGTCAGATGAAGTGATTGATTTTCAGTAGCGTGAAGTGAGTGCCATTCAGAAGTATGAAGTGAGTGATATGCAGTAGCACGAAGAGAATGATACCAGATATTCAGTAACGTGAGCTGAGTGATATCAAGTACCAGGTAGTATGAAGCGAGTGATATTCAGTAATATGAATGAAGTGAGTGATACCTGGTGTTCAGTAATTTGAAGTGAGTGATATTGGGTAGCGTGTTAGTCTGAATTGATGTAATTGAAGTAATTGATGTAATTTACTGGTAATTAAGCACCCCCGCCAGTCACCAATACTTTGATTTGGCACAAAAGAAGTACTGTACCCCTATTGTAGCACTTGTCCCACCCCTATCGTCCTATCGTGCCAAGCCATGCCATCTTCCAGGCGTTGACACCCTCAGCCCCTTTCCCCTACCTCCGTGCCGAATACCTAATTGTTCCATACATGTTTACCTGGCACCCGGTACCGGTACGTTTTTGTGGGGCAGGATCTACGAGCCGCGGCGCGGGACAGTAAAATACAGGCTGCCCTTGGCAACAAAGTTAGCCGGGAGCGGATAGGCGCGGAGTTGTCCGGAATGCTTACTGGAAAGGTGGGTGACTGCTTCGGTCTGTTCAAGGCCTCTTTTGCTATCGTCGCAGGCTGACTTCTTATCCTTTGATCGAAACGATACACTCGTGCTTGCTACTTATTGTTGTTATTGTTTCATAGGCAATCTGACAATGTGATACTTTGTGATAATATTGGACTTGGATGCGAGCAGTCCGGAATGCTTACTGGGTACGTAACTGATTCGGTGTTTTTACTTTGCTATCGTCGCTCACTGCCTTAACCGACCCCCACCCCATCCCCACTCCACCCCACCCCCACCCCCCCCCACTTCCTCCGTTCCACTTCCAATTCCCAGAGGGCCCAGCCAGCGCTGGCACTATCTCTACTTGAAGAACTCGGTCTAACCACGGCTATCTACAACCCCCCGCCTAACCCCATCCCGCCGGCTCCTGAGAGGGGTTACGACTGGGCACGTGGTGCCGCTGTGGCCCGTGCCGCGTCTCGGGTGTTAGGTTTCCGCGCAAAAACAAGCGTTACCGCGACGGGGAAGGGGGTTAAAGTAGGCGCGATCGAGGAGCCGCGAAGACAGGCGTCCATGTCATCGGCGACGACGGCGACGGCGGCGGCACCAAGCGACGGGACATCGGTTGCTGAGGGAAAAGGGGCGATTCCGGACGTAGTGGGGGAGGTGGAGGTAAGGGTGAAGGGGGTAGAGGCAGAGGTGGGGGTGGTGGGAGGAAATGAACCCGACGCACCGGTTAGCGCAGCTGCGGCCGGAGAAAATGACAGCATGTCTGTGAAGGTCATAGAGGGGAAGGGAGGGGCGGGGACGGGGACGGGGGCGGCATCGGGTGACAAAGGGAGAGTGTCACAGAAGGCTGAGGGTGTGTCGTGTGGCGGCAAGGAGACGGGAGGGGACCCGGAGACGCTCGTGCGAGAGCTGTTTCTGTGCTCCGCGCTGCTGCCGCTTTCGGGCGTAAAGCACAAAGCCAAGAAGGGGAAGCTTGCCGCGGCGGCGCAATTCGTCGTACAGGAGTCTTTGAAGGTAAGGACGACATTTGAAACTACAGTACGCCGGTTGCGCATGTGTATTGTGTTAGTGAGATAGACGAAGCATCGATGCCTAAAACAACGCACCCCAAATGTCTTTGTTATGGGAAGAGAACTGCTTCAACGCCCGGTGGGTTTTAACCACGAGTGAGTGGTCAATCTTTGTGTTTGTTCAGTATTTGCCTTTGTTTCACCTCTGTCGTTGTTCCACCTTTTGTTTTTTCTTAGCATTCATTTTTGTTGGCACTCTCCTCCTTCCGCTTGGCTTGACTTTTTTTTGTTCGCACACGACACGATCGATCGATGTTCGAAAGCTCAAGTCAAAGGAAGCCAAAAACGTGGCAGACATCCTGGAGCTAGCGCCAACCTTCCGCAAGCTCGCGGACGCGTACGCGGCCACCCCTAATGCCGCCGGTGCGCTCGAAACTGAGGATGGCGGCGCAGCAGAAGCGGTGGACGGGGCTTCATTTTCTCGGTTAGCCGTCGGGCTCGCCGTGAGACAAGTGAGCAGAGCGGAGCTGTTGTAATTCGTTGCTTAAGCGCTCGGCACAACTAACGATACATAGAATGCATATAGTACATAGCGATAGACCCCTTGTTGTAAGATTGCCAAAGGACACCGCCTGCGTTAGTTTGGAATACGGTACGTGTAAAATAGCATGGGAAAGTAAAGCAAACCATACCATCATTCGGGGATAATATGCGGTGGAGTACCGTACAGTAGGGTCCGCATCTAATTTGAGCGAATGCGAATGCGAATGATGGTGATGGTGATGGTGTAAAAAACGCCCGATGATGCCGAAGGAATTGCTGGCAGACACAATCTCATGTCTGGGTCTGCTGCTTGATGCCACGCCAAACGGTTGGCCCGTCCGGCTTGTTTGTTTTGCAGGCGAGAGAGCTGTGGCCGACCTGCGTGACCCTGTGCTGCGCGGTGGAGATGTGCGACGCTCGAGAGGGAGGGGCTGCGCTGACAAGGCCGACAAGCAAAGATGGAAGCGTAAGCGCTGCTGCACCTCCAGCGCAGGCCGCGGGTAGCGTTGCCATCGCAAGCGCTGCCTCAGCAGGCAAAAGAGCGCGAAGGAACAAGGACGAGGACGAGGGTAACGCGGAGCAAGGCGTGGGTTCGGAGCAGGGTGGGGAAAATGGCAGTGAATCTGCCATAATTGAAAAATACATCGGGTTTGAGAAAGCTGTGGCGACGATGGGCCTGCGGAGGGCGTGGGAAATAGCGCCTTTGGTTCGAGTGAGTGTCCTGGTGTGCCAAGCGCGCCAGTCTTGCTTGTCTTGCTTGTCTTGCTGCTGTCTTGCTTGTCTTGCTTGTCTTGCTTGTCTTGCTTGTCTTGCTTGTCTTGCTTGTCTTGCTTGTCTTGCTTGTCTTGCTTGTCTTGCTTGTCTTGCTTGTCTTGCTTGTCTTGCTTGTCTTGCTTGTCTTGCTTGTCTTGCCTGTCTTGCTGGCCTTGCCTGTCTTGCTTGTCTTGCTTGCCTTGCTTTTCTTGCTTGTCGTGGCGACACGCTTCGTTGGGAGGGGGGGGCACGGTGTGTTAGATAAGTCCTTGGTCGCGCGAGTCGGCCGCTAGCAAATAGTGGGAGTATGGTCAATATTTCGTTCTCGTACACACTGGTGTCACATTATTGGTGACACCCTCACACCTGCCTGCCTGACTGTTTTCCTACCTGTTTGCCTGCACGCCTGCCCGCCTGCTTGTCTGCCTGTAGGGGGAGGAGCTAATGGTCGAACTGCAAGTGCCAAGGGGACCCGAAGTCGGCAAGCTCATGGCCAAGCAGGTGAACAAACGGTCGCGGCTTTCCAGTTTAGCGCGGGAGTCAATGGTGTTGTGCATAGCGTCACTCCTATTTCACATTATATATGTTCGTTGCCGTTGCCCGTTTAGTTTATCTCCCGTCCGACACTCTGAGATGTGAATGAGTGGGTACGATTTTTCCCCAAAGCCCCGTAATTTTTCTGCGAACCGCATGTGACTTTGAGAAACTCAGAGAACGTGGGACCGGTATTGCGCATGCCTGCTATTTTTCGAGGTCGATGATTGGTGTGCGTCGGTGTTATCTTTCGTAACGCGATACGCATCGTAATTAAATTATTGCCATCGGGCGGATGCCGCAGGCTAGGCCTGTAATAACCGATCCTCGTATATATACAGTATTAATAGCATGTATATATACGTAGCCTTTGCGTGAAAATATCGAGGTTAGTCGATCGATTCACAGGAACGGGTGGCTTTTTTTCTTCGAAAGTGTGTAAAACAGGCAACTCCTTTGAATGAAGACTGTATTCGGAATAGGTATGCTAGAAAGTTGCAGTTGGAGAAAAGATCGAGAAATTTCGTGGTAGTTTCAAAGTGGTTTCGAAGAATGTTCGAGGTAGTGTCGAAAAATGTCCAAGTAAGTTCGAAGAAAGTTCGGAGAAAGTTCGAAGAAGTTTCGCAGAAAGTTCGAGGAAATTAAAAAAGTTTCAACTTCGCGGCAGTGTGCGCAGCTTGCTGTGTATAGTTCGAGGAGCGGAAGGAATGCTCAACCCCCCTATCGGTGTATTTGCGTTCACGACAGGCCCCAGAGTCCGCAAGTCAAGGGAAGAGCATTGACATGAGTAAAATGACTGCCCCTACCCCCGGGTTGGTGTATGAACAGCTGCTTTTAATGACGTTTTTGGGCCATGTACAGGGACCGGGACCATCAAAACGACGAGTGCGGTCTCATCATGCGACTAGAAAGAGCGTATTGTACAGAAGTGCAGGTACCACCATGCTGCTCGCACGTGGTATAGCTCGTTACAATGCACTTTCGACAGCCCTCCTACCCTCCCCGGTAGCCCGGGCTGGTTCATGTGACCGATGCTGCCATCATCACTTTTTTTCGATATGTTTGTCGTCTCCAGCCCCAGGGGTGCTCGAGTAGCATGCTAGAGAAATATACCAAACGAAGGAGTTGCGCTCGAAGCTTGCTCCGTATATGCGCGTTCCACACGTGTGCACTACTACTGGCCGTTGTGGTGGGGTGTTGGTGGGTATCGCTGTTTGTTCCCTTTGTTCGTGAAACGTGCATTCTTGCCGCGGCAGTCTAAACATGGCATTGCAGCTGTATGAACCCGCGATAAACGCTCGAGGTAGTGTGCCGTCACACGGCGGCTCCTGCACAGCTAACTCCAAAAACGTCTAGGGGCAGCACCGCCTGACACCTCAATGGCAAATAGACGGATCCACGATCGATGAGCCATCGATAGCATGCAGTGCGAAGAAAAACATCAAGAAATCTCTACCGTACGTGGTCATGAAAAATGTGAAGTTCTATTCCCCCCTATTGATGATGACTTTTATGCCCGGGTACGCGTGCTCCAAGAGTTCTCGCTCGAACTACAGCGAATAACGCAGATCACACATCGCCCCTCCACCCTCGCCGTGCTCACAAAAGTTGAGACACTTGAACGAGTGATGGTACCCGGTATTCTCGAGCGACGCGTGCTTGCAGACTGATGTCCCCCGCCCCCCCGCCGTTCCTGACCGTGACCACAACTTGGACCACCGCTGATCGTGCAGGTATCCTGGCAGCTGGAGCACCCAGAAGGAACTCGGGAGCAGTGCGTTGCCTGTCTACGAGCAGCTCTGTAGATGGAATGCACTTGACTCTTTTAGACCTGCACCCACGGTTTTTATGAAACCATACGCCCCACATATTTTTTTGAGTCCCAACCATGTTGGGACGCACACACACCAACGCCCAATGAAAGCAAAGCAATTTAGTTGGGTCGGGTTGAGTTTTGGGCTGGTGTGGGTTGATTTGGAGTGCGACAGCACGGGTGGTAGTGGGTAGGTGGATGGGTTTGTTCCACCGGCGACACGCCAACACAGTAATGATTTTTGGGTCATAGTACTGAGATTTTGTGGGGCCATTTTTTGCACTAATTGAAGGTTTGACGTCGTCGTGTATAGTCATGCGTGATGCTTTCGAGTGCTTCTCGTGCAAGCAATACTCGGAGTCGTGCGTTTGATACCCTGGTGTTACCTGGTATCTTTGTTTTTTTCATGTCATTACTATTGGTAACCGAATAGGTCGGCTGTAAGTTCGACCAAGCTGGTTCATTTCGAGGGCTTTTTGTGCGGGAGAAAAATCGCGTTAGTTAGGCTTTTTACGGGTAATACCTTGGTAATACTGCAAAAAATGTCCCCCCGACTAAATCTTATGTCGTTTGACCCCAAACGGAGTTGCAGTGCCGAAGGCGTTGAGACTTGCCTGAAAAGACGAGGCTACAGCGCCCGCGGATGGGTTTGTATTTGCACCACAGCGGGTACCATTCATGAGGGTTGTCTGAGCGGAACGTTAGCTTGACCCGCGGTACACTCTGTCCCCGCTCGCTAGACTTGATACGGTGGTGGTAGGGGAATCAATACGTACAAGCTTGAATGGCGCGCCGAGGGATTGAGAGTCGCTAGGCTAGGGATTTGGTGTCTCCAAACACGGTCTTCGCTGTTACTGAACCCCTTGTCTGACGACTCTTTCCTTTGGCGCATCGTTAAAGCGTGAAGTATCGAATACCAGGTATTGTGTAGACGTCGATCTCCCTCGGACGATTTGCACAACACTGCAATCCAAGACGGGCCAAGATAGCGTCCGATGGCGTGGCCTCGTAGCCAAGGTTTGGAGTGGCCTAAGCGCGTCAGAAAGCGATTTCCGCGTTTCACGATGGAAGCTATAGGAGGTGTGCTGTTCGCGAATTATCATGAACTGTTCGAGTGCCGCTAACGGCCGATGGCTAAATCGCAGTATGTCAGCTGGTCACAACGGAGGCTCTGGTTGCTAAGAGGTGCAGGGTGCTGGTAAACGCACAGACGCACCAACCGCTGAACAGGTGACGACGTGGACGTACGGCGGATGATGGGTGCGGTGGCATGTTTTTTTAGGCAATGTGGGTGCGTGACACGGGGCCGAAGCGAGAGCGTGTTGCGGTCAAGTAAGTGCTATTCATGGGTACTTCTCATCGCAGAAACACTGGCCAACTCCTGTCACGTAGAGCTGTCAATGACTGCAGGCCCAAAACCGTGGATATGCAGTGCAGCAAAATCAAATAACTCCGTCTCATATGGCGACTTAGGACCCGAGAGGAGCAAAATACACGGTCGTAATCACTACATCTCGGCTGTAACAGGCGATCAGAATATGATCCTACCGGACTCCACACATCAGACCCCGGGAGCATGTTCACGATGGCCAGATAAATGCAAGCTGCGGAGTCGAACTTCCAATTCATACTTGGCAAACGCCAGGAGTCTCAGTCCCAAGTTGTTGTTCATTGACATCATTAGCTAGCTCCGTCCGCACCTCTCATCAACACTCGACATGCAGACCTTGGCAAGCCGACTACAGTTTTCCTATTAATAGAGCATCTCGACTGCGCGCACGCAAAGCAATCCCCAACAGAACAGCAACACCAGCGACGCCAGGTTTTTGTTTTCTTCGCAAATTAACACGAGTGGCTGAGTTACCCAGATCCGAGGATCGGAGCCGAGAGGGGGGGAAGCCACCCTCTAGTCCTGCCGCATCAACGCCGTTGTATATTGCAAGGAAGGCACTCGCGGGACCTACCGCGCCAAAGAGTCAAACGCACGACCTCAGTAGCCTGGAAAAGCAGTGAGCTTCGTAGCGTCGAAAAATCTTGTCATACTTACAGCCTTTTCACGAGGCCTGCCTCCGATCAGAGGAAGCTCTCATGTGCAATTCCAAGCGACAGGCACGCTTTGTGTGGCAGGGTGAAACTTCGTGACGCCGTTATAGGTGGGACACTCAAACGCCCATCGCGAGCAACACAGGTAGTACACTTCTAAAACCCCAATCCCACTAACAACTCTCGTCACATGCAAAGCATTTCCCAAAGAAAACAGCAACAAAGATACCCTCGGGAATCGGAGCTACAGTAGCAGATATTGTATCTTCAGGGCAGCCCTCACATTAACGTCGCCGTAAACGCTAACGCCAGTGAACGCTGCGTACTTGGTGTTGAAACCCCGATGGACCGCTGGATTACCCGACGCCGTTTTTTTGTCGGCTGAGTTACCCCGATTCAGGGATCGGAGCCAAGAGGGGGGCGGGTACCCTCGATTCCTACAGCACAAACGGTACTGTCACTAGCGAGATCTACATCGCCAAAAACCCGAACGAACGACCTCAACAACCTGGATAGGCAGTGAGGTAAAGTCGGAAAATGGGTCATACTGGCAGCCTGTTTAACGAGCCCTGCCTCCGACCATGTGCAATTCCGAGCGACAGAAACGCTTTGTGCGGCAGGCGGAACTCCGTGGCGCCGTTATCGGTGAAACATACAAACGCCCATCGCGGGCAACAACACCGGTACCCTACTTCTACAGCCCGACTGACAGTGATAACCATGTCGCACGCAAAGCAATTCCAAAGAAAACAGCAACAAAGACACCATCGGCAACCGGAGTTACAGTAGTAAATATTGTACCTCCACGGCAGTACCCACGAGAAACGTCGCCGATAAGCGGAAACGACCGTGAACGCTGCAAAAAAAAATTGTAGTGCTGTGTTCGAAAACACTAACCCCGACGGACCGCGTGATTGCCCGACGCCATTTTTGTTTTCCTCGCGAATTAACGCGAGCGGCTGAGTTACCCAGATCCCAGGATCGGAGCCGAGAGGGGGGGGGGGGGGGGCACCCTCTGGTCCTGCCGCATCAACGCCGCTGTCTATTGCAAGGAAGGCACTCGCGGGACCTACCGCGCCAAAGAACCAAACGCGCGACCTCGGTGGCTTAAAAAGGTAGTGAGGTGGCGTCGGAAAATTGGGTCATACTTACAGCCTGTTTTACGAGGCCTGCCTCCGATCAAAGGGAGCTCTCATGTGCAATTCCAAGCGACAGACACGCTTTGTGCGGCAGGGGGAAACTCCGTGGCGCCGTTACCGGCGGAACATTCAAACGCCCATCGCGAGCAACACTGGTACTCTACTTCTACAGCCCGACTGACAATGACAACCCTGTCAAACGTAAAGCAACTCCCAAGAAATATATAGAAAAAAATGCCAGCATGATGAACTAACAACAATAACAACGTCAACGTTGGCACGACGGAAGTGTCTTCGCCTCGAACGTGTAGCGAAGCAGCCTCCCTGTCCACCACTTGTCCGTCCTTCACCACGAGCCCCTGCCCCCTCTCACCTGCAACATGGCGTGCGGGCAAGGGACAAAATGGTCATCGAGAAAGCGCTGGTTATGGTGGGCCTGAGAGCATTGCGCGCTATGTTCTGTCCGCAACGGTCGTCGCGTTAACTTTACACTCCGTGTCTACATCTCACCGAGGAAGAACGCCGCATATAACGATTAAAGCAGTGACACAAACGGGCGGCATATGTGTTGTTCTACCGTACCGGTATACAGCAGCGACTTTTTTTCAGAGGCTCACGTTGTTCCCCGACGGGACAGTGTTGTCCTTCGTCTGGGTGCACCCCGCCTTGAACGACGACCACACGGACGGTTTACGCTTGAAGCGGTAGGGTACCGGGGTGTCGGTGGCTACTCGTACCTGGCATGCACCAGAGGGGGGAGCAGAGATAGAGGGATAGAGCCGGGACAGGAGTATGATCATTAATGCACGAAACGTTGTCGTACCCTGGAACCAAGCATTGAAAAATCGTTCTTCTAACACTAATTATAGTATTATTGCTGCAGTACAGCAGCGGACGTTACGTTGCGGAGCAGGTAGTTCGCGGTTTCAACTATGTAATAAAAATATTGTAACGACGTTAGCTGTGAGTTCGACGACTATAGGGTCGATATTTACATCTACACATCTTTGCAAGCTGCGTACCAAATCGATCGCCCGTCTTTAGTAAGTTTTATAAATCAAAACTCAACATGAGATGACATTGTATTGTATTATACTCTATCATGTATAGTCTAACCAATTGACATTCCAGTAATGATCTGAACACTTTAATGTACTAATAACTTCTCATTAATTGATATAGTATGAACAGAGCGGAGCTCCAGGTCTAAAACTGTACTTGCGAAGACATAATCAAAATTGCGTGCGAGTTGCAGGTATTCGTTCGTAACAGCAGTACCTCTCGTAGACAGCAGCAGCAACAGTATTGAAGTACAGCAGAGCCAGACACTGGATCTATTACGGTATTCTGCTTGTTATTTGTTGATTTACTGGAACGCGCTGTTTGGGCTATCTTGTCGGGGGAAAACGGAAGAAACAAGCGGACCAGAAAGTAGTACTTGGCACCTTGTACGTACGAGTACCAGTTAGTGGGTATCTTACTCTTCTACAACTACTGCTGTAGAGGTGGTTGGTGGAGGCTTGCTGAATACCGCGTGCATGGGCGGCGCTTCTTCTGCATTTTTCACCTCCTTCGTTGCTCCCTTCGTAGGCGCTATCAACGTACCCCCACAGTACGGAATGTATGGCGGTGGTATCGGCAGAATGTTATACCATGCTCTCGTGCTTTCCGCTGGTCATTTTTTCGCTAGAAAAGGTACCTACGAGCACTATGCACTCGGCGAGACTTGAACCCACTACCTTTGACCTTAGTAGGGACGAGATCCACCTTCTACTCCACCCAGGACGCCGACACACAACACAGCCACTCGTCGTACGGCTAATAACGGACGCGCGCGCATGCATGCAATGGAATGCATCACACGATCCGTTGCGCGTTTTTTGGGCAGGTCTCCTTCCATTTTCAGCCGAATCAAAATAAAAACCCAGATGAGTAGCTGTGCGTGCGATTCCCGGCTTGCCAGCGTGAGAGGGTAGCATGTGAACGAGAAGAGCACGCATTCGGTGAGGGTCAAACCCGGAATGGTCGTTCCCGCGGGCAAGGGGGGGGGGGTGGGGAGGCACGCTGGTCTCGTATTCAATAGATCGAAGAGGTCATTGCGAGCGTTTTTTGGCCTCTCCTCTGTTTATTTTACACGAAGCACCTTGTGCAGTATCCATTCGAGCAGGTGCAGAAATTCTGTAAAAAATATATTCCAGCTTGGACCACAACGACGTTGCTACCCAAACCAGCCCCCCCGAAGCCAACAGAGCATAGCCGCCATGATCAGAGCCGAAGGCAACCTACGAAAGGCGCTGGCATGGGTAAATTATATGTGGGTCGAGGTTGAATAGAGTCTCCCAATCGCCGAGATTTAGTTGTCGACGGAGGATCTCACCTTCCATGTCCACAGAAGCCCGCGAACCTCAAGCACGCGGCGTGAAGGCGTGGAAGACCGGACTGGCCCATCATCGACCCACATTCTGCATGCTTTCTGTCTTCATGGCCGGCGCGCCGGCCCAAGGGCCGACAAGGACCGGCGCGCCAGGGTGAGCACCGGGCGTCCAAAAAGGCAGGGTCCAAGACACGGTGGAACAAACCGCCGGACGTCAGTCCGTAGAACCCCTGTCCCCTTCGTACTTTGTCATGTAAAAAAGTAAAGTTGGAATCTTTAGCAAATCCACATTTTGCGTCGTTTCCGTTTCACATCGGAATGGGGATTACATTCGCTTTGTTATTCCCTTTGTTTCACATTGGAACTGCGACGAAGAATAGGGCAAAATTGATACAGTGCATTGATTGGGTGAATTTGACGAATCACAGACCGAATTTCGGCAAATATCCGGAAAACAAGCACGACATTACCTTTTCCTTGTTTAGCCCCCTCATTCTTCTTCTCACGCCCACGTGTTGTTCCCGGTGCGCCGGCCCTCACCAGCCCTTTGCCAGCCCTTGGGCTGGCGCGCCGCGCGCCTGCCATGAAACAGAAAGGCAGCAGCAAGCGCATCGGTGGTGGGCCGACCCGATTTCCTCGCTCGCCTATGAAGTAGAGAATCTCTTTGTCGTCGAGGTAAGCTATAGTCTAGCTCCCCGGTCGACAAACGAATCTGTCCTGTATCTTATACTCGTAGAGTTTGATCAACCGGGTCGTGTACGATCGGGTTACTTGAATTAATCTTCTCCCAAACAGTTTGCCATGATGGCGCCTTTTCGTGCGCTGCCGTTGCTGGGTAGGTTTGCCTTCGGCCCTGATCATGGAAGCTATGATATGCCCCGCCGGATTCCGGGACGCCTGCTTCCAGTAGCAGCGTTGTTTTGTCTATCTAGTATTGGAATCATGGGGCGTGAAATAAACTCCACATACATGTAATAATGCAGTCTGCAGCAGCAGCACTTTATGATACCGTATTTCTGCGATGCGTACTCGTACATCAGAGAAGAAGCCAAAATACTCGCAAGCAGCTCTTGAGAATAATACAAGATCAACGTGCCTTACCTCACCGTCCTTGCCCGACGGAACGACCATCTCGGTCGACCTTCACCGAATGCGCGACTGTTGTTGCTCTTCTCGTTATCGTGCGGCCCTCCTACGGTGGTAAGCCGGAAATCGCACGCATCTGCTTGGTTTGGTTGACCCGGCTGATGATGAAACGCCCAAGAAACCCACACTGCTGTTTCTGATAAAAAGATCGAATGATACGATGCGTGCATGCGCATGTCCGTTGTTGGCCGTACGACTTGTGCTTGGGTGAGTATGCATGTTTCATACCGTACCTGCAGCCCTGGTCGAAATCGCGCCGTTCTTGAACGGTTACTGGTACGTACACACGTAAAGGGGACGTCCCTAGTGTCCAGAAGACACAAGGACTCCACATATAATACCATACACACGTAGAGGGGGACTAAACTGCTCACGCAGGGTCCAAAAATGCTACCCTATCCCCGGCGTCTTGCTGTGTAGATGAATTACGTGCAATTGCGGGATCTTACGCTGTAACGTAACGTCCGCTGTCATATAGTCTATTGTTCGACTTAAAGCAGAAGAGGTCATTTTTCGATACTTGACTTCAGGGTACGACAACGTTTCGTGCATTAAACGCTCTCATACTCCTGCCAGGCTCTACCCCTCTATCTCTCCTTCCCCCTCTGGTGCATGCCAGGTACCAGTAGTCGCCGACGCCCCGATAACCTGCCGCTTCAAGCGTGAACTTTAAGCCTGGTCATGGTTCAAGACAGGATGCATCCGGACGATGGACAACACCGTTCCGCTGGGGAACAACGTGAGGCTCTCAATTTCACCGCCGTATCCGTGCAGAACGATAAATCTGCTGCCCATTTGTGACAACACTGCTCTGACTGTTAGTTGCGACACATACTACCCGAGTGACTCAAGACACGGCACGTAGTATACAACCACTGCTGCAACCAATCTATTGAGAAGTCAAACGTAGCGTTCAATAATCTCAGGCCCACCATAACCAGCGCTTTCTCGATGACCATTTTGTCAATTGCCCGCACGCCATGTTGCAGGTGAGAGCGGGCAGGGGCTCGTGGTGAAGGACGGACAAGTGGTGGACAGGGAGGCTTCTTCGCTACACGTTCGGAGCGAAGACACTTCCACCGTGCCGACGTTGTTGTTGATAGCGTTATTGTTGCTAGTTCATCATACTAGCATATGTTTCTATAATTCCTTGGGGGTTGTTTATTGCGTTTGGTAGGATTGTTATTGTCAGTCGGGATGTAGCAGTAGAGTACCAGTGTTGCTTGCGATGGACATTCGAATGTTCCGCCGATAACGGCGCCACGGAGTTTCCCCCTGCCGCACAAAGCGTGTCTGTCGCTTGGAATTGCACATGAGAATTTCCTCTGGTCGGAGGCAGACCTCATTAAACAGGCTCCGCTGATCGGAGGCAGGCCTCGTTAAACAGGCTATAAGCATGCATGACACAATTTTCCCACGCTACGAAGCTCACTGCTTTTTCAGGCTACTGAGGTCGTGCGTGCGGTTCTTTGGCGCGGTAGGTCCCGCGAGGGCCTTCTTTGCAATACACGGTGACGTTGATGCGGCAGGACCAGAGGGTGGCTCCCCCCTACTCTTGGCTCCGATCCTGGGATCTGGGTAACTCAGCCGCTCGCGTTAATTCGTGAGGAAAACAAAAAAATGACGTCGGGTAATCACGCGGTCCGTCGGGGCTTCAACACTAAGTACGCGGCGTTCACAGGTGTTTCCATTCATCGGCGACGTTCCGTGTGCGTGCTGTGCCCTGAAGATGCAATATCTGCTGCTGTAGCTCCGGTTGTCGATGGTGTCTTTGTTGACATTCTCTTGGGATTTGCTTTGCGTGTGTGCAGGCGAGATGCTCTGGTGGAGTGTTGTCTGCTTGTCAAAGTGGTAGAACTGGATGTCGGGTAATAATGGTGAGAGGTGCGGACGGAGCGAACATGTGGAGTAGGTTGGTACGTGTGGCGCCCCGGTGGTGGTGTAGGTGGAGGAGAAAGGTGGCGTAATAGCCGGTGATCGGTAAACTACGAACTACTAACTAAGGCGGGTGCGATAACCCGATTTACGTGTGTGGTGAAGCGTGATAGCTCAGGTGTGATAACCCGGAAATGGAACTCGGAGCTGTGGCGTGATAGCCGGGATGTAAATACACAGGCGTGGTAGCCGTGCAGTGGTGAAGGCGTGATAGCCCTTGCAATATAGATGGGTCATGGTAGCCCTTGGCGTGGTAGCCGTAGAAGAGACACTGAGAAGACACAAGGTAGAGGCAATAATAGAGTCGAAAAAAAGAGTGATATTATTCGGGCACATTTTTTTTTTTTTTTTTTTTTTTTTGCACACTTTCACTTTCCAGCGTCTGGACAAGCCGTGGTCACAGGTGTCGTCCCTTCTCCTCCCCGGTTCTTGCCTTCAATTTTTATCGCGCATAGGGTTCAGCAATCCCACTGACTGCTCGTCGATTCTTCATCGAGTGTTGCTGACTCACGCTCTCGCGCTTTCCGCAAGTCAATTTGTCCACAAGAAAAAGTCCCATCGAATTTATACGAGTATGCACTCGGCGGGGCTCGAACTCACGAAACTGACCTATACCAGGCTCGAGGATAACCTGATACGCCACCGGGGCGACCGATTCGGGCACATAAAAACCCACAACACAAAATCCCGTTGTGGAGATCCATCCCACACATATACGAAACCCCCAAAATTCTCCGATCCATCTTTTCGACGGATTCTTGTTAGCAATCTGACAATGGAGTGAGTACGTCCAACAGCCCCCCTACTCGCAACATTGTCATGATTTATCCAGACTACCTTTTTGAAACGTACATTCCCAGATACCAAAATACTGCACAGTTTTTCTTTACTCAAGTCCAGAAAACAAAAAAAATGTTGCATTTGCAAAAACACTCAAATCCATTCTCATCACATCCATGACCATTAAAACTCAAACACTATTCAGTATTTTCCATCGATCAATTTGAATGCAAGTTCTTGAACCCTCATAAAGATACATCAGAAAACAAAACAAAGAAACATGTAAGAAGTAGAAAGTCAGAAAATCAAACACTATCCGAGAGAGAAATCACGTCAAATTCATCACTATCCCCCGGGGAAATACTCCCTCTCAGGTAACGCCTTGGTGAGGAAGTCAGCATGCTGGTACTGCGACGCTACGGGGATAATTTCGACCCCCTTCCTTTCTACCAGTTCCCTCAAAAAGTGATGCCTCACGTCAATGTGCTTCGAGCTCGAGTTCGAAATCGGGTGCTTTGCGATTTGGATGGCACCCTCGTTATCCTCATACATGGCAATACACGGCATCCTTGCCTTTGGCAACATAAAACACCAAACCTGCCTCAAAAATAAAATCTCCCTCCCCATGTCCGACATAGGCACATACTCCGCCTGAGTAGTCGAGAGAGCCACACACTTCTGCGTCTTGGAGTACCACGAAACAGGCCCCCCCGCACACATCACTACCCCCCCCGACACGCTTCTCCTGTCCGTACTGCGCGAAGCATAGTCGGCATCTGCGAACGAAATCAAACTAATCCCCGTCAACGTCCCCTTCTAAAAGGAAATCCCAAAAGAACTCGTCCTCATTGCATACCCTAGTATACTACGTGCTGCTTTCCAGTGGATCAGCTTCGGCGCACTGCAATACCTTGCTACTGCCCTCACTGAATTCGCGATATCCGGCCTGGTCAACAAGGCAATCCACAAAAGCGCACCGATCAACTCTCGGAAAGGAAACAGAACATTTGGCTCGTCAACATCAAAATCACAAAGCCTCCAAGTTGTAGGAATCGGGATAGCGTTGCCCCATTCCACACCATACTTCTCTCCCAATTCTTCCGCGTACGTCTGTTGCGAAATAGTCAACCTCCCTACCTCCCTGTCTCTCTCGTAATAGCACCCCGAGTACCACTTGAGCTCTCCTAACGACTTAACTGGAACAAGACGTCCGAGATCCTTTCCGAACTGATCACACCTTTCCTTCTTTCCCACGGCAAAAATATCATCAACATGCACCACTAGGTGCATCACTACTTCCCCCCCTTCAACCAAACGAAAAACACACGAATCGGCCAAGCATTGCACAAACCCCAAATCCAAAAGACACTTCCTCAGTAATGCATACCACTGTCTGGACGCCTGTCTCAAACCATAAAGACTCTTGCTCAGCTTCACAACCTTCCCTGTCAATGAACCACACCCTTCTGGTAATCGCATATAGACATCCTTGGTAAGATCTGCCCTCACAAAAGCCTGGTCTAAATCGAAATGGCACAACTCTAGGTCATTTTCACACGCCAACGCAGCCAACAAACGGACACTGGACGAAGCAACAGTAGGCGCGTACAAATCTCCAAAGTCAATGTACTCTTTCTGCATGTCACCCCTAGCTACAAGTCTCGCCTTCGCTTTCGTAGGCCAACCAAATTGATCAACCTTCCAATCAAAAATGAGCTTGCTACTGATCACGTTGTCTATTCGTTGCTACTCGTCAACAATTTCAAACGTGCCTGCTTCAAGAAAACCGAACACTTCACGCTTAGCCGCGTCCATGAACTGTGCGCCATGCTCACCGTCACACGCCTCCCTGAACGTCTTTGGTACACGGAGGTCCTTGACGTGGCAGAGGGGCATGTCGGGCCGCAGGTGAGAGGGGCGCATCTTGCGAAGAGCTGCGTCGACATCCTCCCGCGTGGCAAGTCGCGACACAAGGCCGAGCGGCACTCCCCGTCCCGACGGCCCAAGCGACCAATAGTTACCCCCGCTCCCCCCCCCGCCCGTGGTGTCGTATGGCGGCGCACCTTTGCTCTCCTCCACGCCCCCCGACCCCGCATGCTGCTTGCCTCCGCCCCCCAGCTCACCAGATCCGTGCCCCTGCAGGAGCACCCGTTTCGCGTTCAGGGCCCGCCGGTTGGCCAACAGCGACAGTAGCACATCCTCCCCCGCATGAGATAGGAGTCCTACTCCGTGGTCGAACGACGTCGCCTCCGGCAGCGGCGTAGAGACCGCTTCTTCGGGCACGCCTGAAAGCTGACGGCCCTCCGACCTGGTCCTTCCCGGCACGCGCTCGTCGCCCCTCTCGCCCAGCATCCTCGTTGCATGTGGGGTGAGCGGCGAAGAATATCCTGCGGCGACCGGCGGCGGCTGCCTCCTTCTGTACGTCCGCGGGGCCGGTGTCGCCGCCGGTGATGGCGATGACGATGTCGTCGAGCCGGCGTCCTCGATGGAAGAGGGAGACCACTCCGGCATCGGCGAACATGCGGCAGGCGGTGTGAGAGCGCTGGGCGAGTGCGCAGGCGGCGGACCGGCAGCAGCGGGCGACATAGCAGCCGGTCCGGGCGGTGGCGAGGTGTGAGCGCTGGGTGAGTGCGCGGACGGCGGTGATGACGATCGCAGCGGTGGTGGCGGCCAGGTGGCTGCTGCAGGCGGTGTACCTGCAGTGGCAGGCGGGTTCGAGCGAGTGGTTTGAGCGCTGGGTGAGTGCGCGGACGGCGGACCGGCAGCGGCGGGCGGCATACCAGACGGTCCGGTCGGCGGCGAGGTGTGAGCGCTGGGTGAGTGCGCGGACGGCGGACCGGCAGCGGCGGGCGGCATAGCAGTCGGTCCGGGTGGCGGCGAGGTGTGAGCGCTGGGTGAGTGCGCGGGCGGCGGACCGGCAGCGGTGGGCGGCATACAAGTCGGTCCAGGTGGCGGCGAGGTGTGAGCGCTGGGTGAGTGCGCGGGCAGCGGACCGGCAGTGGCGGGCGGCGTCGAGGCAATCTCGAATGACACCCCCGGCGGCGTGGGCGGTGCTGGCGAAGAAGGGGCAGTACTGAATCCCCCCCCCCCCGGCTGTGGTAGCGGCGCCCATATAACGTTGCTAGAGTAGCATACGCGCCCTGTGTCATCCCTGAGTACCTTCACACAGCAGTCGGCATAATTGTCGCCCGCGTTGAGAAAGTAGCACGGCACTGCCTTGCCGTCCAGCTTCGACCTCCTCTCCCGGTACATGAAACCGTACTGAAAAAACGACACCACCAAGAAAGCACCCTTCTTGCCGGTGAACAGTTCCTGCGGCGACGCGCGACCGGGATTTGAAGGGGAAGCAGCCTGGTTGAGCTTCTGCGCGGCATCCTTCGCCGATTCCGCCCAGAGCTTGTCCCCGCGAGCATCCAGGCCGAGAACACACGAGAACCCCCCCGGCCCCAAGCGTCGCTCCGCGGCGCGGCGAGATGCCATGGCGATTTTGTTGCAACGCTGGATTGCATTCTCCACTACCCCATTGTATTGCTGCGCTCCGGGGGGGGAGTACAACACGGCGATTCCCATGGTGGAGCAGAAGTCACAGAAGTCCTTGCTGGTCCAGAGCGAATCGCAGTCGCCACGGACACTCCGTATCCTCGTCCCCGCCTTGTGGGCTAGGTCGACGATACACCGCCGGAAGACGGCCACGGCGTCAGACTTGCGACGCAGGGCGTAGTTCGCGATGTAGCCCGTTGCAGCATCGAGTGTTTTTGCAAATGCAACATTTTTTTTGTTTTCTGGACTTGAGTAAAGAAAAACTCTGCAGTATTTTGGTATCTGGGAATGGACGTTTTAAAAAGGTAGTCTGGATAAATCATGACAATGTTGCGAGTAGGGGGGCTGTTGGACGTACTCACTCCATTGTCAGATTGCTGACAAGAATCCGTCGAAAAGATGGATCGGAGAATTTTGGGGGTTTCGTGTATGTGTGGGATGGATCTCCACAACGGGATTTTGTGTTGTGGGTTTTATGTGTGCCCGAATAATATCACTCTTTTTTTCGACTCTATTATTGCCTCTACCTTGTGTCTTCTCTGTGTCTCTTCTACGGCTACCACGCCAAGGGCTACCATGACCCATCTATATTGCAAGGGCTATCACGCCTTCACCACTGCACGGCTACCACGCCTGTGTATTTACATCCGGCTATCACGCCACAGCTCCGAGTTCCATTTCCGGGCTATCACACCTGAGCTATCACGCTTCACCACACACGTAAATCGGGTTATCACACTCGCCTTAGTTAGTAGTTCGTAGTTTACCGATCACCGGCTATTACGCCACCTTTCTCCTCCACCTACACCACCACCGGGGCGCCACACGTACCAACCTACTCCACAGAACACATGATAAAACGTTGAACAACAAGTTGGGAGACTGGTGTATGATCGCCAAGTATGCGTTCGAGGTTGTATTTCGCGGCTTGCACTTTGGACCGACAAGGACACGGTTGGTTATGCACTTCTCATCTGATTACTCCGTTTCCCCCAGCGCACCATTCAAGTGTGTACGTATCGATTCCCTCGCGACCAGGGAGTCTGCCGATGGGAGAGGAGGCGTGAACAGCAGCTATTTCGGGTGTGGGACGTTTGCAGGTGGTGGTGTAGATATATTCGCGAGACCGCCAACGATAGCAACCGTCGCGAATCTCATCACGACGGCAAGAAGAGGAGTTTGACGACGGAACGTCTGTAGACGGGGTCGACTAGCCCGATTTGCTTGAAGTCACGCAAGTGATGAAGGCTGCACTGATGTGTGAATGCACCATCAACACCGACCACCACGAATCTTATCGTGACGGCAGTGTCGTAAGAGGCCGATTCTCACCTTCCAGCTCCACCACCAACAACTCCGTCTGCGTCTTGCCAGCGCGTACCACCCGCTCGTGTTTATATTTCCCGGGCTTCAGTGCATACGTGTGATGCGCCAATCGTTGCTAGACGCGCCACCACCGCCGGCCTCCACCGCCCTCCATATCCGCCGATCTTTAGCGACATACAGTCGTCGTGATCATCCTTGTCGCGGCAACCCACGTTGTCG